>VWZY01008272.1:172477-216075 GCA_013399075.1 Chloroceryle aenea
TTGGACTAGATGACCTCTAGAGGTCCCTTCCAACCCAGACATTTCTGTGTTTCTAATTAAATCATTGGGTGTTTTGGGGAATGTCATTCCTCCTCTAGAATGAACCTTTACCTTGTTTAGAGGTTTGGTTAGTTTACCCTTCAATAGGCCTCTGTTTTCATCATAAGATGATACTTTCACTGGATGGCCATCAGGTGTTCATAGGCTTTGGGGATGAAGTTTGGTGAACTCTTACAGGGACAGATTTGTTGTATGAGGTTTAGAAAGTGGCCTTCCTTTTGAGCTTGTCGCTGAGGTACACATTGGAGAAGTAGGAGATATATAAGAAGGCAGTGGGCAGATGATGCATTTCTGTAGTGATGTTTTATCCCAGGACAAAATACTCTTCCCATAGCAGTTCTTTGATAGGGCAGCACTGTTTATTGAGGTAGATTTTGCTGCTTCTGGCATTTCTTTAATTTGTTTATGTGTGTGCAAAGTGCTCTATCAAGTATTGATATTTTGCATTGCAAAGAATTTCATGCTGAAAATTTAACTAAATCAGCTCTTGGCATTCAGAACCAGGCCTGGTAAGGTGTTAAAAACACCACTGTTTTTTCCCCCAGTAATACATCTAGGTGATGTCTGAAGGGTAAACCTTGAGCATTGATGAAAAGATGAAGCAGAGCAAGTCCCTACACTCCTCCTTTCTCTGTCCTTGGACCCAGTGTGAGCATTATCTGTACAGCTTCTGTGGTCCTTGTCCTACCATAGGCTTGACTGGTAGAGGGTATGAGCGTATGATTTTTTTGAGGAACAAGCGAAGATATCTGTGATTAAGCTGATATGCCGGAGATGTTCAGACATGTAAGTGATTAATGTATTTCTGAGGTTCTCTCAGTGGACATCTTTGAGCTCCTGTGAATGTAGCTTACAGTGCAGTTCTGTGGGCATTTTAAACCATGCTACTGCTGAGAGGAGCACTTCTGCCTGTCCTTTCTTCCCCAGTCTCCCTTTTTCCTTTTGACACCAAAAGTATTCATACAGCTATGCAGTGAAACTGGAATTGGCAACTGATAGTAAAGAGAACTGAAATAACAAACATCACTTTCTTCACAACTTGTATTTAACCCACATCAGATAAATCCATTGCAAAATAAGAGGAAGTCAAGGTCAGGCAGGGCTATCTTTGTTGGCAAGAATGATGGCTTTTATGCTAATTTAGGATGTTTGAAACTATGGAGTCCAACAGAGGTGTCCTACATGTGACTAGAAAATGGTTGTCATACTAAAAGTGCAAAGCTCCTGAACTGTTTGTAATGCAGTTTGTAATTAGTTAATTTTGAGTGGCGGGAGTGCACACTGTTCTCTTGTTTTAATTAATGCCTTGGTCGAGAAGCTACTGCTGCAATCCTGCCTTTCTCTTTGAGTGGGAGAAGGATCTCTTTGCTTGTTTCCTTGTGTTTGGTATTTTGGGCAAATCTTCCATCTCCTGCAGCCTGTGTGCAGCCAATCTCTGGTCAGTGTGATGCAAGAAGGAATGTATAGCACGATGTAGAAAAGCCAATACAGGATGTGGAGTTCTGAATAAGAAACAAACTGTTTTACTGATAACTTGCATCTAAATGACAAGCTTTTTCCAAATTCTAGAAAAACGTGCAATTGAGGATGTTTGCTATGAGTACAGTGGATATTTTAATGAGGAAGGGCTCAAATACTTCAGATTATTTCTAAAAGACAAACAAGTTCTTCTTGTGTGAAGTCTGTGCTACTGCTTGCTCTTTTGTAAAGCCTGCCTTAGTCTATTGGATAAAATGTCACCTACAAAGGCGTAGTAAAAGGAGTCAAAGCTCCCAAGTCCAAGTTGATGAGTGTGTTTAGTTACCTGTCAGTACAAAAATTTTGTAAGATTTCCACTGCTGGCAAACCCAAAATGTTGTTGATAGGTCTGGTATTGGAGTCTTCAACTTTTACTGTATCTGTAGTGTGAAAGCCTGTTGAGAGACCTAGGGCAGCTTATTTTAATACTGCAAATGGGAGGGGAAAAAATCCCTCAGTTCATTTGAGATGTGGAATAAGCTGAGATCACAGTACATGAGTAAATTTAATTATACTCTTAATTATTTTTTTTCATTCAATGAGAAGTTAAATGATACGTCCTGACTCAACAGTACATTTTATTAGTGAAGTAAGGTAAAGATCTATTACTAAGTTAATCTCAAAACTTGCCTTTAATACTAAAGTTAAAATTTCTTCTTGCGTACAGTTGTAATAATTAACTCTTCTTGTTCACAGATAACTACTCTCATTAATCATAAGGATAAACCAAAGCGTTCAGACAAGACTCTGCAAGCAATTCAGCGAGTGGGCCAAGCAGTTAACCTGGCAGTTGGAAGATTTGTTACAGTAGGTGAAGCCATAGCCAATGAAAATCATGAATTGAAAGAGGAGATGAGTGTTGCTTGCATTGAGGCAAGGAGAGCAGGTATGTGTGTAGTTACTCATTAAATTGTGCTTGTGCCATTTTTGGCACACTATTTTTGGTGTCAAGAATGATGTCAGAACTTTATTATTTAATAGCTTAACCCTCTTCTGCTGGTTCATTCAAGGCCTGATCCGTTACCTGATTTTGTCACTTACTTAAATTGCTGTTGTCTTATGAGCAAGGAATGGAATTGTGTGTTGACTTTGTTTTTTATAGGATCTTTTACCACAGAGAATTACCTGACTGCTCTGTTTTATGATGTTGCTACATACAAAGAGCAGAGTATTGAGAAAGGAACTTGAGAGTTTATTGCTCTTAAGCTAAAACAGTGGAGTATTTAAAGTAATTTGAGTGTTGCGCTATTGAGGTCACTGTGTTCTAAATCTGAATGTCTGAATGAAGGTCAGTGTCAACCCCTATTTCATCAGGACTCAATAAGATGACTCACATCAGTCATCTGACTCTTCTCAGTAGAATGAAAATCATATTGTACTTGCCTTTTTGGTAAATTCAACTTCTGTTGCAAACTTGCTGTGTGTATGGATTGAATGTGAAGTATGGATAATTGATTGAGTTGCCTGCTGTTCATCCCACTCCCCCCGGGAGCTGCTGCCTAGGTACATAGTGGGTTACATTCTCTGATACTGTAAGAGAATGTCAGTGACATGCTAGAAGCTACTTACCTAGATATTAGGTACTATTCCTTGCATGGTATTTCAGTGGCTCCTAGTGAATGCATATTCTTAAATCTTCAGTGCAGTCTTTAAGATGATGACATCTAGGAGAAAATTCCTTTTGTTGTTAGTGGTGGTGATGTTTTGTTTTTTCTTTCAATACCCTTGGATCATGGGAAATTCTACTTTAATCTTTTCCTGTTTAAGCAGGTGGAAGTACCTGTAGGTGTAGACTTTCTGCTTACTGTGGCTTCAGGGAGACAATCTTGAGCTTCTGGATGGGGAGGCAAATAGATGACCCTTCAACACTGATGTCTTGATAACTGCAGAGGGGAGTAGTACTCTACCCCAAGTTATGGCTTACTGTACTTAAAATTGATCTGTTAAACAGTGGACTTGTGGGTAGGTGTTTGGGGTTTTTTTATCTTTTAAATAACCTCAGATGCCTGAGAAACTTATGTTTTGCCATCTTAGCTGGTATATTTCTTGCTCAATTGCTGTTCTGACCTCAAACTTTGGGGATGCAGGTCATATTATTTTTGAGATGAAAAAAAAAAAGTTTAGAAATTGGGCATGGTACTGTAAAAAGTCCTCTGAAAAACCCTTAACAATGACTTGCAGTGTCTAAAGGCATGCTGGTGATGAAGGATTGTTTCTGTGATTTGAAAGGCTATTCTAGATAAACTTCAGACTGAAAATTCATAGTCGCTCCAGTAAACTTGGCTGCAAACAGAAATGTCCTAATTTGAAAACATTCCTTTTGTTATGTGAAGCATGTGTTTTTTCTTCAGAGATCCAAGTAAAATGCTGACAAGCCAAAATTGCCAAAGTTTATGTCGATAGTCTCAGCTGATAGAAGAGCAGTGCAGTCTGCATCTCTGCTTCTTGATGTTATGCTATGGCCAAGGGATTTTTCTCCCTATCGGTGTATTCAAGAGGAGCTCAGTATCTAAAAATAGTCTGCAGTATTTTCCCTCGCCAAATGGTTATATTTTCTTACATTGTAAGTTTTATTTCCTGTTACACGCTAATGTGCCTCAGTCTAGTGGAGTGAAGATAAAGACTGTTTACTTTTCTGTTGAGCCTCACATTTACCTTGGCATGGGTCAGTTATTTTCTCTGAGCTGTCTAAGTTCTAACTGAAGTCTTACATGGGAAATTCAGTTTATCAAACATGATTGCTATAATTGCTGCTGTTTTGGTTTGGTTTTATTTATTTTGCTGTTGTTGTTTGTGGGGTTTTTCTGTGTTTGTTTTTTTTTAATATTCCATTATTATCTCTTTGGACTGTTAAGTGTTGGACAAAGTAAGACAATCCTTTGTGCAGGTAAATTCTTAGAGATGACTCTTGTCAGAATTCAGTGTCTGAACGCAGTTGCTCAAGTGATATTTTGAACATCTTTGGTGTTCCCAAGCAAGCCAGTGAAATCTCCTGTCCAATTATGGTGAAGAATATTGACTTGCATAAAAGAATCCCATGTTCTGATGGATTGGGCAGCAGAAAGCCCTTGTTATTTAGGGCGGAGAGTTGTTCATGCTTCTTTTTATCCAATAAATTAGATTATGCCTCAAAAATTAAAGGGACACTTTGTTAGGTGTAGAGGGTATATTTCAACACAAAGGATTTAGAACATGAAGTGTCTCAGTTGCTAAGAAAAGTAGGGAGTCTTTAAATCAATTGCATATCCTGCAGAGGCTTTGAAGGATGACAGATGTTACATCAGTCTCTTCTGAAGGGTATAATCAGTGATTTGAAGTATTTCAGACCTGTTATAACTATTTCCTTGTAATAAACCTTGTAATTTTATTGACTCAAAATAGAATTGTAAAACATTGCAGAGGGTCACATAGTAGATTTTGCCCAGTGTTAGTCTTGCTCTGTGTCAGTATTTACAGTGATGCTATAGTAGTAGAATAGTAGTAGAACTCACAAAAGCATATTTTTAGATGCCCATCTGTCACTTCCTTTATTTCTTTTTTTTTTTCTCCTCCAAAACAACTGGTTAATTTAAAAGATAAAACATGTGTCAAGAGTGAGTTAGTGTCATAACTTTTTCAGTATTCTCTGCCACTTGATTACATAGCCCTAAAGGAAAACATGGAGTAAAATAGAAGCAGTAAATAGCACTGTCCTATTTTTGCCTTGTCTTGTAGTAGAGCAAATGACTAAATTAAGAAAATTGAAACCCAACAATTTAAAATGGATAATTAGAGTCACAGAATAACTGTGGTTGAAAGGGACATTTAACACCAAGAAATGGAGACCATTTCTTATACTCCTCTTACAGTGTTGGATCACCCTTACAGNGAAGGATGACAGATGTTACATCAGTCTCTTCTGAAGGGTATAATCAGTGATTTGAAGTATTTCAGACCTGTTATAACTATTTCCTTGTAATAAACCTTGTAATTTTATTGACTCAAAATAGAATTGTAAAACATTGCAGAGGGTCACATAGTAGATTTTGCCCAGTGTTAGTCTTGCTCTGTGTCAGTATTTACAGTGATGCTATAGTAGTAGAATGTAACTCACAAAAGCATATTTTTAGATGCCCATCTGTCACTTCCTTTATTTCATCTTTTTTTTTCTCCTCCAAAACAACTGGTTAATTTAAAAGATAAAACATGTGTCAAGAGTGAGTTAGTGTCATAACTTTTTCAGTATTCTCTGCCACTTGATTACATAGCCCTAAAGGAAAACATGGAGTAAAATAGAAGCAGTAAATAGCACTGTCCTATTTTTGCCTTGTCTTGTAGTAGAGCAAATGACTAAATTAAGAAAATTGAAACCCAACAATTTAAAATGGATAATTAGAGTCACAGAATAACTGTGGTTGAAAGGGACATTTAACACCAAGAAATGGAGACCATTTCTTATACTCCTCTTACAGTGTTGGATCACCCTTACAGTGGAAAAAGTATTTTCTTGTGTCTTGTCTGTTGTTCTTTGTCTTATCACCATGTACCTCTGGGAGCAGTCTGTCTGTCTTCTGCATACCTGTACATTAGCTAGGTACTATCGCAGTAAACTCTACACTGACCATTTCTTGAGAGGGAACAAACTCGCTTCCTTCAGCCTCTCCCCTTATGTCACATGCTGCANCCCAATTTGGTCTTGTTCATATGTTTTTTGGATGTGCCGGCCTATTATCCAGGGGATCGTTTTAATGCCTTCTATCAGACCCTGAGGAACACCGCTGGCAACTTGTCCATTTGTAGCACTTATCACCATTTCCGAACCTAACAGTCACCTCCCTTTTTTATCCACCTTATTGTTCACTTATCCAGTCTATATCTCATGATGGAGATAGTATGTCTATGCCACTATGAGAGATCATGGTGAAGGCCTTGCTAATGTTGAGGTTCACAGCATCCATTGCTTCCTTTTTCCTAGAAATGGTGTCATTTCATCATAGAAGGCACACAGCTTGATAAACAACCCTTTAGTCACCCTTGTAGGTCTGTGCTGACTGTTCCCAATTGCCCTTTTCCTGCTTCATGTGGTAATGGCTTCCAAGATGATTTTAGTGATGTTCCTGGAGACTGATGTGAGGCTGACTAGTCCATAATTGTTTGGGGATTTTTTTTTCTTGTTACCCTTTTGAAGGTGGGTATGACAGTTCCCTTTCTATTACTGGAAATCTGTCCTAATTGTCACAGTCTTTCAGCTGATAGCAGAAGTACAGTGACACAGCACTTGTGTCTGTGACGCTCTCAGATGTGTCCCATGGACCTGTATATGCCCATCTGGCTTAATTAGTCATTTTACTCTTTTTACCCTAACAGGTCTTGCTCCTCATAACTTAGTCCCAGGGCACCATTCCTGTTCCTGTAGATGCAGATCTGCAGGCAGAGAAGGAAGCCTTTGTTCTGTTGTCAGAAGTCTCCTGTTTTTAGGACTGCCTGATGCTTTTGTCAGGCAGATGTTGCAGCTCGTTCTGTGTTCTCTCATTACTCTGACTAGATGCTTCACTTATGACTTGATAATTCATCTTCAAAAAGGTGTATCCCACAGCATAAGAAATGGGATAATGATGTTGTGCATTTTTCCTTGGTTACCAAAAGCACTTTTGTCTATTTTATTTGCTCGCTGTATGTTTCTACAGCACTTTTATGCTGCCACATATATTTTAAGGTCAAATGAAGAGATTGGGGTTAATCTGCCAGCAAAGTTGAACGATTCCAACTAGAGATTAGCCTGAACTGAAATGAATGTGACTGTGGAGAAGGTAGTGGCCAATCTGTTTTGCTTTTAAATGATCTCCTTGCCTGACTGGAGACTTGTTCTACAGTTTCATTGTTAGTGTATCTGGCTGCCCTCACTTGTTTGGGTAATAGCCATACTTTCACAATTCTTCTCACTTCTATCCATTTTCAGGCCCGTTAGCTGTGGAACTCACCATCTCAGAGTGTGCTCTCTTTATCATATTTACATAGTTATGCTAGAGACACCCTCTGACTGTTTGTAGTATGGCTTTTCTCACCTAGCCTGGTCCTCACAAAAGTGCTGGAAGTTCACAACAGTTGCAATACCTGTGGAGGCAACTTAAGAGCTCAAGATACTACACCTGTCAGAAGAGAGAAATCTGTACATAAACATTATCAAGTATGGACCTCTGTGGCTTGAAGGACTGTCAGGTTCCATAGTGCTTGTGTGTGGTACTTTCAGGAGCAATAATGTGCCCTCAGGTTCCTCATGTGGAACTTGTGGCTTTTTTGGAGTACCTTGTCTGGTTAGATGAATTACTGTAGTTGAGGTTTTGAAGATGAGTCATAGGGGAATTGATCAAATGTCCTGGATTTTATCTTCAGGGATGATCTGCCAGTTCATTGTGGGTTGATCATGTTGTCTTGTATGCTAATAAAAAGCATGTCCCTGAGCTTGCCCAAGCTCAATCTCCCAGCAGTGCTGTGGTTGTGGAATAGGAAACTGCTCAATGCCTTGCCCCTAGTGCACTTACTATCTAGGGCACTCCAGAAGACTTCATTGCATAGAGACTTGTGATTTTGTCAGACAAGGAGATCCATTGGCTGCACTGGATTGTAGAAGAAAAGTGTTCAAACAGTCCTATTTAACTGTTATCATATTAAATGCTAGTTGAGTAAAAAGACACAAACTAAAAATGAGTGCTTATTTGCCTTTTTATTTTTTCTCTCCTGTATTTGACAACATAGTGTTTTGTGGCCCTCTTTTGAACATAAAATGCAGTAGTCTCACTATAATGTTTCATTGTATAAGTTAAAAAGTTACTGTTTAGAATTTCTTTAGTCTTCATGCCTGAAGACTTTACAGAAATAGGAAATCCATAAACTATGGGAAAACTAACTAAAATTTGGAAATTAGAGGGGAATTTGTAGTTTTTCTTTCCTTGCTGCATCCCGCTCCTTCAGTGGGTTGATGCTGCAAGTGTTGACACTGATTAGACTTCTGCTATTAACATTGGAAAAACATCTCCCATTAATGTTTTCTCCTTCCACACTCACCAGTTCCACCCCCTTCACCTCAAATATCTGTAGACTACTGTAAGAAAATTGGTGTATGTTGCAGATGGAAGGATGAGGCAGTGCTGAATGATAGCCCAAATTTAAATATGGAGATGGTGCCACCCACAGTCAGTAGAAGGAAGTGAAGTGAAATAAGAGTTACGGGTTCTGAAATTGTGTTGTCCCTCAAATGTAAAAGAATGCTTAATGTGTCAGCATTTATTTATTACTTACTCTAAGTATAAAATGTTAATTTCTTGTTTGCTTCCCTCTAGGTGAAACAATCGCACAGCTGACAGATGTGGCAAGCTTGGATCATCCCGAATCTGACAGCCACATAACAATCTTTACCGACAAAACGGGTGTGGTAAAAGCTGCAAGATTGTTGCTTTCTTCTGTCACAAAGGTGCTGGTGCTAGCAGACAGAATTGTTATTAAGCAAATTATAACTTCCAGAAACAAGGTATTTGTAGCTTGTTATTTGTTTTAATTGATACCTACAGTCAATGCAAAAGAGTGGTGGTAAATGAAGTGTTATTTTCATTGTATCTCTAGGGGAAGTGCAAAAGAAAATTAATGTCTTTCACATGTTCACCTACCAGGTATCTGAAAGGGGATGGCTGTATATCAGGAGCAATAAAGAAACAATTTTCAGTGACTTTTAATATATTATGTGACTTACTGCTCTAGTGACTTAGTATGCTGGAGAAGATGCTGTGCTACTGCTTATTTAAGTTTGATGCGAGGTGGAAAATGTGGCTGTCAGTAAAATGGCAAATAAAAGCTTCTACTTGTTAAAGACAGAAGTTTGTGCTGTCAGGATCAAGACAAGGAGAGCATTATGAATGTGTCTAAGGCAAAACGCTGTGAGGAATGCTGATAGAAGTCTGTGCTAGTGAAATGAGGTTTACAGATGAAAAGGGTTTTTTGTGCAGTTTAAATTATGTCTTGTAACTTAGCTTGAAACTACTTACTTGATTTAAATAACATATGAAGATCCATTTAATCTCAGATGTATGTCATCTGTTTCATGTACTGCACCATGTTGCCTGTAGGATATTTCTTCCTTCCCCCCCCACCTCCCCGTTTTTTTTTCCCCTCCCCTCTGTGTGCTAAAACAAAAATAGAAACACCTTGTGTTTGAAAAACGAGAGCCTGATAGGACCAGGGTTTTTCCATTACTTTTCAACATGTAATCCAGAGCAGAGGCCCCCTTTTCTTTCTTGTGGTTGCTTCTGCTACCTCTCTTCCGTTGGCACAGTTTTCTTTCCAGACACACTGGTCTCTATTTTGTAGCTTCTAGAGCAAACATACTAACTTCAGTCCAGGATTCAAAAACTACAGTGATACCTACTTCAGTGTGGCTTTAGACTTGGCAGCAGCACTGATTTGCTGTCTTAGTGCTCTTTTCTTCTCTGGTGGCTAGTGAAGGTGGCAGCAGTTTTATCAATATTAATCTGCTGAAGTTGCTTGCATCATTTGTCTTTTCTTGTGCTGGAGACCAGAATGGTGTATTTAGTACTTTTTGCTGCCTTTCATGAGCTTTTCTTCTACCATCATCTGTAGCCGTGCAGTGATCCGAATTAATTTACTTTGCCAAAAGTGGCTGTAGGCTACGGAGAAATTGTGCGGGTGCTTGTATCATGAGGGGATAGGGAGGAATATAACCTTCCAGGAGCAAGGACATGGTTTATGATAGTCCAAAATATATATTAAACTATTGTCATATCTTCAGTGATAAGTGTATAGTAAGTATAGGTGCAAGATTTAATTTTGAAGGTATTTAAAATGAAATCTCATTGCAGAGTATGTGTTTCTGACTCTGATTGTCATAGACACCCTAGTCTTCGTGGTCTTTTGGGTTTTACTGCATTCTCCTTTCTGCACATAGTCAATATGTGATTGAGAATATCTGATTCTCTTTATGGCACCAGTAGAGCAATACACAACTCTAGGACCAAATTCAAGAAATGGTGTCTTGTACAGGCATGCCCTGATACTTACAGACTACACTCCTGAAAAGTGTGTCAGACACGAGTATGATGGATGGCAAAGCAGTTCTTCCTGTAAGAAATATTGACATAAAAGAATAATGTGGGCAGGGGCTTAAGTGCACATGCAAACTCCGAGACAGCGTATGGCATAGAGGATGGAAAGGCAGGAACAGGATCATCAGTACTACTGACTGGAACAGATGCTGGCTTCTTGGAGTGGGTCACTATTCCGGAAGGTCTCAGCTACATTTTTATCCTGTAGATGAATGCCCGGTGTTAAACTTTTAGTGATGGATTTTTTTGCTGCCACTTTCTGAATGTCTTCATTTTTACTGTCATTGACATATTCCTCATATGAATCAAGTAATTAAATCAAACAAAGGTAAAGGACAGAAAAACAGGTTAGTAGTTGGATATCCAAGCTCACAGACAGATGAAGTGATTGAGATCTTCTGTAGTGGAGATCTGCTCCAGAAGCCAACCTCTGATAGATGATCCCAGTGACCCTGTTCCTGCTGCTGCATCCTGTGCACCACATACACCCTCTCTGTGTTTTTAGACTGTGTGCATTTCTTAAGTCCCTGCCCACATCTTTCCTACCTTACAAAATTAGTTTCACTGTCCATAGACCTAGTCACTGCATCAGTGAGCTTGCTGTCCTCAGTCAGGTTAGGAGTGCCAGCCAGAGCAAGGAACAGGGAAGTGACTGATAGTGGGGGTGTTGCCATGCTACCAGATTGGATCAGACTGTGAATGTGCCCTGAAGTGCTGTCAGCCTGTCAGTCTGAAAGGCAACAGGCACAGTGAAGCAGTAGCTGTGTAATACCAAGTCCTAATTCTGGTATTAATAGGAGCTTAAGGCCTCTTTTGATACATATTTTTCTATTAAAAAAAATACATTTTAATTAATATCTATGTGTTTCATGTTGGAGAAAGTTTTTAAAAGAAAAATTATGAAGACATCACAGGTATTTTGCATTTTAACAGCTCCTTGAACAAGCTTTAAAGAACTTAGAGCTGTAGGTGCAGTTTCTCCCTGTATGTAGTTTCTTGGAATGTCAGCTTTGCCTGGAATGTCTCGAACTGTTAACTGTGATGGGAATGCATGAGCTTGGAAATTTTTATGTGACAGGGGGTTTCTCATGACAGAAGCACTTATGCTAGGGTATGTGCAATAGATTTGCTTGCAACCAAGACCATATTCATGAAGTGCTATACTTGCTTGAACCAAGAATGATTGAGCATAATTGCAACTATTTTTTTAAATCCATTTTTAGAAGAGAAGATTGAATGTTGTATGTTTTCTCATTTTTTCACATTAACTTTTCTACATCCTCACCTTCCCAGTCCTGAGGTTCTCTGCTTTTTCCTCTTTTGTACTGTTGTTTTCACATCTTCATCTTTGTGTGGCCTCCTTCCAAGTCCTCTATACCCCAGCCTTGCTCATGCATCAACACCTGAATCACAAAAGTTCCTGTTTCTGCAGCCTTTGTGGAACTGGATGCATGACAGAAGATATTTGGACAGATAGTGATAAAGCAGTCAGGTCCACAGCACTCACAGGATTTAGTGGAATGTTTGCTTTACGTAGATTATAACTATGGGATTGAGCAGCTGCCAAAGAACAGGTGCTTCTGAGAGGGTTTGCCTGGGTTGCAGGGAAGGGCCAGTTTGTCATAATCAGGTATGTAGACTGCTTTTTAGTTGTGGGGGGAAGATACTTTTGACACAGAAAAGGAAAAATAGGTTGAAGTTGCTCCATTTCAAATACAGTTTGTTAAATTTTCATGGGGTATCTTATCTCCGCTCTGAAACACAATACAGAACTACTTTCCCTTTCCTCCTTTCTGAACACATTTAGTGGATTTGAAAGACTGCTTTGGGATCAGCAGCTATACCTCTACCCTGAAAAACCCTCATGCTAATCCCAGTTATACACCATCTTGTAGTGACTCCAGCAGGATAACTTCAGTAATTCATAACCGATCTGACAATTTTTGCTGAATGTTTAAAAACAGTGCTGATTTTCCATTCTTTAGTTCTTTATTTTATATAAAGCTAATAAAAATCTTTAGAATTAGAGAAAATTGTTATGGAAAGAATAAAAATAAATATTAACTCACTTCTAACTTTTCTGCTTTCTTTTGTGGAAAGCTGTTGGGTTTTTATTTGGTTTTAGTTGGTTGTTTTTTAATTTAATGTATACAGCCATTAAAACACCTGACTGTGCTACTGTGGTTTTTTCATCTGAAATTGAACTTTGAAATTGAGAGTTAAAATAGAGGGATATAATCTGAATATTATTTTCCTGTGTTTATGTTTTTAAATTGAATATGACTAACATTTTTATTAAGTCTGGAAACTGAATCCTGTAAGACCGTTACTCTGGATACTGGGAAGAGTGAGGAAAATTTTTTTTTGTGGGTTGACAACAAATGACTCTTTGAATAAAGCATTATTATTGGTTTAGAGTTGATTTCCATCTGTTGAGTTATTAATGCTTAAATAGTAACAAAATAGTTACCTTTTAAACAACATGATTTAGAAGTGTCTGCAAATAATAATATTCCTAGTTCAGTTATAATGTTTTCTGTTTAGTACTTTGATAATGTACAGTATTCTCCCTTTTCTTGCAGGTTCTCGCAACAATGGAACAACTAGAAAAAGTCAGTAGTTTCCAGGAGTTTGTACAAATATTCAGCCAGTTTGGAAATGAAATGGTAGAATTTGCCCATTTAACTGGAGATCGGCAAAATGTAAGTGTTGATGAAAAGCTATGAGAGATGTTGTAAGGTGTCATTTTCATTTGATCCATTGGAAGATTTGGTGGCTTCTGGGATGATTGACTGTTAGAAAAAAACAACACAACTGCTAGCATCTTATCTCTGAAACCTAACTTATTCTCCTTGCCTCCACCCAAAGGACATGTTTTGATTTTAAAGCTCAGCCTGAGAAATATCACTGCATTGATTTGATCAGCGTATCTTCCAGAAGCCTGGATGCATGTTGAGATGTCCTTTGGTTTCAGTCACTGTCTTTTGGCTCTAACTTTTCTGATGTATTTCTCTGTTAGAGAATTTGTCTCTTGTTACTTGAGAGAAACATTTGATGTTTGCACATAGTGAATGTGTCTGCTTCCAGAGTGATTAGTTTAGAAAACTTCAAACATTAAATCTTTGGATCCCAGTAAAGCATTTTCTTGTATTTATTATTATTATGGAATATTTTTCTAGGCTTAGGTCAAAACCTTCTTATAATTGGGGTAATATGTGGTGTTTTGTTTTTGTGGGGTTTTTTTTGGTTGGTTGGGTTTTTTTACCTCTCACATGCAGCTATTCTTTGCAAACCCTTTCATTCATGCAGGAAGCTTTTTGCTGTTAGTTCCATATAAATAAAAGGAGGATTGCTGAGGCTTAAGACTTCTGCAGTGAGCTCTTAGTTGCTTCCCCTTGGCAATCAAATACTTCATTCACTGAACTAGGGACTGATACAGATATACAGAGTCCCTAATATCCAGCAAAATTCATAATTCAGTTTGTATAAACATTTGGGCATGTATCTCCTTTTAATGTTGATATGTTCTAAGTACATATTCAGTATCAAAGAATTGCTTTTGGAAAAGCTACATAAAATTAAAGGAAATATATTTTTGAAAATGAGCTCTCTGTTTTTTCCTGAAATATTCCTAGCACTTCCTCCTTGGAAAGAGAGGAGTGCATTACTATTAAGTGATATTCTTTTCAACTGTATCTGGTTTTCAATGTTAAATGGTCTTTGACTCTCCCCTCCTTGCCTACTTGACTCTTCTGGAAGGAGTGTTTCATTACTGCTTTTTAAATTGTGTCAGAGTTTTTTTGATACACTTACTTTACAGTGTGTAGGCTGCTATGCGGATTTGTTAGTTTTACTGGGAGGAAACATCCCTCAAAATAGTTTTCTTTAGTATAATTATAGTAATCCAGGAACTCTTGAGAATAGTCAGCTTTATCAGAATGTTATGTCAGAATTTCAGAAATGACCTGGTTTGTTTTGGTTTTAAATGTGGTGATTATAATCTTAAAGATTTTCTGTAGTTGGTAAGATTTTTATAAGCATGTCAAAACAGACTGCTGCTGTGATTTATCTGTGTTTAGTGCTAGTCTAGGGCAAACCAAGATTAATTTAATTCTGTAAACTGTTCCCTTTTCAGTTGCTTCCATTCAGTTGCCTGTTTAACACTCAAATAGCACTCTGCTATGTTTGTGAGCATTACAAAAGATCTTAGTTGTAGCTTTAAGTTCTTCCTCTTGTTAGACACTCTTAGATGTGGAGAGATATGTCTCTTGCTCTTCCATCCCTCCCACACCCATCCCAATCTGGACTCTGAATTCTTCCCTTTTGATGAACTTTTCTGAGAATGCAGTTTGGTTTTGCAGGTTTATTCCTCTCCCGGCACAGTTCTTGAGAAGTTTCTGTACTCAGTGCCTTTCTACAGAGGAACTGCTTTTTTAGCCTGTCTATATAGCTGTCTTTAGCCTGTCTTTATAGCTGGTATGTAGCAAATAGTAGACTAAATACTTATTTACATTTTGTTCACCACAGTACAATAAAAAGCTGATGTTAATTGTCTTTACCCTTCCCCCATTTCAGAAAATATTTTTAGTCCGCTATTCTTTTCCCCTTATTTTTCTGTCCTGTGAATAATGCTGTATGATAAAGATAGCAAAATTAGAGACAGTTTACATAACATGCTGTGTGTCTCTGAGATCTTCCTTCTTTGAAAACTGAATTGAATAGAGCCAAGAATAAATGCATAAATTAAAATAGTCTGAAAAGCAAGTTCTAGATCATGAGTTAAGCTGAAAATAGCAGTTGTCAGACATAAAGCAGCTTTCTCACAACCCATCCATCTGCAAGAGAGTTTCCTTTTTCCATTCTCACAAGCCGTTAACATTTTAGATACTGTGTAGTATTCAGGTCAATTTTTTCATTTGGTTTTTAGGATTTGAAGGATGAGAAGAAAAAGGCTAGAATGGCAGCATCTAGGGCTGTTCTTGAGAAGTGCACCATGATGCTCCTAACCGCTTCGAAGGTGAGCAAGTACATCATAATATGGTATCTGGCAAGGTAGCTGACTCTTCTTTCACAGCCCCACTTGAAACTGTGTGCTAAAGTAGAGTGTAAGAATGAGTAGAGAAAAATCTTGATATTCAATTCAAAGAAACGATATGAATTCCATTTAACACAATAGCAGTTTAACAAAAAGAACCTACCGTATTCTAACACACTCTTTAGACTTGCTTTAGCAGGAAGCAGTCATTTAGCTGTGCTGCATGTGTATTCTTTTGTATTACTTACTTTGCTTTCTTTAAAAGACATGTCTGAGGCACCCAGACTGTGAATCTGCTCGTATAAACAAAGATGGAGTTTTTCATCGGATGAGATTAGCTTTGGAACAGGTAATAGAAATTGTAACTGACTCTAGACCAAATGGAGAAAATGAAATGGCCCCCATCAGCATATATTCTGGCATCAAAGAATTCAAGGTAAGAGTAGAAATAATGTTTTCTACAGCTCACTAAATTACCCCAAAACTAGAGTTGGGGGGGGGGCAACCAACTGAAATTCAAAATGGTGGAGCTACATCTTTTCAGCAAGTGTTAACTTAAACAACCGTCCTGGAATGTTAAGAGACTCTGACAAGAGTTGTTTGCAATTTCACTGTTATTGCCAGAATAAACCTTCTGATACCTTGCCATCTTGTCCTGAATCAGATGCATTCTGAACTCTAATGCTTTGTTGAGGTGATACCTTGACGTTGAATAAACTTACATATCAGGGTGCCAATTAGACCTTTATTGAAATAGTTGTTGAAAAATTCTTACTTTGAAATTGGTAGCATTTTTAAAACTGCACACACAAGTATTCATCCAAACATTTAACAGCTCAAACTGTTATTCAAAGGAAATGTCATGAATTGAAATTGCATTTTGTAGCTCAGTTGACTATTTTTATTTTTTTTCTGATAAAGGCTTTTCTAAATGCTGTACTTGGTTAAGAACAGTTAATGAGCAACCAGATCTTATGTCTTGTCAAGACTTGAGTCTTGTCACTTCGAGTTGTGGTTGGTTTGGTTTTGGTTTGGGGTTTTTTTTTGGTTGGTTGGTTTGGTTTTTATTATTGTTTATTTATTCACACACCTTATTTATTCACCCCCTTAGAATCTAGCTGAAACTTTTGGAAAGGAATTTAAAGCATTCAATTTGGTAATGTGAATTTTTAGAAAAATACTCGAGAGATGATATCGATGTGGAAAGGTCAAAAAAAATCTGAATACACAATTTCAGAAACATTCTGAACTTAAAAGCTTATTGACAGTAGTAGAACAGTGATGTATTTGCTATTACTTCTAAGTGTCCAGTAATTTGCAGATGGTATTGTTGGATTATTTCAAAAATAAGTGAATAATAATAAAAAAAACACTGAGGAAAAAATAAAATGTAAAATGCTGTATCTGCTTTCTACATTTGCATCACAACTGTATTACCACATATATTCTCAAGGACCTAACTTGCTTCTTTTTCAGAATAAGGTGGAGGGTCTTCGTGAGAATCTTTATTTTCTCTCAAAAGAGAACCTTTCGACAATGCTGGAAGTTATCCTGGAACACACGGAGGACTTCACAGACTCTGCCTATACCAGTCACGAGCACAGAGAACACATTCTGGAGCTGTCTAAACAGGCTAAAATGGAGCTAGAGCAGCTGGTTTCAGTGTGGATGCAAGCTGTAAGAGTTTTTTAGCAAAGTAAATCTTTTCACCTCTACTTTGGAAAGAAATTTTTAATTCAGTGTTTCTTCTGGTCTAGGAAGAGAGAACTGTGCGTATTCCTCACAGGGAGAGCTGATCAAGGAAGCCAGAGTTTGTTCTGTGCTTCTGCAGCTTCAGTATGTTCTGTCCTTCCCTTGCTGCAGTGGTATTGCTTCATTGATCGTTCGATGACTAAATTAGGCTAAATTATTTTGATGACTAAAATGGCAGTACACTAATTTAACAAAGCTATAAGTGGAAACAAGATGAATGGAAGTACTATTGCACAGTCTTAAACAGTTAGATCTGCTGGTTGAGTAGCTCAGAGACTTCTTCTGATCCCATGGCAGTGATCCATGTTTCTATTTGTTGTTTTCAACAGAATATTGAAAACACTTAAATTACTGGAAAGATAAATACTCTTAAAAAATTGACTGAATTTTTTTTTAACCTTGTGCAAATCTTGTCCTTTTTACAAGATTTAAATGATGGTAATTTTCGTTTTTAGAGAAGCAGCACATTAAGCTTCCCTCTGTCATTTGTTTTACCTTGTTTCTTGAAGATAATAGAAGGTAACATGCAAAAGGGGTGAGGAGAAGCAGAGATGGAAAATGCATTTTCTGTTTCTCATGCTGACTTGCTTTCAATCTTGTTCCTGGGGAAACATATAATAGAAAATCTTATCAACACTCTGAAATATGGCAGATGAGTGCTAGTATAGAATCCTTACTTAACTGAGTGTATTATTTATGAGAAAGCATTTTTGTTCCTTTTCTCCTCTTTGAATTAGATGCTGCAGTCAGGTGCTTTAATGCAGTCATGCAGTTTGAAGATCATGTGAATCTTACTGATGATATAGACTGTTGATATTACAAAGAAGACACGTACAGAATATTAATTGCCTAGAACTCCATAATTATAAGAAAGTAAATCTGTGGATAGCCTGGTGTTTGTGGATAGCCCTGGTAGGCAGCTGTGTAAGAACTGCTTAGCAATAACTAACAGCCCCATGTTATCAACACTTTTTATCACAAATCCAAAGAGCACCTTGCCAGGTACTATGAAGAAAATTAATTCTTCCCCAGCCCAAACCAGTATACTTGGTATTTCTAAGCTCTGTTCCTGGTGGAAAATCATCACCGGTAAATAATTTATATGCTACATTTCAAGTGTTAGAAATGAGAACATAGTACAAGGCTATGCATATATATGATCTGTGAAAATACTTGAGGGTGCACGTGTGCTTACGCATTAAGTATCTTCATTAATAAATAACACAGCCCAGCAGTGACTGAAGACAGCGCAAGCCAATAAAACGGCATCGGCTCACTGAGGTGGCTTTTTAGTTTCAGTGCCACAGCTTCACCAGAGTGTGAATATTTTCTGAGGAGCTTTCAGTAATTCAAGTGGGACTGTTGATGACTCTTTTTTTGTTAAAGGAATACATGAACTGGGGATATCTAGAGCTCTTAGAGTGCCCAATTATTTCCTTTCCTACTCACTGAACCTCCTTTTAGCCAGCAGAGTATCTGTGAGCCTTCAGTGAAGAGCGTATTTTAAAACATAAGTATGTTGTAACCTAGGTCAAGTCTAAATTAGATTGACATCACTGATCTGCTCTTTTTTGTATTATTGTATGTTAATGAAAACAAGCTGGAGCACAACAGATAATCTAATGCTTTTCTTGCAAAAAGCTTCTTGCTCAACCAGTCTGGTCTTCTGCCCCACTGGCTCATTTTTCAGCACACGGGGACAGCCTGCTCCTGCGCCTTCNGCATATAGTGCTACCGTTCCACCTCTCTTTCCTTGTCTATCCCTTCTAAAGAGCCTGTAGCTGTCTGTCCACTGCGGCACTCCAGCCATGCGAGTCATCCCACCACCTTTCTGTGATGGCAGCTATATCATGGTTTCCCTGCTGCACAGTAGCTTCTAACTCCTCCTGTTCATTGCCCATGCTATGGCAATTGGCATACATGCCCTTGACTGAGGCACGGATATCGCCTCAAACATCAGTATGTCTCCCCAAGGCTTATCTTTAGCAGTCCCAGGTTTGTCCTCCTCCCACTTCGGTTCTAGTTTAAAGCCCTCTCAATGGAGGGCCACTAACTCCTGCGAGAACATCCTTTTCCTGCGCTTAGATCGGTGTGCCCCATCTCCTGCCAGCAGGCTTGGTGGCTGTATACTGAGCCACGGTCAAAGAACCCAAAGTTCTGTTGGTGGCACCAACCCTGAAGCCAGGTATTAATCTCTGAGATTCTCCAGTTTCTTTCCTCATCATGTTGTTTATATATAAGAAAAATAAAAAGCATCTTAAACTTTTGCTCTACTTTAGTATGCTTAGACAGGAGATTTTTGGAAGTTCTAAAGCTTAAGAAAACCTTTTTTTCCTGAGAAAAACCTCGGTGAGGTTTAGAAATAAATTCCAGTTGAATAGAAACAGTCAATTAGCTTGCATTATTATTATTTTTAGACTTGATTAGGTGATAAATGTGCATTTTTTAAGTAGAATATGCACAGGACGTATAAATGAAAACATACATCTAGAAAGAAAAGGCCATCTTCTAAAGAAAATTGGAAGTAATGGCCCATGATGTAAAGGTGGGATTGATGTTTTTTTTTGTGTGTGATGTTTTGTTGGTTGCTTTTTTTGGCTTGCAGCAAAACCAGAAGACAAAGGATCTCATGGAAGACTTGGAAGTAGCCATTTTAAAAACATGCCAGTGCATGAATGAACTTAAACGAGAGGTAAGCCTAGCATGCATAAACTGAATAAAAGCTTGACTTTCTTACTTGTTGTATGTGAAGTTGTAAAATAAAATCCTGTACCCAAAGAAGCAGGTGTCTAGTTATAGACAGGAGTAGCTAAATCAGAATGACATTGGGGAACTAGTATGTAGTCACCTTCTGCATCCTTACTTAGAAGGGGTTAGAAGTCTGTTGGATACATAAACTCATTGTGAGCTCTGATAACAATAAATAAAAGTGTTTGGAAATATGTACTATGTATATAATCATTACTTTAAATATAAAGGCTAAGCTTTCTTTGGCAGTGCATGCTTGACTGTTTTAACTACTTATTTATAGCATGTGCTTAAATGAATAAACAAGATTTGCTGTTTGTTTGTACTTAACCTGTTCTATTGATTTTTACAGCAGAAGTGTGTTATCACGGAGGCCTCATACATATTTTTCTACACAGCTGGCCACTGTGTATGTGCATGTTATAAATCATTTTTTTCCTACATGCAAGCATGTTGGGATACGAGAGAGCTGCATCATTGTGTACCTGTGAGGGCCTTCACTTGCTGATCAGTGTCCTTACCCCCGTCTTTAATGGATAGCACTGATGCCTTGTCCTTTCCACAGATTGAGCCAAATATAGAACTACTTATTTCTGGCAGCTTCTGAAATATTTGTAAAGCATTCAGATATCTTTTCAACTGATTCATATTATTGTTCCTTTAAAAAGATGGAGAAACAATGACTAATGACAGTGAGGTTTTCAATAATAGGCTGGAGAGCAGAGCAAAGCTGTGGTAACTGGAACCTCAACTGCTCAGAAAATCGTGTTGCATATTTCTAATAGAAGCAAAAATGAGAAATTTTGTCTTCAGGATTGTTATTTCTACAGCTGTGCTGAAGATTTCTACAACGCTTTGAATCCATTTCCGTTGCTGTTAAGTGCTTTGCACTTCTGCTGATGGGCAATGTGTTGGGCTCCCAGGAAATGGAAGTTACGTAATTTGTCCATTTTTTAAAATCTATTTTTTGGATCACCATTATGTAGGAAGTCAGTGGCAGAGCTTTTCTGGAAAAAAAAAAATAAAAATTCAGCTGCCTTAACTGTAAGGTCGTAACTTTTGAGTAGCATTGCTCCTATGTACTGAATGAGAAGGAAGGGTTCGCAGCTCAAATAGGATGTGACTGTGTAATTGCATAGATCGTAGAGCCAAAGGTGGTTGGAATGTAGTATGTGGAAGAAGTCACTAATATCTTGTATTTTCTTGCAGCTTCATAAATGTAAATTGTACTATATTGTCCTGACCACAGGTTTCTATTCATAAAAATGTAATGCAACAAAGACCACACATTTACCACACTTAAGTGAAAGAATTTTGTAAGGTGACAGTAATAGAAAATTACCTCTGTAAACCAGCTAACAGAGGTAGCAAAAAATGCAAAATAGTGGGTTACCGGGGCCCTGTCTTGTAGCTCCATGTTGAAAGCAGCACAGGTGACAATGTAGCATGCTGGTTTAGAAATTGTGGAGCAAATTATGTGGGTGTGGATTTCCAAACTAACAAATGCTAAGTTCTGTATGACTTGCTTTGATGACCTGTAGAACATGAAACCTAGCTTAGTAAGAGCTTTTCTAAAATGCACAGGATTCATGCCACTCATAGAAGTAAATTTAGGGTGTTATGTCATTTTCCTTATTCTCTTATTTAGTGATTGGATTGTTCCCAGAGAAGCCATGCTTCTGTACATGGCTGAGGAGGACTCTCCTGTCAGTCTGATTTCGGGTGACATAGTGTGTCAGTCAGCAACCAGGATCACTGTTGGTGAAATTCAAGTATTGTGACTCTAAAATATTTTTGAGAGCCTGAGTGGTCGAGAACACAAGGCAGCCTTATTAAAAATAGTTCTTTTCATCTCTGTCACTTTATGGAAGAAACAGAAAATATGTTCCTTCCTTGAGATGATTTTCCTGCTAATGATCAGAGAATTTGCTTCTACGAGTAAATTTCATTTTTTGGTTCAGTGTGCAAAGAACCTCTGATGAAAAAGTAATCTCCATGTAGCCTAAACATAAATGAGAATTGCCAGTTCCTACTTTAACATTCCAACCCTTGTAGATTTCTTTTCTTCAGAGCCGATTGAATTTCTGAGATTCGTGGTTTGTTCTAATTTGTCAATGGCATGTGAGCAGCGCTATATAAATAGTTAATAACAGGTTGTGAAAGCTTTTTCTTTTTTAATTCCTCTTAAAAAACAGTCCCAGCAGGTGCTGAGGTAACTATTCTGGTGTCTTGCATTAAATCAAAAAGAAACTTAATGCTGGACTGAACAGGAAGTACTGCTAGGAGAAGGGAGTAAAAATAGGTAGAATCCAATGGAATTAAAAAGCCAACTTGTCATTCTGGTAAACAGCCTCCTCTGCAGAGGCAAGGCCCACCAATGTCACAGTTTCAAGCTCGTTGATTCGTAAGAACTTGAAAAATAACTTCCTTCTTGAACAGCCGAGTTTGGTTTAAATTCATTGCAGTCCAGCACAGTCAGTCTAATATTACAAGACTCATAACAGTCTTGTGAGCGTAAGAATGCTCTGCTGCTTCTAAAGAGGTTGCTGTTTTGGTTTTACCTATGTTTTTACAATGGGGCTGATTACAGGGCATGTAGGTAAACCTGCGACGACTAGTCACTAGTAGTAACAGCAGCTGTCACTGGCAGTCCTTCACAGCACAGTTTCAGCAGATCCATGGGTCTAAAAGTGCGTCTGGATTTAGGGATGTGTTTCAAGGGGAAGCTTCTCCTTACTCGTTTGGAATGTAGGGAGAGTGAGACTTCTCCACAACCCACCTCTGGCTTCAGTCTCCTTGCAGAAAAGATGCCTTTTAATTTTCTAAGGCTGTGTCACAAGCTTTTCTTTGCATCACTGAGAATTCTATTTATTTATTGGAATAGTTTATTTTATATTAGAAATTCATTATTATAAAATAAACTCAGATGCTGTGTGGCTTCAGTCTGATTCACACAGTTTAATGTGTGTTCTTCATGAGAAGCAGAGTGGCCATTGTGCCATCCTGATGCTGAAGTCAGTGCCCCACAGATTCATGCACCTATTTTGGGGTTTTTTAACTTCATGTCCTCACTTTACCCAGCTGCTATTCTCCACTGTATTTGTTTGTGGGTTTTTTTTTTGAGCACGGTGGATTTAATCTTCATACTTTGTATAGTAATTGACAGATTAAAGCCCCAGACAATATGCAGGCTGTACATGAGCTGTCAGGGCAGTCAGTCTTTTGCTTCTTGGAAAAATCCATCTGTCTCTTAAATTTATTTGACTTGGAACTGGATGAATTTTTTTAACTTCCAAGGTTCATTTATCTTTCTTTTAATGCTTTGCAAGGTCCACAGTGCAGCAACATCTTTGGCAGCAGATCTGTTAAAATACCATATGGATCATATGGTTCTCAAAGCATTAAAAATCACAGGAGTAGAAGGAAATCTTGAAGCTGTAGCAGAATATACTTGCAAGCTCTCAGAGCAGAAAGAACAACTTGTTGAGGTGAGTTCACAGCAGCATTCATTCTGTAAGACATTTAGAAAATGACTGACTGAATTTATCTTAATCTATTCTTTAGGAAGGCTTTGGGCTGTATTTTTGTAATTTTTATTTGATTATATTTTCCTAGTATAGTGTTGAATTTTATATTATTCTGGATAGTCTGATCCAGAGGTGTCACCGTGGCATACAGTTTGTGTAGAAGGGTTAAACAGTCATACTATATTCTCCTCCTGGATGTGGACTCAATCTGTATGTACATATTTGGCCTAAAATATTTAAAAATTAGGTTTCTATATCCAGGTAGAGATGATAGCCTTTTCATTTTAAGCAGAAGGTCTCCAGCAGCATCTGAATCCAGAGGCACATTTTGAGAATGCTGTGAATGTAAGGTTAAGTTTCTTAATGCAGTGAATTTGACTGGTTTGAAGATTCTGTGTAGGTTTTGTCGGTCAAGAGGGCCAGTGAAAGCCTTTTTTTCCTCATGAAAAGCAGTGTGGATCTTTCACATACTAAGACATTCATATTTTTCATATGCCTGTATTCACACATGTGGAACGAAGAGGACTTCCAGGAGTACTGAGAGATAATGGCTCATAGGAATGCCTGTGGAGAGAAAGTCTGGCTCATGTACCGTGTTGCTCTCATCTGACAGACCAGCAGAAGTAACTGCACCAGCTGAGATATACAGAGTTACGCCACTTGTGATCTGGAACATGGTGATGCCAGCAGCTGTACTTGCATGGCATCTGATACTCTTTAATTAAAAAAAAATCTGATCTCAGATGGGGCTTGAGGATTCATACCAGAAGTATGAATATGCAGAAGCAACACCCTTGAACTTCTGGGAGTGGCAAACCAACACTGCAGATTTTTAATTTCAGCTTTAATGGCCCCTTTTTCTGTGACTAATTAGTGTTTCAGTGAGACACTGATTTTATTTTTTTTTTTTCAGACATAACTATCAGGTTAAATAGGGTTTGTATGTGAGGCCTTATTGTATTTCTGATGATGGACAGTACAGATAGTCTCTTACATAATTCTTTTGATTGAAAACTTCAATGTTCCTTCTTAGCCCATAGTTCTTACTTAAAAAGAAAAAAGGATGACTACATTTTGCTTACCGTGAAAGGAGACAGTATATCTTCCCTAAATTAATTTGATGCTGATTTGCCCAAAGATAATTCAGTCACTTGGCTAATGAAAGCCTACATTTTTCACATGGTTGCTAATTGCTGAGTGAGCCTGTTCTGGTGAAATCATTTATGCTACAGTTTGTCCAAGTTCTGTACGTGTCTTATTACTGTCAAGTTTATTCAGTCATAAATACGTGAAATTGTTATTTTATTTTTATTTGTTTTTAAGACTTTCCTGTTTCTTGGTGATTTTCTACACATTCCAAGTCAGGAATTAGCCCTGTTTTTATTGTAAACACTCCCTGAGAAACACCCAGCTCTGTAGTCCTCAAGAAGTTTCCGAAAAGACCATGAGTAACTTTGTGTGTATTTGTGCATGCACACCTTTTCTCACAACTAATGAAACTGTAACTTGTACCATTCTTTTCTCTTTAAATTTATAAAAAAATATTTAGATGTGTCGCTTACTGAGGCATGTTTCTGGAACTGAGCCCCTTGAGATTACTTGCATACATGCAGAAGATACCTTTCAAGTCACTGGCCCACAGGTATGCTTATCTTTTATCTGGCCACTTCTACTGGACAGAAAGCAATTCAAACTACTTGTATGAATTATTTGGAGATACACTGTTGAACTGTTCAAAGGAGTTCTAAGAAAGAGTTACACTTTAATGCTGGACGGTAGTGAAAAGAATGCACAAGGAAGATCATCAAGCCTGCAAATGTCAGATTAATACACTACAAAGATGTAGTAGCAGTAGTTTAATTTTGCATTTTGCCCATGAAAGCATTTGTCAATTCAAGTGTAACACTATGTACTAGGACATCAAACAGCAAATAATTTGTTTTCTGTCTAGATAATTTCTGCTGCAGAAACACTGGCATTGCATCCATCTAGCAAGATTGCAAAAGAAAATCTCGAGGTGTTCTGTGAGGCCTGGGAGTCACAACTGAGTGACATGTCTATGTTGTTGAGAGAAATCAATGATGTGTTTGAAGGAAGAAGAGGTAAGAATGCTATATAGAAATTGAAAAATGTAGTTTTCATAACAAGTAGTCCAAGAATTTTAAGTGTGACTTAGACAATACTGTTTTCTTAAGAGTGCAACAAGCAGTCTCTCATCCCATACAGCCATGTGGAATCCAGGTGGCAATACACAGATGCATTGGTTTTGTATAGCTGTTGAGTTAGGATGCTTATTGTTTGGGTTTTTTTTGTTTTGTGTTTTTTTTCAAAGAAAAATAGACAAAAATGTAAAGGTCTAATTTGTGTAAAGCTACATATGTTTAATTTTCTGCACTGTGATTAATTCCAGCAAAATCAAATGGAACTGTTCAAAGGATACAAAAGCATTTGACACAGCTCTTTGCCAGCAGTGTCCAAATCTTAGGGGTATAGGGCTTTCATCCCACCTTTTAGTTTATCTAGGACTTATCAGTTCCTTATAATTAAAACATAACTTGAATTGTGTGACATGCTTAATTAGTTTCCTGTATTTCTGGGAAAAATATTAATATATATCCGTATATATTCTGTACTGTCAGCTTGCCTTGTACTCACTTCATAATGTAGTGAATGTAGTTATTTGATTTTTAAACTGCTGTCCTTTCTCCTGGATGGAATCTCTGATGACTCTGCACAATCTTGGGATATTTTCTCTGGTTGGTAAGTTTATTGGTATTTGTACAACATGTAGAAGAAAACCTTGGAATCTTAAAAAAAAAAAAAAAAAAAAAAGGGGGTTTACTTGTTTACTGTTAGGACAGGGTAATTTGCCTTTAAAATGGAAGCCATTTTGGTTTTCATTTTTATCTAGCATAAGTTTTTTTCAGATGATGCTTTAGTGTAGCCTGTCTTACTCTTTGTGGCTATGTGTTTCAGTATTCAAAGTGTAATTGCATATAAGTAGAATGTACTATATAATAATAATGAATGTCTTGTATTTCTAAGAAAATCACTCAGGTTTAAAAGTTTAGATTTAGTTAAACACAGGGACTTCATTTTTTTTGTATCTAAGATACAGAAAAAGTAAATCCTTATTCAGGTTAGATTACACTTTATCAATGATTCAACATGGGACCATTTTTCATTTTTAGAGTTTATTCTGCCAGTTTAACTTTCTGGACTTCCTCAGGTTTTTGTGCAAGCAGCTCTTTTCTGCCAGCTTGGTTTTGAGGATGGAAAACCACCAGACACAGGGCAGTAATGTCTTAAATTGTTGCTGATTGCTTGATGAATGTGTCTCTGAGCCTGAAGACTTGTAAAAAGAAAACATATATTGAAATTCTGAGTGGGTTTGCAATAATTGTGTGTAGGGCAGGGTACTGGGAATTTGAGGCATTTGAGAAATACATGATTGTTAGCATACTTGTTCTTCCACCTTAGTCTGGAATGCCACAGAAAGATGTGTAGCAATCAGAGATCCTGTTTATGAGCCTTTTAACTTTCAGTGGGCTTTTTGTTTGTTTCGAGAGCCAAAGACATATGGACTTCCTTTAAGCATAGAATTAAATTTTATATAATGCAATTTAAAATATGGTCTTACTCTAATATTAATATGTTACAATAAGCTTGGAATATGCAGGGCTGATCATGCAGTAGCTCATTTTGGTTTTAATTTTCATACAATGATCTAGCAGGGTTGAATGATAACCTTTTCATATACACGTGTGCCTGTGTTTGGCTACATATATATTACTTAGTTAAAAATAGGATGAGAATCATGCAGCCACAGAAAAGCATAAGCTTGGCTCTCCAAACAAATAGTTCTTGAAGTGCTGTGACAGATACCCAGCCTCTCCTGTAGTTAGTAACTTTCTGTTTTCTTGTGGATGTGGACAGCAGAAACGAGACATTTTCCACAAGTGGTACTTTCCAGTTTATTTAAAGCATCATTTCACAAGGCAAGCCAGCATCATTGCTTGAAGGAGAGGGAAGAGACTGTGTAGGTCATTTGTTTTCTTTGTCTTGTGGCCAGGGCCACGGTTTCTGAGTCTGGATTGTTTCATATTAAGTGTCAAGTTACCTCCTTGGAAATAATTTGGTCTCCTGTAGTCACCCATCTTCTACAAAGTTTTCCCCTGTATGGTGGACTAATATTTTTGGTCTACCTGTTTTTCTCTTGTTGGACATCAGAATAACTCCTTTCAAAAAAAAAAGGCAGGGGAATAAAACCTCACCCAAATAACCACACATTTTTGCTTCCAGAAAATACCTTAATAGTTACCATGACAGTTCAAATATTTTTTTTTTCTCCTAGAAAACACAACTGATGATCCCATAAATAAACTAAATGAAAAGACCTGTTTACTAAGAGATTATAAGAGTGGCATTCACGAAACGTTTGCCTCCAAACACAATTAATTTTCACAGTATTTTATAAGATTTTATTCTTCTTGTGACTCATGGTACTTGTCTTGATGTTGAGGTTGGTAAAAGTGTCTTTACACTCTAAATTGTAGTAAGAGCTTTTCTCCTAGTAGAAATGTGATTGTGTGTAACATAAGATAGAAGGTTATTTTTTTTTCTCCTTAGTTTAAAAACTTGTATTTTTGTACTACCAATTTAAATGTTTGGCTTTGTTAGAGAGTTCAGAATACAGTTTGAGGCAAATATTGAATGGTAACTAAATGTGCTGGACACATCAAATAAAAGAAGCATTTTTCTGATTACACTAGATTCACATTGTTTATACTTATTTCTTTGTTTCTATGGCTAATTGCATGACTCCTTATCCAGTGTTTCTTTTGTATCGGCAAATCAGGTGTTTCTTATACTGAGGTTCAAAACTCACATGGATAGAGATACAGATTTAGCTTGCAAATGAAGCAGTATTTTACTCAGTTTTAATGTGATTGCACCAGATCATCCCCAGAGTGAAAAGGGCTTGTCTAGGGAAGAGGGGTGCAATGCACATGGAGGTTGGTGATCCATCACAGCCCAGCATCCCTCACATGGATTTGAAAATGTCTCTGTGCCGTGCAGACCTGTACAATGAGGTAGAGTTGGCCGCCTTTTGCTTAATCTAAAGCACTTACTAATCCAACAGTGTTGCTGTTTGAAACATTGGGTGGCTGGTCAGGGTTGAGGAGCATGCCAGGCTCCTCTAGAGAGTGGCTCCTGTCAGCTGGGAGATCTGCTTCAGCCCATGGAGCAATCAGTTTGTCCCAAGAATTCGTAGTTTAGGTTAGATAGTTAATTTTGAGGCTCTTGCACTTTGAGGTCAATCGCATACTGAAGGCACCTCTCACTGATCCAGTCTGTTGGACATCAGCCAGTAATATTTTTTTCTAACTTTTTGATTTCAACATGCTGGAGAAGAATGTGAATAATCCCTGAATTTCTCCCATGTAATTTGGTCAGAAGTGAGAGAATGGGTAGATGCAGGGAGAGTAGTAGATGTTGTCTGCCTTGACTTCAGCAAGGCTTTTGATGCTGTCTCCTATAACATCCTGGTGGGTAAGCTCAGGAAGTGTGGGATAGAAGAGGGGATGGTGGGTGAGATGAGTTGAGAACTGGCCGAACAATAGANGAGACTTTCAAAACCTGCCTGGATGCAGAGGTCCCTTCCAACCCCTACCACTCTATGATTCTAAATGAAAAAAATATGGAAAAATATGTGAGAGAAAACACATAAGGAAAAACAAAGGCAGACTTGAATAAATAAAAGGAAGGTCATAATATGGTGAAAAGGCTTTTCCTATTACAGCAACTTACAAACTAAGGAAATTAAATACCTGAAAAAAAAAGTAAGTGTATTTTGTTAATAAATCACACATAAATTCTTTGATTGTACTGATGTAATGAAGTATTTTCTGATGAAATGAAGTAATGAAGTATTTTCTGATGAAGTACAAGTATGTCTGGCCTCAGCTGGTCTGTGCTTCTGAATGGTCTGGTATCTGTGGGTACAGTGATGTTGGCGTGTGTTTTTTTGATGGGGCTTTTTGCTGTGTTTGTTGTTGTTTGTTTGCTTGTTGTTTAATATTCCAAGAAATAAACAGTGAGGTCCTACCTCTTTCTGTTATGGTGAACAACTACATCTTGCAAAGCCAAATAATGCTAATTGCTTGAAGAGCAAAATCAAATTTGTTTGGTTTGTGGTTTGGGTTGTTTTTTGGTTTTTTGTTTTGTTTTGTTTTGTTTTGTTTGTTGGTTTGTTTGTTTGTTTGTTTGTTTGTTTGGTTTTTTCTTATTTTTGTTTATCTTTCTGTTTGGTTTCCATAATTCTGAATGCCCACCTTGTGTGTGCAAGTAGTATGTCCTCTCAATATGCACTTGTATTCCATTTGTTAAGTCAAAGCTTTCCGTGTTTGAACTTTTTTTAACATGGCAAACAGGACTTTACATATCACCAAGGCGATCTTTTTATGCATTTTAAACCTGCAGTTTAGCTGTTGTCCTTGGGACATCTTACATGCTTTCTTACATGTCCTTTAGCTGATCTCTTTGACATGTAGGATGTTGTAAATCAGTTCTCATAAATTCTATCAGTCTTTGGTAAGAAATCTTGCTTGGATGCATTTTTTGGCAATTAATATCTAGAAAGCTCTGCATTCTGAAAAATATAGTTAGGCAGCTTGTGCCCTGATAGAAGGGAAGAATTGCATTTTCCATACTTCTCAAGAGGGTTGAGGGACATTTGTCAACTTAATTGTCAATTTGCTTTTTAGGGGTCAGTTGCCTAGGCATGGAAGTCATAATCTTTCTATGGTGTCAGGAGATAAAGAGCGTATTTTAAAAAAACCCTCATGAATGCACAAGAGAACTGTCTTCTGAGGACTCAGAATGGAATTTCTCTAGGAGTTGTTACAAGAGGAAAAAAGAGCAATTTTAGGGGGGATTGTCACTTGTCCCTTGTCGAGATGCATTATCTGTATGCAAAGCTGGTACTGATAGCCATTCTAGTAGCCCTTTGTTACTTCAGGTAAAATCAGTTTTTCACTAGTTTATAAGGTTTTGTTTTAATTTTATTTAGCAGACTTTCCTCTCCTGAATCTATTGTAGTAAACGCAAGTCTTAATAGATAATTAAATCTTCTGGTAGCTGGAGCTCTAATCCTAGGCTGTTAGCCCAGGCACTGTTTCCTCTTGCCGATAAACTTTTCTTACTCGCTTTTAGGTAACACCTAAAAAGATTACTTTTTGTTTCTCCATTTGTTTTGCTTGCATTTGGAATATCTGAGGCTCCTGGGGATATATGAAATAATTCACTAAGTGTGTACAATGATATAGAACTTTCTCCTTTATAAAATAGAGTGCTGATGGGGTCTGTATAGTACAGTACAACATGAGGGTTTTAATGGCGTTACTTGGAAAAACCTGCCTAGGTGTTTCTCACTAGTGGCTTTGCCTACTCCAGATATTCAACCCACACCAAGAAAAGCCTTAGATAGAACTACCACTCTATGTCCTGTACCTTGCAACAAAGTGAGTGTATGTAGCGATAGCTACTCTGACATTGCAGAGATTTCTTTACTCGCTCGTGGATTGCATGCAGGGGACAAAAAATCTTACTGAGGGAAACTGTTCAGAGGAGTTTTCTTAACTGTGAGTTTCTAAGAGCTAAAATCTGAACAGTACAGAGTTCTGACTCTCCCTGGAAGCAGGAGACAGAGAGGGAATCTGTTGCAATATTCCAAGAGGAGGAATTACAGGTAAGTAATTTGGTTTTATAGTACTGTAACTGAAGGAAGGCTGAAGTAAGGCAAATGATCCCATTGATTAAAATCCACATACAAACTTTGGTGTAAATGTGTGTGTTCTTCATAGGAGAGAAGCGTGTCTACCTATCACTGCCCAGACCAGGGGTAAGTTGTTTTTGGGATTGTTATATTTATTTCATCTGCTATCAACTAATTGGCTTCTTTCTATGTCATACTTTGATGAGGACGTAATCTTGGTAACATGCATCCTGACTGGATAGCTGAGAGTAAAATATCAAATTCTATCAGATTATTAAATGAATAACAGTGAAAACTAGGGTAACTAGTTACATAATATGCTTTAATCACTTTGATTGTACATGAGCTTTAATTCCTGTTCATTAATATGACATTTCTTACCATGTAGTGAACTGTCACACTATGTAATAAAAGATACGTTGTTACTATTAGGACAGTAAGAATGCACTGCAGCATACTGAGAACAAGTCTAGGTAATCTGGGGGGGAGGGGGGGGTTGTGACATTGTTGCCTGACTTGACCTACTCAGAATAAATGGACATGTTCAAGCCTATTGTAAGCTTTTCAAATAATGAGTTCTTGTTTCCTTCCTTGATCTTAAATGTTTTCAATGCAGAAAAAAACCCCTACACTAAATGTCCAGATTTAGTTTTGAGGTAATTAATAATCTTAGCTGAGTATAATTGATATTACATTGTTTCTGAGAGCATCTGTGTGTTAGGAAAGCTCCTAAACCATGTTAGTATTGTGTAATCAGTCATTCGATTCACTTGTTACATACTGAATCTTTTCATGGATAGGAAGAAGGGGAGTAATGGGTCTCAGAAGGTACAGTAAGCTCTAGCTTGTTATTCTCTCCTTGCTTTTTTTCATTAACTTGTATAGTGTTGAGGAATTTGGGTGTGAAATGATCGTCTGTTGCCATGTCTCTTCTGTGACTTCAAACACAATATGCTGCTTCTGACCCTTCATGAAAAGAGAAAAGGTCATCCTTTATAAATACATCATGAAGCCAATCTGTAGATTTGAATAGAATTTAATGTTAGGCTGGGTGAGCACAGGTGAATTTCATGGTGACAGAACTAAATAGTGTGGCAGAAAAATAGATTGGTTCAGTGATTTTTGATAGTTTTTTTTGTCCCCCACTGGTTTGACCAAGCTATATAGCTTCTGGACTTCAGCCAAAATGTAAAGAGGAGATACTTGAAGTCAGTTTCCCACTTAGTGATACATATACCTTTAACAATACTTGTAATAAAAACTTTGTTCCCATGATTTAAATAGTTCAGCTTCGTTGTTGTTTGAAGGGTTGCTGCTACCTTTTGAATTTTGCAAGACTCATAGATTTGGGGGAGTTATGATCAATATGCAGTTTGACAGTAGATAGGAAATGTAGATTACATCTCTTAAGACAACAGAGTTTCTTCACAGAGTAATTTATTTTCCTAACTGATGCAGTGACTTTTGGAACTGCCTCACTTTGCAGTGCTGTGACTCTCAGTGCTGCCTCTTCTCTCCCTGCTGCCATCACAGAGGTCTTCTGTGCTTGGCTAATGCCCACGCTGTCTCTGCACAGAAGCCACATTGTTCCTGTCATCTAATTCGATTCATATTTTCTTACATCTGTTTAACTGTGACTGTGGTTTTTGCTGGTAATGACTGGTACCCTAGAGAGTGCCACAGTTGAGGACAGAGCAGTAGTGATGATACATGTGTACGTTTAATGCACAGGAGTATTTTCTCTATAGTAGGATGTGTCAAATCATATTTTAAACTAGAAAAAATGCTTACACAATTTTTACCCATTCTCCTATTTAAATAATGTGAGTGAATAGTAGAGTGGAGAAAACTATGAATCTGTCAAGCATTCTGAGGTTTCTTTAATTATTTTTGGATAAAAAAGCTTCCCAGTGCTAAAGTGCTGTTTTTCTTGAGTACCTGTCACTCAGCACCGTAAACATTTGCCATACTCTTGTAGACCGGAGTTTGGCTTTACATACAAATGAATGCATTTTTAATATGCAATATGGTCAAACTTAAATGACAATTAGAAGTATCCGTTCTTAAACTTCTTGCTAAATCTTTTGATATGGCATCATTATTTCTAGTACATAGGCAGAATTTTAATGTTTAATCTGGGCAGACATTTATAACATTCAGAATATTTAAAAATTTGGGGATGGAAAAAGAAATGGCATGGAAGCTAAACTGAACAGTAAACTTCAACAATAGCACTTTATTTTTGATTAAACTCCTGAAGTGAGACCACAGCCGGAGCTGATTTCTGATGCTGTTCACCGTGACCACTGCTTCCCCCCTCCCTGCAGGCATTACTAAGCTCAATTTGCCCAAGTACTCCCACTCACAAACAGCAGCTCTTTCAGATTTCTCAGACAAGGATCTCAATCCTGCACTTTTATCACCCAGCCTCCTCCAGTGGCTCACACCTCTCCAAGTTATGACATTGACTTTGTACTTTGCACTCCTCTGCACTCCAGCACAATTTTTGAACATGGCCTGTGGCTCCCATGCCTGTTAGTTTTTGCTGTGTTTGCACAGTGACAGCACCAGCATGGGAAGTTAAAGCCAGGAACTGCTGCTCTCTACGTGCAAAATGATTTGAAACAAACCACATCTTACTGTATGTGTATGTTGGCGAGCCCTGTCTTACCAGATAGTCCATTCACATCAGTACCACTAATTACTGTTTAAACTGAGCCAATATTTGGCTTTCAGACAGACTGGTATTTCAGATAATTAATTACTTAAGTAAAAGAAGGAAATCCATCTACTTCAGCAAAGTGACACAGAATAATGAGCTACACTGGCACGCTAGCGTTTACATGGGTTGTACCTTAGATCAGCTTGCTCCTAGCTACATCAGCTTCCAAGACCCTGTTAGATCAGTATTGTCATTGATGGAAAAACCAGGGCAGTGGTACTTAGTTGATTAAAAATGTTTATTTAGTCCTAAGTATTACTGAGGATTTAGCGGGTAAGGAGAAGAGAATGGTACTGCATGAGGAAGTGGAGCCTAAGAACTGTGGGAAGAGGTCTTTGCCTACAGACACCCTACAGTTTCAAGGAACAGTCCTCATCTACATGTGACATTTCAGGAGGACAGTTAGATCAGAACAGGTTCGCAGATTCTACTGATATTTGTCTGAACCACTGGAACTCCCCCGCAAAGTCTGCCTCTGAGTAGAGACACCTCTTACAATTTGTTAGTAAAATGAGTACTAATTCATTTAAAAATATTATTTTTTGTTTGAAACAGAAGCATAATTCAAATCTGAAAGCATTAAAGCCAGTCAAACTAGATACTGAGGTAAGATGCCATCATTTTAGTAAAAAAAACCAAAAACTTCTTTTCTTTTTCTATCTTGTCTGAAGAATGTATTTTGAAGTGCCATAAATATGGTTCCCATTTACAGGAACAGGCAAAAATTGCAAAACTTGGATTAGAATTGCATCTGCTCACATCTGATGTAGATTCTGAGACAGAGAAATGGGAGGATCAGGAGAATGAGATCGTGCAGCACGGACAAGGCATGTCAAGTATGGCCTACTCCATGTATTTATTTACCAGGTAATTACACCGTATGCAGCATGTTTTGGTGGAAAGAAGAGCACTAACAGCAGTCATAAGAAATGACTATTTCATTTTCAGAGTATAATAATTGGGACAGCCTCAGAAATAAGCTTTTATTTCTATCCTTACTCTTTATAAATTCTTCTGAATTTCTAAGCTGTTTAGGAATAAACTGGAGGGGGGAAGTATGTACTGTTGCAGAACAGCTGTTTAAACTAATGCTTGGGTATGGAAAACATTCTAAGCAACCTGTTCGTAAATACTTTCAAAATCAAGGGAATTAAAGCACAGGTATATAACTGTAGATTAGAATTGCTGATCTTTGCTGTACTGAAAGGAGTTCCTCTGAAACTGCCCATGAAATGTCAGATTCCTTATTTAAAAACTTTAGGGTTTGTTTTTTGGTTTCTTTAATTACTTTAGAGGGGTTTTTTTCCCTCACCTGCTAGCCCAATAATATTCAGCAGGACAGAGACAAGGATTTGTGTCCTTGTTCAGCTGACAAGAACTGAACCATTGCTGATTTCCCAGTAGTGCTCTAGCCACTGAGGTGTTTATATGGTAATTTGAAATGCAGTTCCTGTAGTAAATTATTGTTGTGCATAGTATCTCCTAAAACAGTGAGTGATATTTTACAGCTCAGTGGTGTGAATGGGGGTTGAGAGAGACACTATAAATTGTGCAAGTAGCAGGCAAAATAATCTGCAGTCTATACATGGCAAATATTCTGCTTTCATTATTTCCCACAGGGGAGAAGGACTTCTGAAAACGACTCAAGATTTATTTCATCAAGCAGAGGTAATATATTTTTAACAAAACAGGAGTTAGGCACTCTTGAGTGAAGAACAAATTGGAACTTAACTCTCATATTCCTTATGCATGAGTACAGTGTACCCTGAATTGGCTGGCAGCTGTAGATTTTAAGCAGCCTAACTGTGGTACATGCTTTCTGAAAGCTAAGTTCTCAGTATTCCAGTAGTAGCTTCGGACAGTGTTTATTAAACTAACAGATTCCAGGTAGAAGTAGGAATAGCCAACTGGCGTTATGGCAAATAACACCAGTTTTTTAAGTAGAGAACTACTTAAAAAAGTCTGGTGGGCTGCTACAGTGCAAAAAATAATTGGAGGTCATTTTTTTTTTCATATGCAAAGGGAAAACCTTTAAACTTCACTTATCTGGGAGAATGGCAATTTATAGTGTAGCTTATTTCAGAAGGCACTGCAAACTGCTGACTTGTTAATTATAAATGAATACAATTATCACAAATATTTCTTGCTACCTTTTTACTTTATAGCACACTATTTATTGAAACAGCAAAGAAAAAGAGCCTTACCTTTGGCTGGTTCATTTTGTTACATGCTTTCTTTCCCTTTCAGATTTTTGCTACAGAGGGCACAAAGCTTGCTTCAGCTCTCCATGCCTTTTCTGATCAGGTGATGTAAGGCCCTCACAACAGCCATGCAGCTTCTGCCACCAGTGATAACTGCTTAAAGGCTGGTTGTTCTGTCTTCTGTGTTAACTTAGTATTTGAGTCTAACTCACAGTGGTTTTGTCTTTCTGAAACACACTTCAGGTACATGATGATGATGATAAACCTTTGCTTCTGTTGGAGGCTGAAAAACTGATCTCTATGTGTAAACAGCTTCAGATAACAGCTAAAGCTTCTGTTCAGGGTAAAAGTGCTACATTTACAAAGGTAAGATAAAATGTCTATATATTCCTGAAAGTAAGGCTTAACTTGTTTAGAAATATACTAACTTAACTAATTTATGATCCTGTGAAAATATGACACAGTCATGACTGCTGAACTTGGATTGACAGAGAACCATAAAATTAATAACTATGAAATTGTCTACTGTTGTGCAAGCATTTTGTGCTATGCCATACGCCATCACTGCTGCTCCTTATGTAGAAGAGCAGTTTTCTTCAACTTGAAATACTGTTTTGCACTTAACACTGTTTGAAAAGCTGATGTGCGTAGAGGTGGAACAGTAGAAACTGATCCCCTCTGGCTGAAAATGTTGTATTGGGACATCCCTCACTGCAGGGAAATCGGAACCATAATTCAGTGTACCTTACTAAGAAAGGCCTTTAATGACTGAAGGAGTAATGAAGGTCGTTCCCACTGCTGTAGTAATCATTGTCATTCTGTTGTTACCGGTGCTTAACATAGACATAACAATTTCCAAACCCCCAAGACTCTATTACTGAAATAAATGCTTCACAGGAGGGACTCCAGACTGCCCAGAGTTTATTCTGGTTCTACGTGTATTTGTTCTAAGTAAATATGTATACAGCTGCCTAGGAGTTTCAGCAGTGTTACCGTAAGCAGGAGATCTGCAAACTTCAGCAGGGAATAGAGTGCAGGCTTTTTGATCGATGTGAGCAAAGACACCTGGATGTTTGCTTCCAATAAGGTATGGAAAAGATGTTTCAGTTTTACAGCAGGGGCTGAAACTGAGCATTCAAGCAACTCTAAAGCAAATTGAGGACCTCAGGACTACTGCTTTGTTTGTTTTACACTCCCTGGCTAAACTGAATGGGAACTCCCACTCTGCAGAGTGATGTATTGCCACAAAGTGATGATAAGCTATCAAATCAATGTTTGTCAAGGGCCCAGACTTGGGACCTGTGCTGAGTGTTAGAGTTGAGGCATAAGCTCAAATGCTTTAAGATGTAGCTAACTTAAGTGTAATTCATTTCAAGGTGAGGCTTATGTGAGGCATGGCTTTCTAAATCATGCTGACAGGATGTAAAACAAAAGGAGAAACTTGAAGAGTTGATTATTCACACTTAGATGGTAAGAGCTCCTTTCCAAGACACATTACTATTTAATATTATGTTATCATTAGTTCTTTCTCTTGGGATGTGTGTCATTCCCATCTACTCCCTAGCTCAGGTCTTGGGTTAACAGAACAGATGCTGTTGCTTTACATCTACTACATAGAGAAGATCAGAAAAGGTAGGAAAGCCTTTTGAATAGAAGGGATTTGTGAAGAACACATACTACCTGTTTGATCTTTAAATAGATTGCCATCTCATGCCTGAAACAGTGGTCTAATAAAAGTAACGAGTTGTCTTGCTCTGCTCTTGACCTGTCTTGTTTAGGTTGATGCGTGCATTCTGAAAACAAGGAACGTAATGACTCTGTTATGCCAACTTCTTCCACTTGGCTACAGATTACTGAGAAAGGTAAATGCTTGGTTCATCTGCAGTACTTCGAAGTTTTAGGGTTTGTTTTGTTGGTTTTGGGTTTTTGTTTTTTTTAGTTGGGTGGGTTTCTTTATTTGTAATAAATCTTGTTTTTATACCTACAGAATCAAGCAGGAAACGGCTGCCTTAAAGCTGCTCCACCATGGCGAGAAGACCGAGTAGGAACTGGTACAAATGCACATGCTCCAGAAAGGAGAGCCGAGACATATGGCATCAAGTCTTTAGAAAATCATGTAACAAACATGACATTTTTAGAGAGCAAGTAATTAGCACTTAGAAATGCAGAAACTCCCATTTGAAAATAACACTTGCTGAATTTTCAATATTGCTTTCATTTGTGGAAAGTAAATCCAGGTTAATTTGAATTAAAACTGTTGACCTTTGTCACATCTAATAGATGTCCCATTACTTAGCAATTACAGCACCAACTAGTCTAATTGTTATGTATTTTTATAATGTGAATGCCTTTCCTCTGTTCACTCTTGATACTGGTTTTGTAATTAATGCTTATGAATGTCTTAATGGATGTTTCAACCCAAAGATGCTGCTAATAGACATTTATATAAAGAACCTTGTGCTGCATATGCTCTATGTAACACTACTGTTGAAGTCAGTAAACTCATCTCTGGCCTATTTCAGTCTATGTATTTGATAAAGCAGAATCAGGACTATAGTCTGAAAGGCTGTGGCCTAAAGCACTGAATTGTTATCTTAGTTATTGAGTTGTACCTGCGGTGAAGTAGTTCTAGGAAAAAAAAACAAAGACAAACCCTCTTTCAATAGCTGCACCACTGAATTTTAGTCTTGTTGACATGATTCCTATTTCCAGAAGTGTATTTCTAGGTGATTAATACTCTTGACTCAAATCCTTTTTCTTTTATCATCTTTATTTGTAGATGGCAGTTGTTTCTTCCTTTTTTATTAGAACTTACCGAGCAGAATTTGAATTGCATGTAGAACCACTCAAGTATTATTTAGACTTTACTTTATACCATTTAAAATTTAAGAAGATAGATACCTATTATCACAAACTTCTGTACAAAGGGCATTATTTGACTTCAGGATGCTATGAAAATACACCCTGGTGTGAAATATGTATTTTCAAGCTTATCTGCTCTTTGTACATAGGCCTCTGTTGCATTTTTATTTTCAATTCAGCTTTGTCAAACTCTGTATTGTATTAGCTTAGCTAAATTAAGTGATTGCTAAATCATGTGATTTTTTTTCTGTATGTATTATGCTTGCACTGAGCAGAAGCAAATCTGCCTGTACAACATAAATACTTTCCAGCATATCATTCTGTGCTTATTTAAAAGCTCATAGTGCTAGAATTCAGAGAAAAAGAGAATGCATATTTTAATACACAAACTATGTGAGCCATTTTATTCTTGTATGAATCAAGCATTTAAGTTCCACTTTAAAAAACAGCCACTAGGCCTTTCAATACCATGGAAGTAAGTTACAGTGTACAATAAAAGTAGCTTATTTAGTATGGAGTACAGGTGATAACTGTATAAGAAATTTCATGAAGAAGTAAGACGTTTCAACAGAACTTCCTCATACTCCTTCCGTGTCAGAAGCCCTTGAGTTACACTCTTGCTTTCTTCAAATTTGGGTAGAACCACTGCGATGTAACCCTCGGTTGATGGCTAAAAATCAAGACTGAAGTTAACAGTGAAATAAACGTTAGAAAATAAAAAGCAAGAAATTGTCTTACCTTTTCTTGCAGAATAGTGGGATTGCTAAGAATGTTTTCATTCACTTCGATCAGTCGCCCTCGTATACAACTGCAAAAGTGCTTAGATTCAGTAGAAGTACAAGGTGTGTTAAGGTAAGAAGAAAAAGGTGAAAAAAACTGACCTATAAATGGTGTATTCCTCTCCATCTGATGAAGATATCCTGCACAGAGGGGCAAGTTCTGTTAAAAACTGAGCTCCCTGCGTTTGAAAAATAAACATGTATATATACTTTTAATTACACAGGGCTTTTAAAAATGTTACCATCAGCCACATACCATCATAAGCTTCTCAGAACAAAGCAAGGAAGTATGATAGTTACAGATCACTGAACATTATCTAGCTGTGCTTCCCCATAGAAGGGAAGATGCCCATTTAGTTATGTGCACAAATCAAATAGAAGCTTGTTAAGAGCTTACAAATGTAGTCATAATTAGATTTCTTGCAGAATAACAGACTCGTAATTTGATCAGATTAGCGTCATGGGAGGGAGGCGAAAAACGGCACGGTTTTTTTCAGGTTAAACTACACATACACGTAAACCCACCATGAAACACACTGAAGTAGCCCACCTACTATCTAGGTCCATTTGAGAGAAACAGTAATCTTCAAATCCTCAGCATTTTGCTGAAAACAAAATTAAATCTTTTTTGGGATGTCTGAGTCCCTCCGTACACTATGAAAAAAATTATTAAAATCATGTTAGCCTTGGTGTGAGCAACAGTGGAACCCAGGGGTGGGTGCTGCAGGAGCACTGTTAGGCCCGGGCAGATGGGCACCTCTTCAGAAAATCTAAATTTTACAGCTGTGGAGGAGCCACTTTAAAATAAAATGCAAAGGTAGCTTATTAACTTTCTATTCTAGAAAGGACAGAGAGTTTCAGGCAGGGTGAGAGATTAAAATAAAAACTAATGAAATCAAAAAGCCATACCCTTTTTGACTTCCCAGAGACCTTATTCTGGAGTCTGCTGCAGTTGGCACTGATTTGGTAATTAATGCTTTTAATTGTTTTTCCACTTTGAAGAAGAGGATGGGCTTCTGCCAAGGTGATGACACAGATTCTGCAAAAAGAAATGTAATTACTACACCACAGTTGTGCGAAGCCATGCTCACGTATGCTCTAAGCAAGCTCCATAACCTCCTCTGCCTATACAGGTGTGACTTAACACGGGTACTGACTGCTTCATTTGGTTCCTAGTCTAAAATGCTAGCAAGATTTTCAGGGGTGTGAAAGCTGTTTATTTTCACTTTGAAGTGCAATATTCTTCCCTCTAAACTAGCAGGAAAGTGAAGCTGATAGTTCAGCTTACTGCAGTATGAGTCGGGATGGGCACCTACCAGGCTCAGAGAGGAAGCAAGGACAGACAGGTCTGGATGACAGGATGGGGGTTGAGTAGGGTAATTTAAAACACAGTTTACCTGAGCTAATGAAGGAGAACAGAGGATAATTGTTGGCTGTAGAGCAGAGACAAATTTTAGTTTCCCTGTTACAAAAATGTCAAGATACAGGATCAAATTTGACTTTCTCACAGAGAAGGTGCTTTATTTGGAGATACCAGACTGGCTCATCAAAAGCAGTATGCTCTTAAACAGAACCACAACTTCTAAATATGCTAGAGCTGTTCTATTTGTTGTACCTGCCAGGAGCACACTTGGTTCATTTAGTAGGTAGGCACCTGAGACCATCAAGTAAAGCACAGTATGCTTTTGTGGGACAATGGAACACAAGGCCTTGTTTCTCAGAATGGCTAAAGGCTCTTAGTGGTGAATAGTTCCAGCAGATGAATCCTTTGGTGAGCTGGGCTTTAGTTACCTGCTGCTTGCATTTTATCTTTTTCTAAAGGAGGGTTATTTCTTGTTATGAAACTGGAGAGTGTGAGACAAGGCCTCTGTGGAGACCAGGCCTGTCTTCATCCCGGGGCTAGAACTGTGCATGAACATGGAGAGCCCAGAACTTGCCAATAAATGAACAGAGATGAAGCGCTTCCTTTTAAGAAGAGGTTAAAGCAAGCACTAGAGTTAATAGTAACTGTAGGAAAAAAAACATGGCACAGAACCAGATCTTTCCCTGTGGATGCTGTATCCATCTCCCTCTTTGCAAGCCCTTCCTGCGCAGCTCCCCGCGAGAGGGAGCTGGATCCTGGCAAATGCTTTTGACACGCCCCAGCAGCCCAAGGGGACCAGAAGAGCTCCCTCCTCCCAGCCTGCTTCTAAAAGATGACAAATCACCTATTTCAGCAGCTATCGAGTAAAGCTGCTACCTAGCAAAACAAAGAATCAACAGAGAATTTTACAGCTGCTTAGAAACATCGAACAGAGCCACAGCCCCACACATACTAATGGTAAAATACTTGATAGAGCATTTGGCTAAGCTGCTGCAGAAGCCAAGGGCTCTGCTATTTCAGAATTTAAAATAGCAAAATAATCTTTATAGACATTTGAACAAGTGCTTCTATTTTTACTTCCCCCATATAAACAGTTTATATTAGACAACTAATAACTACACATTCCATATTTAGGAAAAATGCAAAGGTGTCTGTCTTCGCTGTCACTGTCATACCCGTTATCCCCATGCACTGGGGTTTCTGTTCACAAAGAATGAGAAAGTGACCGGATGAGAGAGGCACGGTGAAGCGGCAGCGCTGCTGGCTGCAGCCTGGCAGTGGTCCTGCCCTGTGCCCAGCATTACTCTGCATTCTTAACAGGAGCAGGCAACCCGCTAGCAACAAATGCCTCAACACACGAACACCTGGCACTGCTGACTTTGGGGCAGAGAGGAGTTCAGTGCTGATCTTCTCTCAGGGACCAAACACCACAGAAGCATTCACAATTAACTCCACCTATCCACCCTGCAGTCGAAAACAGCTTTAGCAGGGAGCAGAAGCCAGGGAAGGTGTTGGGTATGTTACTAGAGCTGAAACCAGGTACAGGGCTAACTTACTCTGAATGGCTGGATAGCCAGCTACATCACAGTTGAAATGATTTAGTTTCCTATCTTGCATTCACTCTCTGTGGTACACAGATGTACAATTCAAACCAATTCAGTTGTACACAGAAAAAGCTAAATGTTAAAACTGAGCCAAGTAATTTCCTAGAAACCAAGTTAAACAGACTTATTTCTAAATATTATGGAAAAGCCGCTTGAAATGTTGCTTTTCTGTTACTCGAGATGTAAAGGGCCCTTTCAGCAGGAGAGGATGCAGGGACCCAAGGGCAGCGCTGCAGACACTGAGGGGGGCTGTTAAAAAAAATCTGATTTCCTGGGGAAGGAGTTGCAGCTCCGAGCGCTGGGGTGAGGAGCGCCGTGGGGCTGCGGGCTCGGCCCCTTGGCACGCCGCCTCCAGGGATCACACCCGGGAGGCGGAGGAGGCGGCGGGAGGGGGCCGTGTCACGCTGGAAAGCAGCGGCGGCTCCTCTATAACAAGCCAGAGGCTTCCCAAGCGTCAGAATCCGGCGGCTCTAGCTGACCGCTGGCACCTCTCCTCGGGAGACGGCGGAGGCGGATTCCCCACTCCCCCGGCCCGCCACTCGCCTGTTGGAGTGCTGG
>VWZY01008272.1:216230-243180 GCA_013399075.1 Chloroceryle aenea
GGGATGGACGGACGGACGGAGGGGCCAGGGAGGCGAGAGCAGGTCTACAGCAAAATCCTTTTCTCAGCAGGGGGGAGGGCACCAGTTCTAGCCCCAGGCCGTCGTTCTCACTGTGAGGAAATAGTTATCTTACAGATATATTTATATATATATTCCCCCACACCCCGAGAAGGTAAAGGAAAGATGGAACTGGCTCTAACTACATCAGTGAGGAAAACGCTCAAAAACCCAGCCTTTGGTTCAGTGGTTTATTTTCTCTAGCACGCAGCAATACAGTAATAGCTATAGCGATCATATCTGTACCAAAAAAAAGTACTTAAAATGAAAACACAGTTCACGAAAACATATTTTTGTTTCTTGCTTGTGGCAAACAGAATGACCCAGTTATTCCACAGAAGCTTTAATGGTGCTGCTGGAGCTGTTCAGGCAGCAGGAGACCCCATGAATTCCCCTTCGCCCAGACTGTATTTTATATGAACAGAATGGAGCTGACACCTTCACCAGCACCCTGCCCTCAGAGGAGCAGCAACACCATCCTGGGACCCAGAGCCCACAGGCTGGGCAGGTGAGAACTTCCACATGTGTGGTTTGCCTCCCACTGCACGCAGGAACTACACACGACACTTCTTCTGTACAAACACGGGCCAAAATCATTAGAAGAACTTGTTACAAAACAAACCAACCAAACAAAAACAAACAAAACCCAAACAACTCTGATTCCAGCATTGTTTGCCTGTTCTGTTTGCTCACATCTAGCACAGGTGCTAAATAAGGCAGCTGGAGCAGTGCATGAAATTAAGGTCTGTCCCATAATTAAGGTACAGACAGACACACAATATGGAGACACTGCCATCTACCAGCTGGAATGGCCAGGCACACGGCACAGTGCTGCAGAAAAATATGTGCCAGAAAGCAGAAGGGCTGCTCTGCCCCACAAGTTTTCCAAACTGTGCCGAGTTTCAGGGCAGGCACACTGCAACAGATGCAGACTCTAGAAGGCTGACAAAACCCAAAACATTTGTCATCTTGCTGGTACGAATTCAGTTGATAATCTTGTCAGCTACTAGTTCAGACAGCTGTCTGTCATGGACATCTCTCCCTCAAAGACTGAAGAGATCAGAAGGGTGGGATATGCTCGTGTCTACTTCACTGAGACACTCCTGCCCCTGTACTCTAAAGGCATTTTTATTTTATTACATTAGCAAGGTATTTTGATATGCAGATATTTTCACATCAGAAGCCAGCCAATAACCCACTGGAAACACTACTAAAAGTTGTAGATTTATCATTTAGTCACCNCCCTGTACTCTAAAGGCATTTTTATTTTATTACATTAGCAAGGTATTTTGATATGCAGATATTTTCATATCACTTGATTACATCAGAAGCCAACCAATAACCCACTGGAAACACTACTAAAAGTTGTAGATTTATCATTTAGTCACCGATCTTAAAAATCTCTTGGGAGACACTGGCCTAGTACCTGTCTGCTTCCTACATCACACCCAGCACGAGCACGTGGACAAGAGAAGTCAGCTACTAAGGTTGAAAACAAACAGAGTCCAGTAAAAAACATTAAAAAAAAAAATCCATCACAAGCAGAGATGGAGCACACCCGATTTCAGCAACAGGCAAAGGCATGGGACAGAAGGCAAAAGACGCATGAGCTACAGCACACAGAATTTACGGTGGTTTACCAGACCCCTGGTAAACACAGTGCCCAAGTCCTACAAAACCCACTGGGATGCAAGTGTCCCACCCTGCATTTCAGCAGAACAGCTGTGATGAGAGTCTTGGAAAGAAGGAAAGGAAAAGTCTTAGTGTTTGTTTGGGTTTTTTTTTGCCTGGGAACATATCCTGCTCCTGAAGAGCACAAACTGAGGCACTTTGGCTCTGATGGTAACCAGCACCATCAGACCTAACAAAGGCAAGACACATTTAGACTGGTCAGGGTCAAATCAGACCCTTCCAAAGGGCAGCACATCCAACTACAATAAAGACATCAGAAAGAGACCTCCAGAGAAAAAAGTTGCCAAATTTTGAGAGCTCTAGAATGAAGTGGGACTGCCAAGATGGAAGCTCAGTACAGGAAAATTAAGTAGTCAAGGCATGAAAAATTTTATTTTGACTGGTTTAATGTGTGTGTGTCAGCATGGGGGTCAGAAGGGTTGTTCTGAACTTAATTTGTTTTTTTGATGTTTCTGGGATGTGCACAAGACGGCTTTCAGCGAGCCAAAGATAATGCTATTCAGACACTAAAGGTACCCAAGAAGATCAGGAGGGGGGAGGTTTATACAGAGCTCAGCTACAACATCAAGAAATAAACAGCGCGCAGGGCAGAAGAGCAGAAGTGTTGTTAAGAGTTTAGACGGAAGAGGAAGTAACTTCTACTTTTTCAAAGAGTACAATTTAAGATCATTGAAGAAACAGAAGCAATGGGTAGAAAACCAGCCACTTTTCATCATCCTCAGAGGCACCACTAACTCAAGCTTTGGAACACTCAAATATGACTGCTAGAGGAAAAGAGTAAAAAGAGCACAGGATGGGTGATCAAGGGGAAACTATGAAAATGCAAGATAGCTACTGTACTGTGGCACGATTCCTCTGTTCAGAGGTGTGCTTCTAACACAAGTCCCGTGCCTTTATGAAAATGCAGTAGCATAGAATAAAAGACACATCGTGTAAAGTGCTTGATGAAAGGAGGGCACGTACCTAGATTTTGTCAGTGTTTTTGTTAGAGGCCAAAGCCCAGCACCAGAGTAGCTTCTTGGGATGGAAAGTTAAGCTGGGGGAGGAAAATGAGTGCTTCAAAAGACAAGTCTGTTTTTCTGTCCAAACAACTGCTCATCAAGCAAAGAAATGGAAGGTTCATACAGTTGCAGATTCCAGGGGAGCTGATAAGACCCCACAACAGGTCAGTGCTCCCCTCAGGATGCCTCAGCATATACACCTCTATCTACCACCTGACTTCAAAGAAGGCAAAGAACAGGATTTCCTCACTCTGAGCAGAAGATGAAATATCAGTCTTGTTAACCTGAGGAGAGACTGAAGGAGGAACAAAAGACAATATTCCAGTGGCTGCAGAAACTCCTGCGATCCACATTTCTTTAGTAAGCCATTCCCCCACCCCCAAACCTCTCAAACCATCCCAAACATCTTTTTCGGAGGTAACAGAGTAGTTCTTGCTTTCTTTGTATGACAGAACAACATATGCTGGACAGTTTTAACCTGTCAGACAGGGTAGTATCAAACACTTCCTCTCTGTTCAAGCGCTTTTTATTCAGCTGATAACTTAAAGCAGTGGTAAAGCTGAATCAGAACTAAATTCTAATTGTTTTATTTCTGGGATTTTTAAACCTAGTTATTCAAGGCAGCATAATTTTGTTACTTTATATAAAGTTGTTCAATATTCATCTTCCCAAACATGCATAAATTTATTTTGCCATTGTCTTTTTCATCCTCCAGTTACTTTAAGGGTGGTTAAAATATTAAGACTGTAAGCTCAGAGTACATACTTACATATACACTTCTAATTCTCCTTAGCACACTGCTTCCCTATAAATCCCAAAATAGCAACATTTGGATGGCATATCTCAGCTAGAGTTGTTGCAAAGAATGGAACTGTTTTGCGAGCAGAGGTTTGTGTGCAATCACCCTGCACTAGGGGTCAGCTTCCACACTCAGCTCATTGCCTAAAGTAAATCAACACTTCACTTAAAGATGGTGGTGTAGTAAGTGACTTGTAGCACTCTGCCCCTCCCCAGTGTCAGACTCTAATACACCTCTGCCCTTTCAGGTAGCAGAAGTGGGAGCTAGCACTATTTCAAAAGTCATTTTGATGGAATTCACAGATATTAGAGCTCAAGCTATGCTTTTACAATCTGATAGCTGTACTTCTGTTTCATTTTGAGAAATCAATGAGGAGCAACTCAGAAGAGATGAAAGAAGTAAATCATTTGGTGTAAACACTTAAAACAGGATGTCACAAGAGTGTGGAGTAAAAGCCACAAAGAATGCACAAGCTGTTGAGAGAAGAACCACCATAAAGAGGAGGGAGTGGATTCATCTACCACTCCCAAGTAAACTTGGTGGATGCAGAGGAGATGAGTTTCTACCAGTATGAATACAAGCTACTCATTAGATCGCTTCTGGTTGGTTTGTACTGCTCACTACCTTGTATCCGGTGATTTTGATTGTGCTAAAAGAAAAACCACCGTGGTTTTATTTTTTAAACCAGTGAAGCCATTGAAGTAAAAAAAACCCCAAACCTGTTACATATAATTACATACAGTAAATAAGTTTACTAAAAAAATCCCACCCTAACCCCCAGACAATATTTCTTTAATAGATTTGGCACTTTCACCAAGTTTTACTAAGTACAACTTTCCACAGTACCATATGGAATGCTAAATCCTAAGTGAAAAAAAACCAACTTACAGTGTTCATTTCTATCAGGGGGAGAAGGGAGGGACACAACAACAAAAACACCAATAAAAATATCTAGTCTATATCAAACGTACCTCTCCTTTGGGAAATGTAATAGAAAAAAAAATCTGCCACTTATAATTTAACACCAAGCTCTCTTCCTGGCAACCAGGATTACAGGTTTATGCTGAATACAATCTTATGTTCAAATACAGAGATAAGCAGCATTATCCCAAAACCCAACAGAATCCCAGCGTTCTGTAACAGGAAGTATCCCCAGCGGCTACATCCATGATCACTGGCATCATTGTGGAGCATTTCAGGAACCTAAACAAACAAGAGAGTGTTAAATGTCTTCAAAATAAACAGTTGCTTCAAACCCCTTTCTTCAACCACGAGGCGAGAGGTAGCAGTCTTATTCCTCTAGTCTTTTCTGCTGACTGCACTAATGCTACTCCTTGAATTGGGTGTCACTCAACATGGATAACATCATCAGAATCTACTTCCATATTGAGAGAGAGAAGCTCGCTAATGTTCTAATTACCGTTTTCATGGTCATTATGCCGATGTCTTCAGCCAGCCATTCACTCAGGATGTGATTATTTACCAGCTGATTTAATCAAGTCACACCAAGAATGTTATCCTTAAGAAGACAGTTGAGCTTTCACAAACATCCACCAAATACTTTGTAGTTCTGGACAAATATACTCCTGAGGTACAGTAGAGGTTTTAATACAATTCTGCCTTCATCCCAAGAAGCAACAATGATGTAATGCAAAAGTTGAATTGCATTTGGTGGTGCCAGTAGCGTGCAACTTGCAGCTTTACTGGCTGCTATACTAGCCACTGCCAGATGCAATTTTTTTTTTTCTACTTCTGCTGTTAATTGCCTCTGCTTAACATCTAAGGGAATAAAAATCTCTGTTCCTATGGTAATCTAAATAGAAGCAATCTTCCACCTGACCGCTTAACAGAGCGCCTTCGCTGCAGGCTCATCAGCACCTTCAAGTGCAGCAAAAGTTAGTTGAGGGAGAAAAGATGGAAAGTTTTATTCCGAGAACAAAATATTATTAAGATTAATTCTTAAGCTATGTTTTATAAAATTCATGTAGGTCAAGCTACTTACCATATCCACAAGAGCCACATACATGAACAAGCCAGCGGTGAGTGCAAATATCCACATGGAGACATTGTCGGCATAGTGACCGATAAGAATCCCAGTTGCCATTCCAAGATAGGCCAGCATGGCTGACAGAGCATTGTAAAGCACAGCTTGCTTGACAGTCATACCAGCTTTCAGAAGTACAGCGAAATCTCCTACAACAGGGAAGAAACAAAATCCTCAGGTGACTACTGCAGTATTCATGAGTTCCCTTACTTACAAGTTTACTAAGCTCATTTTATGCTGCCGTTTGCCTTATTTTTTACCTTCATAAAAATCAGAAATCACTAGGGGACAGAAAAATAAAAAGCGCACATGGACAACACATCAGCAAACACTTAAGTTTATAACTTCAAAGTCTTAGACTTTTTGGAAGAAGTAGCTTTTAAGTGTAGTTTGCATTTAAACCAACACCATAAAATATTGGAGTATCTAATATGCAGGAGCATTCTAAAGAAATTTCTAAAATAAATGATTCCCATTTAATTGCATAAAACAATGGTGATGATTCCATTTATTATCCTGTAACTGAAGTGGGCCTACAAGAAAGCTGGGGAGGGACTTTTTTAAAAGGGCTTGTAGTGACAGGACAAGAAGTAATAGCTTCAAATTGGAAAAGGGCAGATTTAGATTAGAAATTAGTAAAAAAGTTCTTTACTCTGAAGGTGGTGAGACATAGGAACAGATTGGCCAGAGAAGCCATGGATGCCCCATTCCCTAGAAGCATTCAATGTCAGGATGGATGGAGCCTTGTACAATCTGGTCTAGAGGGAGCTATCCCTGGCCATGGCAGGCGGGTTGGAACTGCATGATCCTCATGGTCCCTTTCAACCCAAACCATTCTATCATTCCATGTACCTTAAGTCTAGCTGCTTCCTAAATTTAGAAATTATTTCGTTATTAATTTCTGTAAGTCATCCTTAGGCATCTTACTGTTACTTGAAGGAATGATAGACTGCCAGCCAGAAAGTTTTCCATAATTCAGAATAGATTTTTTTGTTTAGATAAATTAGATCTAAACCAGTAAAATATTATTTAGAAATAAAATAGATTCTATAAAAAAACCTACGTTATCTCCAGTTGAAATAAACAAAAGCAACTTTCAAACCTGAGTTGAGTAATTTGTTACAACATCTTTTCGCATAAGATACTGCAATTAAGATGAGCTGGTGTGTTATAACATTGTTTAGCATCAACACCACAACGATCCAATTTTATCCCCAGCTAACTGCAGCTAGTCCCATCTGTTTCCGTATTCCTATGCCACTTCACATCCTCTGTTAAAGAAGGTATTTTTATCAAGTTTTCTGTGCTGATTAAGGAAGTGTGATTTAATTTTTAAAATATTTTTCTTGTGTCCAAAACCATAGGAACATTTGAAGATTCATAACATGAATTCATTTTGTATATTTGTACTAACAGCACATGTAATTAACACAAGTTCCACAATTCCTGTGGAATTTATATTCAGATGAACAAGACATGTCATAAAACCAGGTACATTTTCTCCAGAGTAACATATTTCTGAATAACATTATTATACAGACAGACAAATATCAAACTGTTTAATAAACAGTTTGATGTATACACATACTGATTTACAAGCTCCATTAAATGAAATTGAGTATTCTACTTTCTAGGGAATTATAACTTAAAGTGCAAGGAAACTGTTCTTTCCTCATTCTATACACCAGGTATGACTGTGGCCATGACAGCTAAGAAAGAAATACCACATTCAAAATGATTTGACAATTGGAAAGATCTGCTTTTTTAATGAGTTAAACTAAGCAGCTACATCCTGTTCTCTCAAGTTGCCCTGAAATAGGGCCAAATACTAAAATTACAACATAAGAACATGAGAAATTATGGTCATGAATTTAAAATCATTTGAGCTTGAAAGACAAACTATTTCTAGGAAAGATTTTTAGGTAGTTCCAAGTTTAATTTGGAGCTACCAGCACTTCTTTGCAAGACTTACAGAAAAATCAGCAAATATTATGCAAAACAGAGTTTGACTCATTGTGACCTTCCTTTAACAGCACAAACAGAAGAACAGAATTAAGCAGAGATGTAAGAAAAGCAAGTTCTGACATGTTATACAATTTATATTGCTAAAAAGCACAACTATACAGACCAAGATGTAATTCATCGCGAGACACTGTGTTTTAATCACAGTAGCTGAAATATTTAGATTTTTAAAACAAAGATTAATTCAATTAAGAAAGTCTTTAAATTAGAAGCATTCTGGAGTAGACAATCTGAGACAAATGAAGTTGTCTAGTCAAATTTTACTGTGCCACAGAATAAAATCACTTCTAATTCTCCAGTGCACACCTCTAAGTACCTATACCTCCAGAGGATAGAAATACAGGGTCTTACCCAGCTCGTGAGGTAATTCATGGCAAAATACAGCCACAGAAGTGCTTAAACCACTAGATAACCCTTCAGTAAAGGCTGCTCCTAGGAAGACACAGGAAAAAAGGAAACAAAACCATTACTTCATATTCAGACATCAAGCACAGAATCATTGTTGCATGCGCTTGTACCAGATCAGGACATTTCTAGTTTCACTCGGATTTTTCTTATGTTTGTGGAAGCATTTCAACTCAACAGTGGTTGTTTATGATTCATAAGTTTCAAAATCTGAAGTAACACAGAAATCCTCCAACTAAAGCAAATCAGTTTTATTATCTTATTTCTGAGCTGAGCCCAATATCTANAACCCCCTTAAACTGGTGCAACAGTCCTCACCATCTTTGTTTTCTCCACTCCTGTTGCTTTTTTTGTTACTTGACGGCAGTTCAGGAGGAATCGGGCACAGCGGGACTGGAGAGCTGAACCACAGCTCCCATACAGTGTGCAAGGTCCCTGGCTGCCTAGGGAGCCTCACAAGGAGTGCAGCAGAACCTCATCCAGCTTCCTCTTCAGCTGCTACCAGGAGCATGCCAGCAAACAAGGTGCTGTCAATAAGCAGTCAGAGAGTCACTGCTCACAGAGGAAGAGCTATGATGGCAGTGTGACCACAGGAGACAATCCCCCCTGTCTGCTGGAGTCACCGCCCCCAGTACTCCAGCAGCCTCTACCCAGATGTAACTCTTGAGGGTGCACACTGCTACCCCGGTCTTCATCTACAAGTGACTGATGCTCCTCCCTGCCTTGACAGCCACAAGCAGCTTCAACTCTGGGATGTGTGCTGTGGGACCAGTTAAGGAGATGCAAGTACTCAGGAGGCATCATTAGGTGAGGAATAATGAACACGGGATTGAGTGGGTCTTCAGAAGAGGTTTACAGTGGCAAGAGCCCAAGCCCCTTCAGACTAAGAAGGAAAGCAGGACCAAAGCAGCACTGGAACAGGAAACAAACTCCCAGATAGGCAAAATTTGAAAATAGTGATATCTGGCAACAGGAAGAACCCTCCATCTCCAGTTGCAGCTGTTAATCTAAAGAACATGGTCATCCCCCTGGCAGCAGTGGAGGGATAAATGACTTCTGCCTAGCCCAAAATATTCATTCAGCACATCAGATCAGCAACACAAAATGACAGGAAAGATTTTTAATGACAGGCGATTCCCTCCCATGAAGGGAGCTACAGCCCAGGGAAGTCAGTTGCTTGCCCAGAGCTTGCCTTGATGACACTGTGGAGACACCACCAAAGCTTATTTGGCCTGTCATGGATAGATACAGACTGCCTTGAACAGAGATTAAGTTACCTTTGGGTTGTTTTTTTTGCATATCTACATACAGGAGTTCCTTGACTGCACAGAGCTCCTTGTGCTTACCGAGTCTCTTCGTGAAGATCAGGCTAAGATGAGGAATATGGTTACAAACCACAAAACCAAGAAAAGGTGATGGATAAGGCTACCTATGAACAACCACACAAGACATCATTCACATCAGAGCTTTCAGCTGTGAGGGCAACAGCACTGGCCACACAATCCAGGATGTTCCTCAATCATGTTGGTGATGGGTTTCCCAATACAAATGATGGAAGAGACAGAATTAGAGCTCTACTTGACCAGCTGCTCATGAACAAGGAAAAACTGATGACAACTACAGCAAAAGCTGGCGTCTTGAGCTCCAGTGAACATGAGGTTAACTGAAATGAGGATACAGAAGGAGAAAAGAAAGAAGAAAAGTTAGGACTCCAGATTTTAATTAAGAAGTTTTTGACTTATTTAAGGAACTGCAGGGTAGAATACCCTTGAAACAGTGCACAGATGAACTACCCTGTTTGTGCAGAAACACTATGATTTCCAACAAAAGACAGACCCAGCTAAACGGAGCATGTCTTAATGAATTAAGACTCAAAAAGGAAGCACACAAGAAACAGAAACAAAGATTAGCAACAAGGAAGATAAAAGCAGTGGAACCAAAAGGAGGAAGACCAAAGCCCAGATGAGGCTAAGACTGACAAGACACCAAGGGTAACAAGAAACAGTTCTACATGAAGACTAGCTGAGACAGTTCAGAAAAAACACAGGTCTCTTGATGGTGGGGAAGGGAACAAAGCAGTAGACATAAAAACAAGCTGAAGCATCAGCACTGCCTTCATCAGCAAAGACAGATCCCAGAACCACCCCAGAAAGAACAGGAGAGTGAAAGGCAGAGAAGCAACAGTTTAGAGATACTTAGAAAAAAAGCCTAGAAATCCTCAGAGGCATCCTGGGATGGGACTCACACAAGGGTACTGACACAGCTGACTGATATGACTGCAAGGCTGCAATCTTTCACTTAGGGAAAACCATGCCTAGAGAAGGCCACAGTGGAACTGTAGGAAAAGGATAACATTATTCTCATCTTTTAGAAAGGCAAAGCACAGGACTCAGGGAGCAGTCAGCCTCACCTCAGTTCCCTCAAAGATCATGTTGAGTAACCTCTTCAAATCCCTCTCCAAAAGCCTGATCCAGCTTTAGGAGATAACTGACTACAGAGACAGCAACAACAGTGAATTTAATAGAACTTCACTTTAGCGGTATTTCTGACACTAATGTCCTACATCTGAGAGCAAAGGAAATACAGGCTTGCCAGTTAGAGTTAGGTAACAGCACACTGGGCTGGACTTCTGGGCTAAGAAGGCTTGAAGGCTGGCTAATAAGAAGTAAGAGTTCATCAGGACAAATACTGCAGCCCATTTTCTTCAATACCTTCACTAACGATGTGGACAAACCAGACTCTACCATCAGCAAACCTGCAGATGACACTAAGCAGAGGGGAGAAACTAACAGTTGAAACATCAAGCACTAGAGCTTTAGACAAGACAGACCATGGTAAACTTGAAGACTAGGCCAAGAGAAATCTTACAAAGTTCAAAGAGAAAACATCAGAAGCTCTGCATGCGAGGCAGAGTAACTTCATGCATTTGTACAAGCTAAGAACTGACTGGCTGAAACAGCAGCCTTCCCAAAAAGAACATGAGGGTTATGATATACAGCAAGTTGAATACAAGACAGCGTGCTCTCATTGCTAGTATGAGTGAACCACAGACTACTTAATCTTGGAAGAAGCAAGGCCAGTGGACTAAATTCTTATCCCCCTCCCCACTAAGTACTGGTAAGGCTGTTCCTGAGTTTCTCTGTCCCCTCTGGGGTGTCTCAGTTCAAGGTAGGCATGACTACTGTCCAATAGAGGATGACAAAAATGATGATGAGAGGTCTACAACATAAGGCCTAAAAGCTTGAGGAAGGTAGGTATATTTAACTTCCCTCTCCACCAGAATAAGGGGTGTTCTAACAGCAGCTTCTAAGTAAGTACCTATAGTGCAGTCAAAAATATGAAGGAGACTAACTCTTCAAAGTAGTTACAGATGACACAAAAGGGGAAGAGGTTGCACATCGCAGTTTGGGTGTTTTGGGCTGGACACAAATAAAGCTTAAGAGACAGAAGTGCAACACAAGAGATCATCAGCCATAGATGTGGTGGAATCTCCCCATCTGTAGAAGTTTTTAAGGACTGGCTGGTTGTACAAAGCCATGCCTGACCCAATCTAGTGTTAACAAGAGCTGTTACAAGCAGAGGGTTCGACTAGATGACCTCTAAAGGTCACTCATTTCTATGACTATTGGTGAAGTCCAATTCAGAGATGCACAGGGTGCAAGGCAAAAGCTATTCTGACTTGAGCCCTCTGCGGGAGTGTTTCCCACTGTGCTCTACAACGTTCAGTTATCAGAGTCTACACAGCAGTTAACAGGCGAGTGACACGAATTACTCCTACTTGATTAGCAAAAGAGGTTATTAGTGAACACTGTCAATCTTTTCTAGGAATTGGTGTGTTTTCACCACCTCCAAACCTTGCTTTATAGTTTTGAAATCACATTTTGAGACAGACAGGAGAGCTACAGTTATTTTCTACTGAGAAAGAAGAATTCATCAGCATTCAATCAGGCTTCAGTTTCTGAGAAGTCTAGATAAGTAGAGGAAGACAGAAGGTAATTACCTTCTCCCATGCCTGCATCCTAAATAATCTACAAGGTTTCTGTATATTTCTGGGTATATACACAATGTTTCTCCAGTCCTATCACTTAGAGGAAAACTAAAAATACAAGAATACAGCTTAATGACACATGGTAAATCTAATTTTGGGACCACAAAGGCAACCCAAACACCACCTGACTGCTTTGCAAAGTGCCTAGGTGGCTGATATGGCTCTATACTGTTCAGATACATAGCAACCTAAGTACAAGCTTAAATAACAGGAATATCTATTTTTATTTTTCACTGCTAAAAAGAGGTCTTGAAACATTAACAAACTGAAGACTACAGTAACATCTCATATAATCCCTTCTTCCGTAGTTGATTAATAGTGTCATAGCATTTTCAAATATACTTTTATAGATATACACTCAAAAAAAAAGAGCTAAAATATATATATACACCAAGATTAGTGTAAAAATAGTTTTCTGCACTTTAGATACTTTGTTGAAGCTACAGAGAAAAGTTCAAATCACAGAAGATAATTCTGTTTGAGTTAGATGCAACTATTGCATGCTGTCATACAAAAATAAGCACTTGAAAATGTTATTTCTACATAATTAGCACAACAGATTTGAGAAATAAAATAACTGATGGAAGCTATGAGAAACAAATCACCAGAAATGAATGAAGAGTTATGCTGGCTAAAGTGATCTTCACAGGCACATTTACATCTTCATTTAAATACAAGTAAAATACTATACAAGTAGCATTGGCATTTTCCAACATCAAATTGATGTTTTTCCATAATACTTTTGAGCACATCCAGAAATGAAGCCCACATTTCCAGTAGCCTGAACAAGCTATACAGCAGGACTTCGAAAAGCTACTGCTCTCACTTGTTCAATAAGCCTTTATTAACCTTCCTCATACTTTTCTCCTTATAAGTCACAGCTCCTTCCCAAATCTCCCTAATGCTAAGAGGTAATTGATTCTGCATGTCATTTGTATGCAAATCCTCCTCCTCCTCCCACATTTTCATTACTGATCTGCTTGGAAATTTAAATTTAAATTCCATGCTTCAACTTTCATCAAAAATGAGATTAAATCAAAAAGGTCTCTTTTCACATTATACTTTGAGTTGACTGAATCTGAACAACTGCAAATACAGCTGTAAGAAAATAGTTATTAGTAGGTTTTGCTCCTCAAAAAAGAATGAACTTGATTCTACAATAAAATTTGCAGAAAGACCAATACTGCTGAACTGACCCCAGTATGCTGTACAAACTGGAAATTAATCCAATACCTGTAAAGATTAGTTTTAAATACCAAAGTCAAGATTATGAAAAACTAACATAAGAACTGAAGATTAGTGATTTGATCACATTTTCTATAACTTACTTCAACCTTGTAAAATTGAAATGTGTAGCCTAGCTCTTCTAATAAAAAAAATAAATTAGGGAGTTCCCAAACTTGACCTCTCAGCCAGAAGTCTAAAACATAATCACAAAACTAACATATGGAATATTAAGTAATAGTTTCACTGACACACTGTGAAAAATGACTGTACTACTACAGAATGTAAGGGAAAAATAGGGACACGAACAAAAAAGGAACACAAAGGTAAATGTTCCATTTACATGTAAAGTAACTGCTCATACTGGTTTAAATTAAACAAAAAAAAAACAAAACCAAAACCAAACTCCCCCAAAACCACCACCAAACCAACATTGCATTATTCCACTCAACTTTAAGAGCAAGATTTTGGTAAAGTATGACTGGTGTTTAAGAAAATAAAATTTAAAATACTTTTCCAAGAAGAGAGACAGAGTCTGTTTTGAGACTCAGTACAGCACGCCAAGCATCTGAAGGAATCTACTTAAACTACACTCCTTCCATTGGTATTGACACTCTTCATCCAAAAAACTGCATAAAGGCAACATAGAGCGACTTGACTGGCATCTTGTCCCCAAGTCATATTCAACACTTAACAGCTATCTAATGTCCAGTTGATGAATGCCCTACTCACACATTCCTAGGACACAAAAGCAGCACAGACTTTCTCTGGAAGGGTAGTACAAGCACTAGAAAGAGTTACAGTGCTGCTGCTCTTTAGGGGGTGGTAAGATCTGAAAGTCTGGATGCTATGGGATTGCTGGGTAGCAGTGCAAAAGCACCTCAGACAACACAGTGAGTCAAATTCCTGTTATGGTAGAAGTGGATGCAGGCCTACCTCCCACAACACAAACAAATTCACATAAATATATTGCCTAATGCATCTGGGTGACCTTCATGCTAAACCAGACTGAATTCTGCTTGAATGAAGCAGAAAAAACAGTTCTATGTGACCAAAAAGATGAGCTTGTCTTAAAAAGCCAAAAAACCAAAACCAAACCAAACCAAAAAACCTAAAAAAAATTGCTGAGCACTTGCAGGTATTGAAATGCAAAGTCAGCTCTAAATCCTAAAAGTAGGAGTAAGCTAGCTTTAGTTTAACTAAGCCTGGCTTTTGCTTTGAAATATGTTAGCTTTAACTACTAAAAGTAAGAAATAAAACAAAGTTTATAGATTTCATAAAGAAATCTATGCAGGCATATAATTTGTTTCACTTGTCACCAATTATCCAAGCTGTTAACCTGGAGATTTTTTCTTATTCATTCAGAGGTGCTACCAGATAAAGGTTTAGGTTTCAAAGATCCACAGCTGAACAGTTAAATTTCTAATAAAGAAATAAGTGACAGCAAGAAGTCTCTGCTGTCCTCACATACACCAAAGTCACACCATCCAAGCTAACACTTACCGATTGCTAGGCCATCGCTAAAATTGTGTAGCCCATCTCCCATAATCACCATCCATGCCAGAGTTGCTATCCCTGCATCCTTCAGTTCTTCTCGTGAGTAGCGCTGACTGTGACTGTGGGGATGATGGTTCTGATGATGGTGGTGGTGCAGAATATGATGGTAGTCATGGTGATGATGACTAAGATGATCTGTCTGTCCTAGAGTATCATGTAAGTGAGAATGACATTTGTTTCTACAGCCCCTGGACACGTATTCATTGTCAACCTCCTCTTGATGAGAATGAGCTATCATCACTTCTTCTTCTTCTTGTACAGTTGGCTGCTGAGAAATGTAGGGTGATGGATCTTGAGAGTCTGTCCCTAGATAACCTTCAGGTCCTGTTACAAAAACCCAGAATATAATTACACATTTTTTAAATCACCTAGGAAGCAAAGATACAATAACCAAGTTGAGTAAGTGATGCAGTAAAGCAGAAATTGGTTAAGTCTAGAAGTTGAGAATAAGAGCCTAGATCCTTGCACAGAAGTTTTCTCCAAGGGTTTCCACAACTTATTTTTCGTTAATCAGATTTCTGAGATAATTTCCAAGAGTTCAAAATAAGAAAAAAAATGTTTAGTTTCTGTCCCCTACTACTGAAGAAGCCCTTACATTATGACCACAAATGCCTCCTAAAAGCTAAAAGAAGCTTTTAATCTAAGACCCGGTGCAATTTAAACACAACAGCATAAGGTTCTGTGCCCCAGTTTCACAGCACAAAGGCTGTTAGCTCAACTGCTTTAGAAAGACAGTGTCTGGAAAGCATATGCCATTTATTCATCTTAGAGCTGAAGAATAAAAAAGCAAAAGAGGATTATGTTATAGACAATTCTGGAAACTCCTGCATTTCTTATTAAATACAGAATCTTAAGTTTGAACACCTGACATAAGCTCTCAAAAATGAAGTCATCAACACAGACCATGAAACATCCACATATAAACACTAATGGCACACTAAGGTTAGTTTAACTAAATCCTAAAACTGTGCTAAATTCTTCCCCTGCAATTAAATGAGTAACTACACTTTTTTCTTAATGCATCACCAATAAATCTTTCATTAATTAGAAAATTATTCTGAAAAACCAAATGCCCCTTTTAGCCATAAGAGTAAGCAAGTATCTAGGGAGGCATGTTTTGGCTTACAGCATGATCACAGGGACACATGATCATTTGCAGTCCAAATACTTCAAGTAACCCCTAGGATTTAGACTATCACCCTTATAAATAAATAACGATTCAAACTAACAAAAACCAGTCTTAAAGCATACAGAAATCTAAATAATGGATCACACATATGACATGACATCTAACAGTCTTAAGAGAGGCAAGAAGCCAGTAGGTACAGCTGTATTTGCAATAGGCATAGCCACAAGAGCTTCACAGAACTTCTGCTGTTAAACCCAGAATGAAAAGGCTTCAGGATTCAAAACTCCGAGTTCACTACTTCCACACTATCAATACTTTTTAAAGGAAAGCAGCACACAGAGCTAGTCCTCTACGTATCAGTTTAGACAGATTTTGCTTTGAAGTGATCCCACCTACAGTAAGAAGCAGATCTATGAGCAGCAAATCAATCAAGTGTTTAAGCAGTGCTGTCACAAAATAACTGCAATATTGCTGACACTTACGATCATCTGCATCTAATTTTTCTTCATTCGCTGAAAACTTCTTACTTTCTCCATCATCTTCATTTTTTTTCTATTCCAAAAGAAAATACTGTAGTTATGAAAATTTTATTTATTTTTCAGCATATATACATGCAACATTACATTCACATTTGTGCAGCCTACACCAAAAGAGGAAGCAAGTGCAAAACGTGGAAGCAAGTGCAGAAGAGGCACATTTGAAATTCAGCTTAGTACAGTAAGACAACAAAGGTCCTCAGGCTCCATATGAGGAAAAAAATAAAAACCCAAAACAACCAAACCTAAAAATGAACAAACCCACACTTTCACATGAGGAATATGCAGAGGGGTTCATTTGGGAAATGAAACACATAAAACATGGAGTAAAAGTTATTCTGCTAATCTTTTCCATTGTAGTGTCAGTTTAATGTGGGTTTTTTTCAAGTGTACTGAAGGAAAAGCAAGTAAAATCTCTTAATCATTGTTCCCTAATGTCTGTATCAACAATTTCTGATCTGTGACTCAGTATCTAGAAAGGCGTAATTACACTAACAAGAATCTATTCCCAGCAGCTGAGAAAAGGACATGGAAAATACTTGCTTTGCTTGGAACTCTTCATGTCCTGTCTTGCAAATAAATTTAACCAGAGGTAGGGAAAGCAATCCCATTGCTTGCAGTTAGTTTAGCTTCAGTGTAAACCACACCAGCACAACCTCTGGTGACCAAAGCTTACATGGCATCTGCTCTGAGACTGCCGCCTTCACAAGCAATTTAACAAATAAAATTAAACCAAGATTATCAGTCATTGTGATAGCTTAGACATTCCCTATTTTAAAGATAAGTAATTAGGAGTTTATTAACTTCTTCCAAGCAAGGCTTATGATATCACCAGCTTTTATTGTACCTTTTTTTACTGAGTCACCTTTTATATCATTGTTTATTCCTGGATACACTATAAACATATAAAGTTGTATAAACAACTCAGTTACCAATAATTGTCAAGCTGCCAACATTTATATCTGCCAAAACTTATATATAGTTATAGTTTACCTTCACGCTAAAACCAGCATTGTAATCTGAAAGCTGTATTGATCTTCTTTGTGGGGGGAGAGAAGGGGAAATAACGTGAGGGGCTTAGCAGAATGTTATTTCCAAATGGAAGGCTACCTAATGAAGTCACTTCCTATAGTGTAGTTGGATGCTTATTTATGGAAGCACTTACTGCCACCCTTACGCATTTTGTGCAAGTACTCCCCTCAGCAAGAGTACAAGTGTACAAGGCCTTCTTATTGTATCCAATATAAGAATTAAAATAACAATAATAGTTCAGATAGTTATTGCCTTGAGCTATCATAAGGAAATCAGTAATGAACAGTAAGTAACTCTGTGAATCACTCTGTTAAAACAAAGGGTGCAACTGGATGTTTGCTTATTAAACAACTCGTTGTGATATCAAGGCCTGGACTATATGTCAGGGTAAGGAAATATCTCGGAGCTCTTCCGTAACAGGACCACGTAAAGAAAGCTGTGTCATTTATAAGTATACTTGTTGGTAGTAAGTGAAATTAGAACACTAATCAAGTCAGCAATCAGAATTAAACCTAGACAGACAGATGATATCCATAGAAGTTCTTCGTAAGTGTATTCAGAAATAATCATGCAATACAATATAACTTCAAAATAATAGTCTCTACCTTTTTCTTCTTGTCTTTAAACTGCTTTATTAAAGTGATCAAATGCTCCACTAGAAACATGAAATACAAGCCTCCAAGTGCTGTAAGTCCCTTCCATGTAGAATCCAAGTAAGCATTTTCCTCTGTACTTTGAAAAACAAGATGTTTGAACATAGAGCCTTTGTTTTGCTCAAGCAGAGGTTTTTCATGGTGGTGGTGATGATTTCCATGAGACTAAGGGAAGAACAAAATGGGGAGAGTCATTAGATTCAAAAGAACTAACAACAGAAGTATTCTTCACATTCTTGTCCTCAAGTCTGGAGTCCAGACAACAATTTTCCTGGAGCAAATGTTTTGGATACGAACTCAAACAATTACAAAGAAATCTGTTCGGAGGAAGAACCACTGCAAGGACTGAGAGTAGGCCTGGTGTTCACCCTCTCACTAAAGCTGCTCAATACAAGATGTACCACTGCCCCCACAAGAACTCCTGACACTGTCATGGAAACTGCATTTTAAGTAGCAGTCACAGCCAGCACACCAATTACCTTCCTATCTAAGGCAGCTCCTTTATCTACAAGGAACTTAACAGTGATTTTCTTCTCTAAAGGAAGTCTGACATTGTTGCCCCCCTTATTGGCTATAGATATGTTCAGAATCAAAACACATCTCACTCACACACCTTTAGGTTTAAATAACTTCGCATAGAAAATGGAAAATTAACTGAAAGAAAAAAAGAACCTGATGAATTACAGGCAGGGCTCAGAAACCACCACAAGATCTTCAATCCTTTTTATCTGTCTTACCTGAAAGTTGGAACAAGTTACTTTTTGGGTTGGGTTTGTTTTGTTTATGTTTTGTTTTTTCTTTGATGGGAGCGGGGGGAGCAGGGCAGCACAAAGGTCTATTTAAGAGCTTCGACAAAGGTAGAAATTTAGGAAACATATTCCAATTTCATTGTCCATATAACATAGCTGCAATACATAACTCCTAAGTCTATCAAGTAATGTTTTTCCAGGATTTCAGACATGCTTGATCCTGATCAAAAAAATGCAACAGAAGTAGCTGATAAAAAAAAAAAGAATGAATTTTCTATTTCAGTTTTAAAGTGTACAGTCAGTGCTTTCCACTATCTATAAAGTCAGTTAAACTGGGGAAAGAAAGAAAGAAACAAAACCAATACGTGACTAAAAACATTTATGCAAGTTCTGGCATTGCAAGGAACAATGAGTGATTTGGTAGCAGATGTGACTAAGAACATGAAACAGATTGAGGGGTAATGGTGTGAAGTTCTTACCCTGTAAGGACTGCGAAGTGATTAACACAAACAATTCCAAATGGGAAACTTCTCCATCAAATAATCTACATTACAAGGTTGAAATATGACTGACCAAATAGGTATTACTTAATAATAATAATTGTAATCCCTATTAATAAGTATAGGTGTCAAATTCTCTGCTTTAAGATAACAAATGAAACAGGAATGAATACTCACATGTGGAAGGAGATGTAAGAAAGCATCACCACTCAAAGTCCCCACGGCCAATGCCACAAGAAAACTTAGAAGAAACTTGAAAAATACACGATTCATCAGCGGTACCAATATAACACCCAACAGGGAGAGAAAACTGATGACAGAGATGGATATAAAGCCACCAATCCAAGCTAGTAGAAAAAAACAAAACACAAAACAAAATCAAAACAACAACAACAAAAAGAAATTAATAAAGGGTACACAACAAAGATTTCTCTCTAGACATGGTCAGTCTCCAAAAGAAAACTATGAACTTCTTTCACTTTTGAAATCTATTTCTCAATTTATAATCAACATGAAAGGGTTTCCAGTAAGCTTTTATTCCGTGTTAAAAATAAAAAAAACACCCAACCTACCTATTTGCAGAGAGTAACTTTTTGGAGCAGTTTCAGCTTTTTCACTAGTTGCATGGACTATGCAGTATTTGCCATCGATCTGATTAATAAGAGCTGGACAGAGATAACTAAATTCTGTAGCAGTCAACAATACTTGAGTGCCTATTCCATGCGACTGCATCAGCTTTGACGCACTGGAGCACTGTGGAAAGACACGTGTGTTAAGGGTAAACCAGAACCCAAATACCACGGTATGCATCTCAGGAGGACCACACATCCCATTTACACTCAAATGGGGTTATTAACCATATTTCAAAGCTGGTAACAAACCACTTCAGTAAGAACTGTACCCCCACCCCACTTCTGGCCCAGAAAGCTAGTCAGGGAATCTGGGTAGGTGACGCAAAATTACTGCTCCTTCTCAGCACAAGGGGGTCAGATGCTTTGCTGCACAAACAGAAAAAGCCTGATGCTTTTCACCGAGTTTGAGAGGCCATGTAAGTAAGCAGTAAGAAGGTTAAACGCCATTATATAGAAGTGATTACTATGGCAAGCCTTACACAGAAGGTGTACTGCATAAGCTTCCTCCAGTAAAGACTTCCCCACTGTATGACCTACAGTCTGACTGTAACAGCCACCCTCAATTACACACTACACAACATCTACTCTGAATTACCTGGTCAGGCTGCACACATCAAGACTCCAGAGACACTTGCTTTTTGAAGCTTTTGATGAGGAAGAATCTGATTGTGTAAGAAAACTGTCTACAATGCAACTACAGACTTTATCAGCACCGATTTTTACTATTTTAAAGTAAGAGCTCACATTCTGCAGCACTCTTTTTACAGTTGGCCTCTGTGTACAATCTTAAGAAGATGAGACTGTTGAAGGAGGAAGGTGCTGGTTACTGCCCTGCATCTCTACACTGTCTGCCATAGGTTTATCTAACACTTGTGAGGCAGCTCTGATAACAATTACAGCATTTAAACTAGAGGTTTGGGGGGTTTTGTGTGTGTGGTTTTTGTTTGGTTGGTGTGGGGTTTGTTTTTGTTGATTTTTTTTTTTTCTGTCACCACATTATTAGGAAAATAAGACAGATTCTGTCTTTAAGGCAGAATAAGAAGTTTTAAATTATTTTCCATTTTTAGTAATTTTTAAAAACAATTATTATGTAAAATCAAGTGTATGTTTACACTTAATAGAAGTACATAATTTTTTTTTTAGGAAAAAAACTAGATTGCATATATATTTTCCTCTAAGCTTGTGAGCACAACATTCCTTCATAAGTTACAATGAAAGCTGTTTGCATGGGTTTTGCTACAAGTACTGTTAGACCACAAGACTTGCATCCAGCTAATTGTTATGCACCTGACAAATAAGCCATAACAACATTCCCAGTGGATGTGGATTCCCAAGAATACTACAGAATCAGTCTCACCTCTTGAGTATTTTGGCTTTTCAGTTTAGAATACAGGTAACTTGCTCTCTCCAATTCCTTTGAAGTGTGAGAATCATTTGCTTTGCTGTTAGCAAGCCAGCTTGTGTTGCTGCCACCTGAGACATTAACAGCATTGGAACTGGTCAGACCCACACGAGCAACCAGCTTGACCTCTCCCGGCTGCACGCTCTGCAATCCAGAATGGCGATCTGTGGGAGCAGTGATGATGGATCCCGTTAGCTCATTAATGGCGGTCTTGCTGCGTACAAGGTTCTGCTGATGTTCTACGTTCTCTACTTTATGAGGCTCCTTTGAGTGGCTGTTTCTGTGGTCTTTGTTAGCATCAGATTCGTGGTTTGGACAAACAGCCTTCTCAGAGTTTTTACTCAACGGAACATGATTGTGATGGTGATGATCATGGTCATGATTATGGTCATGATCATGGTCTATTTTAATCCTTTTCATTTTATCTATACCTATGTTCTGGAGCAGTTTTCTGAACCCTTCAATTGACAGAGTATTGTTTTCTCCATAGCGATGAAAAAGTTCTTGAAGGTGCAACTTCTGTATTAGTCCTGCCAAGTCAGCATTAATGCCAGCTGCCTTTTCTGGAAAAGTTCTCTCCAGTGTATGCACAACAGTAGTTGTCTCCATTCCATGATGAGAGCTTTCATGCAGTAGTATGGCAAATGACACAAGAAAAGTGAATGACACCGTGCCCTCCATTGCAGTTTCTTTATAGCAGGGAAAAATATCTAGAAAAAGAAAATTGTAACTGTTTCCATAAAACTGATCCCAACTTCCTCTGTAATAGACATTCAAACTTTACGTAAACAAAAGAAACCCACAAGAATCCAAAACAAACTCTGCTCAAGGTATCAATGGAGTCAGAAGCGCTGTTTGAATTTCTCACACATCCAGTATTTTTCCTGGATGCAAGGCCTCAGGCAGCAGGAGATGAAGCTGCATTCTCCAGTGAGGTCACTGGCAGTAAACACCCCCAGGTGTAAACTTACCTTTGTTTAGCTTGGCCGGAGTCGGTCTTCTAATGCAAACTAAACAATGAGAACATCCTCAGGGGTGCACCTACTCAGTTCTAGGTTAGGAATTTCCTCTGCTTAAAAGAAGCCTTATCATTTCTCTCTTAGCAAGAAAGAAGCACTATAAATTTTATACTCCTGCTTAAACACCAGAATTCCCAGCCTTCCGTCACTGGATTTCCCAGAGCTTCTGGCAAGCCAACACGGTGAGTTTTCAGCACTCCACAAATGCAACTTTTTATGTTGTCACGTTCTGTCTGTGTTTTAACACTTGCTGTCGTACATCTCCTTTCACCAGGCAGGCAGACCACTGCTGAGGGCCAGATGTTCACAACCGTGAACGTTCGTGTGATTTATTCCATAAATGCTCCAGCAGGGCTCTGAATTGCCTGCCAGCTGGGCTGCCTGCAGGGCTTTGTCCCAGGGCTGCCTCAGCCCTTTTTCAGCCAGGCACAGACAGAGAACACAACGCAACACAGAAAAAGTCACACTTTCCAATGAAACTGTCATCAGCCGCAGCACNGATGGATGGATGGATGGATGGATGGATGGATGGATGGATGGATGGCCCGGCCCGACCCGTCCCGACCCGACCCGACCGAGCCGCGCTCAGGTGCGGGTGTCTCTGACCGGAGACCTCGGGAGTACCCAGAAGGAGCCGTGCCAGCTGGGGAAGGGCAAAGCCGGTGAGAGTCAGTGGTGGGGGAGGTGGTCTGGTAGGAAGGCTGAATGCTTGACGGAGTCCCTAATTACCAAAATACTGAAATTCGGATTCAGAAACGTGGAATCCTGGAGTGTTTTGGGTTGGAAGGGACTTCTAAAGGTTATTCTCCCACTCTGCCCTAGTGAGGCCTCATCTGGAGTATTGGGTCTGATTCTGAGCTCTCTCTTAGAAGGAAAGACTGAAAGCCCTGGAGCTGTTTAGCCTGGAGAAGAGAAGCCTGAGAGGGGATCTTATTAATATTTACAAATATATGAGGGGTGGGTAAAAGGGGTAGTAAAAGGGGCCCGTCTCTTTTCAGTGGTGCCCTGTGGTAAAATGAAGGGCAATGATCACAAACTGGATCACAGGAAGTTCCACCTCAACGTGAGAAAAAAAATTCTTTCCTGTGAGGGTGATGGAGCGTGGCACAGGCTACCCAGGGAGGTTGTGAAGTCTCCTTCTGTTTCAAAACCCACCCTGGACATGTTCCAGTGCATCCTGTCTTGGGTGATCTTGCTTTGGCAGGGGTGTTGGACAGATGGTCTCCAGAGGTCCCTTCCAACTCCTGCCATTCTGTGTTTCTAGTCCAACCCCCAGCAGTGAGCAGGGATATCTTCAGCTAGATCTGGTTGCTCAGTGCCCCGTCTAGTCTGAGCTTGAATGTTTCCAGGGTTAAGGTTTCTGACACCTCTCTGGGCAACCTGTGACAGTGTCTCAGCACCCTCACTGTACAAAACTTCTTCTGCATATCTAATCTAAATCTACCTTCTCTTGGTTTACAGCTATCGCTCCTCGTACTCTTGCAACAGGCCCCGCTGTATTTTCCCCATCTGTCTTGTAGGCTTCCTCTAAGTACTGTAAGGCCACAGTAAGGTCTCCCCTGAGCCTTCTCCAGACTGAACAACCTCAACTCTCTCAGCTTTTCTTCATAGGAGAGGTGTTTAGGCCCTCTGATCATTTTTCTGGCCTTGTTTAGTGTTGTTCGGAAGTCCTTGCTTCACTGGGAGGTGTGAAATATTCCCAAGAGAATTAAAATCAACTGTAGATGAGAGTCAGAGCAGTTCTCCTGAAAACACAATTCTGAGCTTATAGCTGTGATTTAGGTGAACATGCTGGCTGTGTTAGCATTGCTTAGAGTCTTGAAAAGAGTATGTGTGTAGGCAAGCAAAGACTGGAAGTGGACTGGTTGTAAACAAGGGGTGAGGCTATGTGGCAAGCGATGTGGTTTTTGATGACATCCACAGGGTATTGTGGTGAGCACTGTTTGGTTGAACCTGTCATAATTAATGATCTGGCAGAAGAAAACTGCACTCTGTGCACAAGTGGACAAAGAGACAATAAGAAAAGACTGAGATCACCTTGGAGAAAGGCTTGAAACTTGATTGAAACATGTTGCTTTATTCTGAATAGGTATACTGTATGTTTTTAAACATTGCTTTGCTGTACCACTTTCTTTGACTGGCTGTGACCCTGCGACTATCATGTGTCCCAGGCATAGGCGCTCTTGCATTTCCTCCTTCTTCCTTCACCACTTCCAGAGTTTTACTTTCTACCATCACATCGATTAATATGGGTTCAGTTCTGCTTACCACTCCCAGATGGCTTTGGGATTTGACCTCTCTTGTGTGATCGATTGCCGAGGTTTTTCAGCTTGCTGAAGTGTGAAGGCAGCACTGAATCCTGTCCTAGGATCTGCCTTTAACTGATGGCTCCTGAGTGTTATACCAGCAGCTTGGACTTAATATCTAAACCATTCTTAGCAATCTTTCTTCTTCTGCTATCTGCTGCTCTTGACAGTACCTCCCTGCTCGCCAGTCAGGAGGTGACATATCTGTTGTCTTTTTGCCTAATACCTCCAGCTCTCTGACTGAAGAAAACCTGTTTGTGAGTTCAGCTGACTGAGGGACAGAAAGGAAGCATGTGTGAACAACTCCAGAAACAGAGCAACACGTCAGCAGGTTATGGATTTATTCTGTGTAGTAGCTTTTGAAGTACAGAAACAATTCTGAGTCCCACAGCCTTACTGTTTTTTCTTTCCCTGGAGGAAGAGAGGGAGTCTGTAAAATGCAGGAGTGAGTATGCTGTTTTTTTTTCTTTAATGCTAATTCATTTTGCATGAATACTGTTTACCAGATGCCTTTGTAATATTTCAGTAACACAACATTTATGCCTAACATGCTAATGTTAGGCATTTGATTGTTGTAAATGATTTTTTTTTTTAAATCTTCTCAAATTACAGCTGCTAAATGATGGAGCCTGTTTTTCTAGCCTCTTCAATACATCCACTGTCTCCGGCTATTTCATTGTGTCAAATCTGCAGTTTCCTTTCCCATCTTGTCAAGGTCATTTACAGATCTAAGTGTCAGAACTCAGATCACACAGTACTGGTCTTCAGGGCTAAAATGTTCTCCTTTATTTTCAGTCGAGTAGTTAACACCCATCAGCTTGGCAAAAGGTTTTGCTGGTACAAACAATCCACCTAAAAATCTTATTTGCAGTAAAACCTGAGGTCAGATCTGTTTTATGGTACCTGAATTGATCTCAGTAAGTTTATCTTGTGGTAAACTCAAAGCACCTAAGCCATTTTTGCTCTTTCTGTTATCCAGTGACTTAGTCTGAATACATGACCAACCACGAGCCCTGGAGTAGCTGTGATCACGTAAAACAAAGGTCTTCATGTCCCTGGTGGATGGTTTAATGAATGTATAAAAATGTCTCATCCTGTGGACAAATGGGAAGCATTATTTAGAGAGTCAGCAGAGAGCAAACTGGGAAGCGGTTTGACTGCTGTCGTAATCCATCATGGGACTGCATCTTAAATACAGCATGTAGCTCCAGGCTCTATTTCAAAAGGGGTCTGCTGGGAATTGAAAAGATCATCCTCACTGGGACTTCTTGTTTATTTTTTTTTTTCTTTTCATAGAATCATAGAATTGTTTTGGTTGTAAAAGACCTTTAAGAACATCCAGTCTAGCTGTTAAACCCAGCACTGCCAGGTCATCACTAAACCATGCTGACACACCACATTGACAGGTCTTTTACATCCCTCCAGGGATGGTGACTCCACCACTTCCCTGTTCCAGTGCTTGACAGGCCTTTCAGTGAAGAAATCTTTCCTAGTATCCAACCTAAACCTCTCCTGGTACAATTTGAGGCTATTTCCTCTCATCCTATTGCTTGTTACTTGTGAGAACAGACAGACCCCCGCCTTACTCCGGCCTCCTTTCAGGGAGTTGTCAAGAGCAAGAAGGTCTCTCCTGAGCCTCCTTTTCTCCAGGATCAACAATCCCAGTTCCCTCAGTCGTTCCTTATAAACTGGTTTTCTAGACCCCTCACCAGTGTCATTGCTCTTTTGTGGACATGTTTCAGCCCCTCAATGTCCTTCTTGTAGTAAGGGGCCCAAAACCTCACTTACCCAAAACACTTATCTTGCTGTAAGGGTCCAGGATGTGATCAGAGGCTCGTTGCCATGGGCACCAGAGGAGCAGTGACAGGTAATGAAACTGCAGTGATCTCATCAGGGAAAACACCATAACCTGCACCTGGAGCTGTCAAAGGGGAAGTGTGAAACTTGCCAGATGAATCAATGGAAGAGGCTCCCTGGATCCCTACAGATACCCTGTCATCCTTAGAGGGATATTGGAGTCATTATGGGATGCAGGGGTAAACATTCTTGAGATTGTGCAAGACTTATTTTAAAATGTTTAGGGAAGGGACTGAGGTGGGGAAAAAGGATCATGATGATTTGAGGAGAAGCAAACATGAGAAGG
>VWZY01008272.1:244440-263729 GCA_013399075.1 Chloroceryle aenea
AGAATTGTTTTGGTTGTAAAAGACCTTTAAGAACATCCAGTCTAGCTGTTAAACCCAGCACTGCCAGGTCATCACTAAACCATGCTGACACACCACATTGACAGGTCTTTTACATCCCTCCAGGGATCGTGACTCCACCACTTCCCTGTTCCAGTGCTTGACAGGCCTTTCAGTGAAGAAATCTTTCCTAGTATCCAACCTAAACCTCTCCTGGTACAATTTGAGGCTATTTCCTCTCATCCTATTGCTTGTTACTTGTGAGAACAGACAGACCCCCGCCTTACTCCGGCCTCCTTTCAGGGAGTTGTCAAGAGCAAGAAGGTCTCTCCTGAGCCTCCTTTTCTCCAGGATCAACAATCCCAGTTCCCTCAGTCGTTCCTTATAAACTGGTTTTCTAGACCCCTCACCAGTGTCATTGCTCTTTTGTGGACATGTTTCAGCCCCTCAATGTCCTTCTTGTAGTAAGGGGCCCAAAACCTCACTTACCCAAAACACTTATCTTGCTGTAAGGGTCCAGGATGTGATCAGAGGCTCGTTGCCATGGGCACCAGAGGAGCAGTGACAGGTAATGAAACTGCAGTGATCTCATCAGGGAAAACACCATAACCTGCACCTGGAGCTGTCAAAGGGGAAGTGTGAAACTTGCCAGATGAATCAATGGAAGAGGCTCCCTGGATCCCTACAGATACCCTGTCATCCTTAGAGGGATATTGGAGTCATTATGGGATGCAGGGGTAAACATTCTTGAGATTGTGCAAGACTTATTTTAAAATGTTTAGGGAAGGGACTGAGGTGGGGAAAAAGGATCATGATGATTTGAGGAGAAGCAAACATGAGAAGGTGGGGAAGAGGTGACAAAAGGGGCCAGTTGCAATGCTGCTGGTCAGTACACTTCTCTGGCCATGCCCCATATGTGATCACTGCTGCTTGTCCAGTTGTGTTACTGAACTCCATTTGTGACTGTTTTCATGAGTGAGGGTTTGTCTGTTCTGAGTGGATGGACATCTACATGCCAGTGTCTGGGGAGGGGACCAGGGGCCCATTCTTCTGTGCTACCAGCAGCTGAAAAGACTGGGGTGCATAGAGGTCTGAGTGCCAGCAACCTGACAGCAGGCCAAGGGTTACAGGTGTCTGTGTGTCTGGAGCGGCAGGGAGTGGAGAGGCTGGAGTGCATGTATATTATGTGGAAGTGCACATCAGTGTGTGTAATTGCTAATGAACATTAAGCTGGAGTAGCAGGCTAGTAGGAGAAGAGGCTTTGGAGCTAAGTACTGGAGCATCCATAAGCCTGGGCTGCATACTGGAGAGACCAGAGCACCCTGAGTGTTGGCTATGGAGGGACCAGGAGGCCCAAGCCAGGTGTTGAAAGGACCCATGGGATCAGGAGACCAGCTGTGAGAGAGCCTCTTTGCATGTGCCTTTTTGCACGAGACAACTGTCAGACCAGTGGATTCAGGGGCCAGATAGTAGATTGACTAAGGCCAGTGACCAGAGAGAGTCACCGTGTGTGTGTCAGCATCCACATGTGTGCTGGTGCATGTGCCTGGGTGCCAGGAGCCTGTACAGGGCTGTGTGCCTCAAGGGAATTTATGTCCAGCTGCCAGCAACTGGAGACACCAGAGGATCCAGTGGCCAGTTACTGGACAGATGGTGTGTCTGACAGCAGATGCTGGAGGGATCTGTAGTGACCCCATGTATGTGTTCCTTGCTTTCATCCTCATCAGCCAGACAGGGGACAGGATGTGGCTGCTGGTGCTGTTAGTGATTGTGTGAGGGCTGTGTTTTCTGTCTGTCTGGCCCTGTGTGTGTGTACTGCGTGCGTCTCCACCTATCGAGGACACATGCTCAGCCTCACTACTGGTTGGGCCCACAGCAGCAGCAGCCTGTCCTCTGATGGGCAACAAGATTTGGTAACCCCTAGTAATTACTGTTGTTTGGGTATTATGGTGATATTAGATCTAGACACAGAAAGGCTGCGTTTGTAGGAAGGAAAAATAAGCAGCAGCAAAGGAAACTGAAAAGAATATGGAGAAAATGAATAAGGGAAAAAAAAGAGAAAAGCACTCCAGAAAAACCTACTCAGAATTGTAGAACAATGCACTTTGCTGTATAGCAAGGCTATATATATACAATCTATACAATATACAATAATTGTATACATTATTGTCATTGCTGTTGACTGGAAGATACTGAAGAAAGAGAGCAAGAGCATTTATTCTTGCATGGCATGCTTTTAGATAGCGTAAATTATCACGTATCTTCACAGGGGAATCTACAGCATAATTTTTTGTTTTGTTAGGATGGAGGTTCTGTTGCACTGTGCCATAGGAATATAGTAGTTAAAGTGTCTTGAGTACAGTTTATCACCTGGAGCTTAGAGCTTTTATTTACTTCTGAAAGTTGCCAAAGTGATTCTGCGTCATAGAATGCAAGTTTCGTGTGTGTCTAAAACACAGGGGTAGCAACAAATTTCTGTCTAATTATAAACAGTTATATTTGAAAAACACAGAAGCTACAGGTTCCTCGTTTGTTGGTTCCCTTTTTCTTCGTATGATTGTGTAAATAAAAGCACAGAAGTCCGACTCTCAAACGGCCTGACTCAGTCAGCAAGGGTGGGCTGCAAATCTTACTGGGATAGCACTGGGCTCTTTGACACTCATTGCCTTCACTTCTTTACCTGAGCCAGCAATGCAACATTCACTTGCAATGAGAAAATCCACACTGAAGGACAATGTACGTGCTACCAGCACATTCTCTCCAGTTTTAAGTGCACTGCCCTGTAAAAGGGATGATCTCTGCTGTGGCTTTTTATTTGGACTGAACCCAGAGAGTGCTGAATTGATGTCTGGCCACCTTTCCCTTTGGCATAGTCTGCTTCTTTTTTTGCACCCTGCGTTGCTTTGTTGTAACAGAAAAAATGATGCCACATTAGTTTGTGCATTTTGAAAATGGATCCTGATAATGGAAGTCAGCTTCTTAATGTACTGTTGGAATAAATTTTAGTGTTCTTGTTACTTTGCAAAGCTAGGAGAGCTAAGAGCCGGATTCACAAACCGTATATGAGCACAGCAGTTTTTGCTGTAATTTAGGCTCTGTGCTGGGTGCAGCAGATAATTGGTAGACATGCATTTGCAAAGTAGTCTTTCTAATCTGCAGTTTAAAAATCAAAGTTTTCAAACCCAAAAGCCTTTGAAATCACTGAAGCCAATGGATGCTCAGCATCTCAGAACTGAAAGCCATGTATTTACATTCTTCAGTCTGGATGTAGCATTTCCATGCCATTTTAAAAGGTTGTTTTTAATGACATTAATAAGCCTGAATTATGACCAGTAAAGCTTTTATGTCTGCAATTAAGATAATATTTGAAGCCACCCTGTTCTGACACAAGGGCTAGATCACAGATATTTACTGGATAGTCTATATATTAAAATTGCTGCAATATTTCTGTCACTTTCTGGAAGGAAATATCAGTGCATGTGCTTGGTAGGTTTTGGGATGTGCCACAACTAATTGTTCGTGTTCTGCAGAACAGATAGTGTCCAATATGCATTGTACTAATGGTATTTTAGAGCTAGATAAGCTCTAAAACTGTGTGCAGCACTAGATACACTGAGTATATGAGATGTGCTGAGCATGTGCAGGGCTTTTAGATATATGGCAGCCCAGCTCTAATGTTACTAATATTACTTGCTGTAATATTTCTAGTAGGAAAAAGGAGATGTGGGTGGGAGTCCTGTTGTTGGTCTCAAGACTAGCCTATATTCTGATGTCTTCACTCTTGTTAAATTATTGCTGTTTTCAGGTGTGCTTGATTCAAAACTGCGCTACAAAAGTAACCTCATGCAGCATGTAACAGATGCCACAATAATGTTTAGGATTCTTGCCATTGTGTTTTCTTCTGTCTGGTGTGTATTAAATTTGGATGGCATAATATCTCTCATGAAATAGAACACCAGTAGATAACTTGAAAATGTAGCACTGCGATTTTTTTCCTATCAAACTAATTTCCTTTAAACCTGTATGTTCTTGAGGCAGCATTCATCAGATCTTGTCAGCAGCACAATGAGGCACCTACTGTATATTGTCAGTGGAATACCAATTAGCCTTTAATTTTACCACACGTCCAATCAGAAGAGCTATTGCTTTCACATGATGGCAGAAGGTCATTAAAAGAAATTATCTTGCTGCCAGACAATGACAACAAACCCACAGCTCAGTAAGTAGTGTATCTGTTACTGGGCACTGACAGCTCACTAAATGCTGTGCTGCACTTGCTTTTTCATTCCAGCTTGTTTCAGGTGATCTGATGGCCTGAGAGCTATAGCTGGAACATGTTCTCTTGACTTAACCTTTTAAGATACAATATTATTTGTCTCAGTCATACAAGTACACAGGTACTTTTAATGTCATATCTGTCAAATTTGGTAGCTCTTACTTTTCCTTCAGCTGTTGCTTGCAGTCTTAGTTCATAACAGTCCCAGAAGAAACAGCAGCTTGTTCATTAGTACCCTGAATAGTGGTTCTTCAACCCTGTGAAAATGAGTGGTGGTGGATTATTTAAGATGTTACCATTTGTCTGGATTCAGTCATCTGAATTCTCTTAAGTTTTTCACTTTATGTTCTGCTGTGGATCACGACTCGTTCAATGCTTTCTTCTATTTGGGACATCAGAGAATTGCCAGATTCTAACTTTCTCACATTTCTTGCCCTACTCAGTTTTGAACTTTCTTCTTGTAAGAGAGTTGCCAATTTTCCTTTCTTCATCTTGAGAGCAAAGTACTTTGCAAAATTCCAAAGTAATTCACTTACTGCTGTATAATTGGAAGAACTCGCAGTTCTGAGTCTGTCACACAAAGTTACATTAATGCTTTTACATTCAAAAAAATAACCAAACTCTACATACTGATAACAGATACTATCTCCTCTACCATTATGCTTTCAAGATGTCTGTACAAAAGTAAAATAGAGAAACAAAAAGGGAAATACAGAATGAGTGACAGAAAAAAAATAATCCTACTCTATATGTAAGAACTTCAGTTCAGGCCTTTGCCATTTTCTTCTGCTCTGAGTTGTTCTGCCGGTTTTTCTCAATACCATCAATGCTGAGAGCTCCTGCAGAGATTCTGCACTGGTAGCATCAATCAGAAAAAAAGGATTTTTATGTGTACTGCACAGCAGTCTAGACACAAAGTTAGGGATTTGGGTTTTCCTCCCCCACCCCCTAATTAAGTTCTTGTTAGAAAGCAAAACTTACATTAATGGTAAGTGGTCCTGTGAGAGGCTCTCAGCCTGTCTGTAAATCAAGTTGCAACAGAGCATCCAGAAAATGAACATTGTGTAATCGTTGACCAGATGACCACATCTCTTCCCCCTCCTCCACAGCTGAGGAGAGTTTATTTTCTTCAAAGTGTCATCAGAATGTTTTTAACAGGGAAGAAAAAGATGATGTAGTGGTTGCACAAGTCAGTTATATCTTGCTTCTTGATCCTAAGCAGATCTCTTCATACATAGTGTCCTGGAGAGGATGGTGCCTCCAGTCTGCTCAATTCACCAAATGAAGAGATCAGAGGTTTGGGTTAGAGACCTAAAGTTATATGAAAAACATTGGTTATACCATCTGCTCCAGCCAGCCCCTGCAGGGTGTTCGGACTTTGTGGAGTGGGAACTTGTGCTGATGTAGTTAAACACAGCCCTAGCAAGGCTGATTTTTCATTGAGATACATTCTAAAAGCTTTGCTTGAAGCCGTTGACCCAATGCTCAAGGATTAACTCTATTGCAGTTGGTGAAAGGATGGTGCAAAAGTGAGAGCTGAAGGGAATAAGTCCTGTCTGCCAGGGTGAATGTTTTAACTAACAGCGTAATTACAGGAAAAGGAGAAAAGTATTTTTTCATTATGTTATGTCTCACACCACCAGCTCAGATTTGGTGGATTCAGAAAAGCCTTTGGTTACTCTCTGTGCTCTGTTTCCTAAGCAGTTGCAGTTACAGCTTAAATCGTGAAAGAGGAGAATAGTGACATGTAAGAATTTGCATTAAATCTATTTGTTGTAGAGGACTTAATACCTGCCTGTGGTGACCTTATGACTCCATATTGAATTTTGTTTTCTAATGTTTATTTTAAAGCCCTGAAGTATTGCTTATTTAATCGTGTCTTCCAAAATTAGTATCGGTGTTCAAGTCTTTAAAACACAATTCTAGCTCTTGCAATTCCAGGGAAAAATAAAAGAAAATTTGATCCACATGCACTTTAGTATTTCAGAAATGAGTAAGGAGAAGAGAAGGACAAGGATCACTAATCAGAAGTATTAAGAAACAGTGAACGAAATGATGAAAGCAAGCCCAAGTGACTTAAAGTCTCACTTTTATAAGATTAGAATGGTAATAAAAGCTACCTTCTGATGTCAGAGATTCAGCAATCTCTGCTTTGTTTTTTTTGCTTTGGGTTTGTTTTTCTGCTTTTTTAAAAATTTGTTTGTCTGTTTTGCTTTTGGGTTTGTTTTGTTTTGTTTTGTTTTGTTTTTACAACCATGAACCCAGAAACTCAAACCAGACTTTTTCAAATAACTCCAAAAGCTGAACACCAGATATTTATGGACCATATTTCACACTTTATCATTTATTTCTGGGCTTGTGATAAAACCTCCACAATTGCTAGTGCTGCAGTCATCAGACAGAGAAGGCTCCTACAGAAAGCTGCAAAATGCAGTAAGATCTCATGCTGCATTTAGAGCAATAGTTGCTGTATTATTTCCTGCAAATCTGTCATCACTTTGTCTTGTGACCTGCATGTGCTCATCTTCTTTTCTTACTATCTGCTCCTTATACAAATGCATCTCTTCATCAGAGTCTTTTTAATGAATTTTTACATACCTGAAAACAAAGAAAACATTCCTTGCGCATGCAAATGCCATTTTTGTCTCCAGTCAGGAAGGAAAGATGAAGCTTTATATACCTGAAAAAAACCAAAATATTCCATTGTGCCTCTCTGGGCATAAGCTGGCGGGAGTGATCAAGAGGAGTTTAAATTAGAATCAATGAAGGAAAGAGATACCAACAGCACTGCAGTAGTTGGTTGGCACAGCATCACCTGATGTGGCAATGCTAATGGGAACATCTGCATTGCTTCTGGGAGCACAGAAGGCTCAGAGCGTACCTGAAATGCTTGTACACCGACTCACGCAATATGAAAAGCAAACAGGATGAACTGGAAGTGTTGTCAGCTCCCAATATTATGATATCATTGGTATTAAAGAGATTTGGGGGTATGAGTCCCATCATTGGAGTGCTGGGATGGAGGGCTGCAGGCTGTCCAAGAGGGACAGGCAGGGCAGCAGGCAAGGTGGAGGTGTCACACTATAAAAAAGAGAGAGATTTGATCATACAGCCCTTTCAGTTAGTGGTGATGTTGTCGAGAGCCTCTGGGTAAGGGCTGGGGGGATGGAAAACAAAGGGAATTGTGTAGTGGGTGTTATCTTCTGATTGCCCAGCCAGGGTGTAAGCACTGATGGGTTATTCTGTAGGCAATTCGGAGAAATTTCTGGATCCGTAGCCCTTGTCCTTAGGGGAATTTTCAACTGGAAATATCATGCTGCTGTGACAAGCAGGTCTTGGAAAATCTTGAGGTTGGTAGGAGATAACTTTTTGTCACACGTACTCGGTGAGCCAGCTAGGAAAGATTCCTCCTAGACTTGCCGTCTGTGAAAAGTGAAGGACTCATAGGGAATGTGATGGTAGATGGCTGTCTTGGCCACAGTGGTCATGAAACAGTTGAGTTTAAAATTTTAAGTGTAATCAGAAAAGCAGACGGCAGGAGAGCAAATGTTAAGCTGTTCAGGGAGCTATTTAGCAGAGCACCCAGGGAAACTGCTTTTGAGGGCTTAGGAGTCAATGAGTGCTGGTTGGTTTTTAGAAGCACAGGACCAGGTGATTCCACTGTGTTGTGAGTCAAGCAAGCAGGGCAGAAGACCAGCTTGGCTGAACAGGGAACTCCTCATGGAGCTCAAGAGGAAAAAGGAATTGTGTCAACTCTAAAGACAACGTCAGGCTTTGCAGGAAGAGTACAGAGCTGAGGTTTGTATATGCAGGGAGAAGGCACGAAAGGCTAATAGGGATGAATCAAAAAGCAGAGCCATTCAATGCTTTTACCTCAGTCTTTAATAATACTGTTAGGCCTCGGGCATCCACAGAGTGTTGTGTGGATGGCAGGTCTGAACAAGATCTCTGCTTTCTGAGTAACAACACATAAATCTGCTCTAATCCGAAAGCCGGAGACCACATTACCAAGTCACTAAGTTGGAGCTTGTCTCTCCAGTCTTCTAAAAGCACAGGTTTAGTGCCACATGCTAATGCAGTCACACAGACGTTGGCAAAACCAGCTTGCAGCAGCCTACAAGGTTCTGTAAAAATACAAAAAAACCTCCTTTTTATGGACAGTCCATTTCACATACCACACAGTATTCCTAGTAGGCTTGTGAGCTGAAGCAATTTGACCAGTTGAATATGTAAGTAAGCAGACTTACTGCTGAGAGTCTTAGGATGATTTGGATGAAGATGTAAATGTATGAGTTGATGGTATCCTCTTAACTATAGATAAAATCCTCCTGTCAGCTACATGAGCTGCAAGAGAAGGGGTTAACCACTGAGTGATTATTACTGGAAATTTATTCCAACAGGAAAGTAAGGAAGCCCTAATGTTTGATTTTGTGCTTCCTGGCAACAGAAATTCATTTTGTGCCTTAGTCAAGAATCAAGCTGAGGGGGAGGGAAGGGTGATGGTAATGTCACAAAACTTGTTGCTTACTAAGTAGCCATAGAGATAGATCAGACCATTTACTTAGAAAGCATAAAATAAATAAGAGGATAAACTGAGATTAACCTGACTACTGAAGTCTCATAGTATTCCTGAGCCCTACACGACTTTGTTTTCCAAGCCTTTGATCAAGCCTCTTGTAAGCAGACATACATTTTCTTCACTTTTCCTCCATGGTAGCCACTCAGTTACATGAGGTCTTTCAAAGCCTACTTGCATAACAGCAGGTTGTGGACATCATTCTTTCTCATACTTGCTAAAATACAGTAATATACTTCAGTGTTACCAAGTGGAAGAGGGAGAAAATTCTGTTGCTAACAGAATAATGACAAACAAATGCTATTTCAGAATACAGTATTAGTTATGCAACACCTTAGCTTTCCAAACTTTACTGTAAATAACCTTGTTAATCATGAAGTAACTCATGATGTCTATTTTGACTTTTCTATTAATATAATTTGTGCCTGAATGCATGCTCTGCTAAGTCCATGTGGGATGCTGCTCAGTGAAGCTGAGGCACAACACTGAGACAGTTTCTCAGTAATTATTGTTCTATATATGTAGTATTCATTCTAATTATGGGCAGCTGAGAATGCAGCTGCAAAATCATCGTATCTTTCAGCATACTGTTAGTATTCATTACTGGCAAGGTCTTCTAATTTTTAGAATACAGTATTGTAAGCTCTGTATTTCTTCTGTCTCCCCACAGATGTTTTGAACACTATTTTCAAAAACTAAATTTTACAGACTTCGGACACAATATTTTTATATTTGAGGTCTTTTTGTCAAAAAATAAAATTGAAGTAAATGCTTATAAGAAAATGTATACAAACATTTTAACAAGGCAAAAGCTTGTAATTAGGAACTGACAAGCAGAGACTTTAAACAAGTCTACCATCTTCCTTGAAAATAGATAAATAGCAAGCAAAAGAAGAGCAGCTTTAAAAAATTGCTAGACTTGAAAGCTTTAAAAATGGTAAAAGGATAATGATAATGAATTCTTCACACCTGAAAGTATGTCTCTCAACAAGGAAAGAAAAGACAAGTATTATCTACAGAAGAGACAAAAAAAAAAGCTGCTGCCAGCCTGTAATATTTTGAATACTGCATTCTTGCGGAAGCCTTAGTAGCTTTCCATTGTTAATGTCCAAAATTCCACTTTCTTTTTCTAACAAACAAATCTGAAAGTGGTTTATCTGTGCTGCCTTTAACCACATTTGCAATATTTTGACTGAAAGTTTCTTCTCTGCAATCATTGAAAAAACCGGCTAAGAACTCTTTCTCCTAAAAACATCTTTGCCTTTGCTACTGTTACAACTATATAATTTATGATGTGACTATGTGGGAAGTCTGATGGTTTCAACACTTCATACTCTAAAAGGGACGAAGCAGTGTTCTTTTCCTTTCAGCTGTTTTTGCTCCCAAGGCAGTTTTGCTGTCATAGTATGTGTGTTGATCCCATTCTGTTATTTTCTCTCTGTATATTTTTATATGAAGTACAGTTTTTGGGTATTATAAATGGCAATGTTTACTGTTTCCTTTGAAGCATATTTTGTCATCCCAAAGCTCTTTTGTTAAGCCTAAAATCCACTGTTTTAAATGAACAGGTTTTTTATATTTTCCATAAGTTTCTACATTAAAAATAGTGTTGGAAGACACAGCAAAAGAAGGTTGCATTCCAAACTGTGAAATTCAAAAGAACAATTACGCAGTGTTCGTCAGGCCACACTTGGAGTGCTGTGTGCAGCTTTGGTCCCCACAATTCAGGGAAGACACAGGCTGAGGGTCTAAAGGAGGACCACAGAGTTTAACAAAGGGCTGGAGAACATACCCTGTGAGGAAAGCCTGATGGAGTTAGTCTCTGTCTGGAGAAGAGAGGGCTTAGAGGAATTTCATCACAGTGTTCCAGTACTTAAAGGGTGGCTACAAAGAGCATGCCCCCCTTTTTCTTCTTCCTTTTTGTTTTGGGGTTGTTTGTTTGTTTTTTTTTTCATAATTTCTTGAAAAATTCCTGCCTTAGTCTAGAAGTGAGTCAGAAGCTTGGAAATCCTTGGTGCCTTATCAAACTGAATGTAAGCACTGCCTTTCCCATCTGCAATACAGATAGTTTTTTAGATAATAATTGACAAGCATATTTTTATTGAAAAGCGATTCCTTGACATAATTATTTCATTACTGTATAGGCATTATGGTAGAAGGAATAGCAGCCTCTAACTCAGCTTGTCCAGTGCTTTCCATAATAAAGAAAAATAGTAACAACTTTAACAGCTCCAATTCCTTCCTGATTAGCTGCACATTTTGGAAGCTTGGCAGGAAAGAGCCTTTGTGTTAGAGAGGTGCCTTTACTGCCATGATAAAAATTTCTGTAGCATTGGCAGCATTACAGACTGTCAGGAATCATGATTTTTTCCATGTACTGATCAGGGATTTTCACTTCCTGCCAAACCCCTTGACATCTGCTAGCACTGTATGCATGTCAAGAAGGTATTCTGAATCTTCATTCCATACAGAATTCAAAGTCTGAATGGATTGTGGACAAAATTAATATTCTCTTCCTTAGAAAGTCTGTGGAGAAGAGGAACCAATCAAATAATAAATTCATTCTGTACTTCACTTTTTGTCTTCACTATGATCTGTATTAATAAATATGTCTCTTCACAAGGAATATATACAAGCTTGAGTGATAAGACATCTGGGATGGGTACACAAGCAACCTGTGAAGTTACACAAGGAGAGAACTACCTAAAGATTCTTTGTTCTTTAGCCCACTAAAACATGATTTCCCAGGTATAAAGAACCCTTTAAAAAGAAAAACAAACAAACCAAACAAACACAAACAAAAACCCCAAACAAATAATAAAAACACAACAAAAAAACCCCAAACAAACAAACAAAAAATCAAACAAAAAACAAACGATAACTAATCATTATAGGACTCCATCAGAACATCTAACATTTTAATCTCCCATCTTAAACTAATGTCATCAGAAACCTCAGCAGAGTTCCTAGTTTATATGCCACTAATATTTATTCCTCTAATAGCAAGATGCTAAGTTTACTGATAGGGAAAAAAATAATCAGTAAAAAGATTTGAGAGATAGCAGGCTATTATAAATCAATCTGACATTTAGATTAATCTGAGCTACACCAGTCAGTATGTGCATCACAGTGAACAATTCTATCTGGTAGCATTACAAAATTTTGGTCAACAAACTTGGAATAACAATAACCTGAATAGAGAGTGGATTTCCTGAATGATAGGATTTGATTTTCATAATCATTGTGAAGGTGTCAAGAGACTATAGAGCTCTTGTGGCAGTAGGGGCTTATGGCAGGTATGGCTCTGTTTAACACATAGGATCACTGTAAAGTAACCAAAGCTGGCTGGCAAGAAAGCAAGGGAGTTCTGCAGATTGGCTGATGTGAACACAGCAGCCCAGGCTTGTAACAAGGGTTAAAATCGCTTGTAGGCAGATCCCACTGCCTGTTTTCAGCAGGACAACAGCCAGTTTGCTGTCATGAGGATGCAGCATTCTTCAGCTAACCACTTCTGTACCTGACAAATCCTCTAGACATTCATTTTGCTGCTTTACATAACACAACAAGATGCATGCAGTTTTCCTTCATATATTTGTATGTTAAATTGGTGATTCTTGGAAAAGTTAGGAAGAAGAAAGTATTAGGATTTGGAATGCAACAGTAAGGCAATCAAATGTCTAGCTGCTAGCTCCCAGTCCAGTAGTTGTGAGATAGTATGGTATGGGAACTAACCGTTAAGTGTAGTAAATGTAGTTCTGTGAGACAGAACTGTTAAAAAGATCACTAAGATCATTTAAAATATAAGATGAATTTGTGCAGCATTATGAGTCCCAGAAGCAGCAAGTACATTATTACAAAAAGTTCTGTGAAATGTAAGCAAAAAAAACCCAAACCCTTTTTGTCATAGAAGATGCTGGTAATTATATGTATCGAATGTTTAGAACATTGGTCATATCTAAATCAACAGACTATTTTCAAATCAAAACAATTTTAAACTAGGATAAACCCTCACTTAAGCAGATTCATCATTTTAGAAAAGATGCCCAAGTTTAGAAGCTAATGAATGAGCTAAAACCAGTTTGCTGTTATAAAAATTCTTAACTCTTGGACAGAAACTCAATGGTTGAGAAATCCTTTTGTGCTTTTACCAATTAAGTTTGTTATTTATAAAGGCACTTCTGAAAAAAATGTAGCTTAGCTTCTACACCACTGCTTTATTGTCTGATATATTTAACATATTTTTATTGCCTGGAATGTCCCATTTGAGATCACCATCTATTTTCCAATTTAATTAAAACTTATAATTCTCATTTAGAAGTATGTACTCTGTCCTACAGATCTGATTATGGATAAATTGCCAGTTAGTTTTAGACACAGAGAGACTGAGAGAGGTGCAGTAAGGTATTTTTCCTTGTCCAAGCAGCATGGATATGTAATTTACAGATTTCAATGGGAGCAATGCACATCACACACTGAGGTGCATTTGAAACTCCAGATAATGTTCTTCTCTATCTGTTTAGGCTTAGAGTTTCAAACATACTGATGTGCTGAAGTGAAATGTCTACGGACATCTCTGCATACGTGGGAGATAGTAGTAGGTCTCCAAACAGCTTTGACAAGATCATGCTTCTCCAGAAACTCAGTTCTCACTGCTTCTTCTCATAAAGGAGTAAGTTGTATACTTGTTCATTCTTAGCTTTTGTGATCTTTCCCATGACTACTTAACAGATGCTTGTAGCAGCTGTATTTAAAAATAAAATGAGAATTTCATTGGACATTTTTAGAGGCTGCTTCTTCACCTACTTATCTTCTCAAAGAATTATGAAAGATATTATTGTAAAATAATTATGTTTATTTTCCAGTAATTTCACTTAGAGATCAGCTTCTCTTTACCAGTAGTAAGACACAGACTATTTCACAGTTTTGATAACTAAGATACAGCCAGACAAATATAAACTCCTAACTGAATTAATAGTATTTGTCCTCACACTTTTTGATTTATGGGTTTTGCAGACTGCCTGTATTTGTATTTTTAAAACATTATTAAAACATAGAAACTAATTCACATAGGAAAATAAGAAAGTGCTGTGTTTCTTCTGCATCTATAGACATAATTCTCTTGACATTAGTCAAGGCTTAATTACAGTGGTGAAAATTTTTCTTCCTACACATAAGATAATGCGTATTTTAGTAGATCTTATTTGAAAATGTCTCTTGATATTCACCATTTCTCATAACTTGACTGTCTCATTCAGTGAATTCAAAATCCAGTTCACTTTTTCCTAGTTGTTTTGTTGTTGTTGTTTCAGCTTTATTGTAAAAGTTAAGCAGATAATTGCTTGACCATCTCTTTTTAGCTTTGACTGAGGCTAAAAACATGGGAGACCAAGGGAGCCCTTAGAGCATTGAAGTCTGAACTTCCCAGGTAACAGTAAAGGATGCTTTTATCTGTAAATGTAAGGACTAGTTGATTCAGTGAACTGTTTTCAAAAGCTAGTTTCTGAAACGTAACTCAAGGAGAAATATAAATTATTCTCTCTTTTGACATTCTCAAAAGGTTATATTGGAAAGGAAACTGCACTTGTGTCTACGGTTCTGGTGAATGGAGGGGAACAACAAGGACTGAAATAGGAATGTTGTTTTGAGTCAAAACAAGTTGTAAGTTTTGTGGTGCTTTCAGTAAGAAAATGATAAGCATTCAGGAACATGTTGCTTTGATTAAAGCTGGATTGCAAAGGTGGAAAGATTAATTAACCATAAGGTTTTTGTAAAGAGACAGTGGAGACAGGACATAATCATACAGCAGTCATACATGAAGCCATTTTAAGACAAAAGTTAGTGTAAGTCCTTTCAGTGCTACATGGGCAAAATCCGTACAAGTGGAAGAAGGTCTGAAAAGGAGGCCCAGATCCTAAAACCTACATTCTTTACAGTCCTCAGTGCTTATGAATATTTACATACTTGACTCTATAGTTTAGCAACCATTCCCTGGTTTCGTAGGTAATACCGCTTCTAAATGTAAATTCAAAGCTTTAGTACTCTTGTGAATCTGGTTCTATACTTTCCTCTGTATTCAAATATCTGTAAAATCAATATTGTCTGCCTTGGTTTTATCTCATTTCAATAAGGTACAATGATTATGAGTCCCTGTTGTGGAATGGCAATGATCTTGGGAAGGGATTTCTCAAAGATTAAAGACTAGAAGTGATATCTCCAAACAACCTTACTAGTAAAATGGAATGTAGCTTGGGGAGAACAGAGATAAATGTAGAAGTAAGAGTTTTTAAGCAGTGCAGAGAAAGCAAATGATAAATGGGCTATTATAACAGAAATACTGAGAAGCTGTATTCAGAAAAGTCAAATAACAGCCAGTGTTAATTTAGTAATTTTTTTCTTACAGATCAGTGGTGTATATGAGTCACTTTCAACATTTCGCACAGCATTGCCACTGACAGTTTGTCCCAGCACATACTTATTTAATCACCTTTTTGCCTGAATTTTGCTCCACAGGATTGTTCAAAGAAGCCAGAAAGATCACCTGAGCATGTGAGCTATTCACAAATAAACAGAAACTTCACTATTTTTTTCTGTCAATGCTTAATTAAAAATGAAGTCCTTTCGATTATTTTCATTGCTATTTCTGTTTTTGGTTTTGAATGTCATAGCATAGGGGGTTTTTATGTCTTATGCTTTTCATGCTTTACACTCTGAATCTCAGGTGATATATGTCTGATATTTAAAACAAGGAAAATAATCTTAAATTGCACTTATGATTCTAGAATTTCTTTTATTCTTTGCTACAGATAAAACGTTTGTCTATCTACTCTGATTGCAGTGTCATCTGTATTAAATATACTCAGCTGATACTTTAGCTTATTTTCTTCACATTATGTATAAATCAGAAGTGTTAAGTTTACAGAGTCAAGATTTTTAATGTTCCCATGATTTATAAGCAGTTCATTCATTTGGTTAACTACCTTATTTCTATACATGCTGTATAGTCTTCAATGCAATCAAATGGTAAATCAGTTGCTCTGGGTTTCAGTTGCACTGGAATCACTGAAGCTTTAAGTATCCACCCTAATTATTTAGAGACCCCTTGTGGATAGTTATGACCTTGATTGCTATAGACATAGGCAGAATTATAAGCATGGAAAAATCATATAAAATATATAATCAAACCAAAATAAGCAACAAACAAACACAGGAAATAGGTATCAATCAAATTACAGAAAAATTGAAAATTGAAAAAATCAACTGTATGCCTGAAAATTTAATCTTTAACCTTTCCTTTCAGTATAGTTTTGAATATACCAGTAAAAGTTTTCCCACTATTTACTGATAGGAACTATTGTACTACCCAAGAGTTCATAAATTCCATCTCAGTTTCATTTTTTATCTTATTACTCATAGGATAGTGATGTAGGTGTTGAATTAGAATGATTCAAAGCTGACAGAACTGAACTGTCTTAAGAAATTTTAAACAACAATGCACCACCAAACCTTGCGTTACTCTAAACCATTGTAGCCCTGGGGCTGCCTGGATGTGTACCCCAGCATTTCCCAAGACATTCTTGGCTGCAGGGAAAATTGCAAATTACCTTCTGGGGTCTCTCCAGAGGTCTCAAAGGAATTATAGGGAGAAAGTTCAATTCTACCGTAGGAATCTATAAGCTAGTGTTACTCAGACATACTCTCAGAAAGCAAGTATCAAGCAGAATGTCTGAATGATCTGTTTGTCCAGCAATGCTTGAAATCTTACCATAGTCTGTTACTACATGGTTACCCACCCATGTAGTTACCATAGTCTTTCTGTGTGACAGTTATGCATTCACCAGGGGTCAGGAAGTTTCTAGGATGATTTCTGTACCCATAAGTGTGGGGAAAGTGAATGCTCGTACTTTAGATGGAGTTTGTAAGAGCTTCCCATCTTACAAAGAGACTGATATGCCACCAAGACAGAAAGCTGTAGCTATGGAGCATATTTCCCACCTAATTCACAGTCAGTCTCTTTCACTGAGGTGCTCAGTAGGCAGGGCATCATCAGACTTTACTCAGACTGCTTGCTTCACCTTCTAACATTGTTTAGCACAGAAGTGGAGTCAGAATTCGGGAGGTACTCCTGACTGCATGAAAAAAGATGTGTCCTCATTTATGAACCTCTATCGGAGCCTACTGTTCTGTCAGATACAAACTCATATTTGTTGCAATTGCCCTTCAAATGTGTCTGGAGAAATTAAGGGAAAGTTTGTTTACCTGGATAATCAACTTTGTAATAGTATTTTTCCCTTTGCCTACACAAAGAATGGAGCTCTTTCAGCTTCTTTGTAGGACTTGCTTTTGAGAAACTCTGGTAAGAACCATTTACTTGCATCAGTCTCCTCCAAAAAAAATTGCATCAGGATATTCTCAATTGAGTAGTCAGAGTGAGAGTCAGAGTCACCAGTCAGCCGATTTCTTCTTAACATTAGCTGATCTCATCCAGGGAGTCTGAGGTAGGCTTAGTGCAGTGTTTGAGAGAGTTCTAGTATTTGGTTCTTTATTTCTCACCTTCTACAGCTCAGCCTTTGAGTTTGAACTTTGCACTCAGAATGCACATATACTCACATTCAAAACAACTCTCTTGAAATTGTACATTTAAAGGAAATTTCAATTTTCATTAGATTCGCATTTGCTACTCTGATCAAGTTGTTGCTGGTCTTTTTCTTCTGATGGTTATTCTAAAATTTCTCCTGTTAGGACATGTAATGGATTTTCTTGTGGCCTGCTTATAACCTGCTGTGGATGTCAAGCTTCCCCTGCAGGATAGGTCAAAATGAAGTTCAGGGTCTGTTGCTTCTTACCTTTTCCATTGTTATCAACAGTTGGATAATTTCATCAGAATGCCATGATTTTGGGGAGGTTTCTTTTTTTTATTCTGTACAGGTGGATCTCTAGGCCACAGGTAATAACCATGACCTGTATATAACCAAAGAAATTTATCTACCTAAGCTGACAGCCTGAAGCAGGTGTGAACTGCATCATTCATGTTAAGGAGTTTCCAACAACAAAACCCACTTCTCTGACACCCCCCTTTGGGAAAAAGGTGTGCATGTGGCCATCTAAACCTAAACACCAAGGAACTAAGAGGAAGAGTCTTTCCTGTTATAGCCAAGGGGAGAAGAATCATCTTATTCTCTTAAGAAGTGTTAATAGGAATGCTTTCACACCTTCCTTTCTGACAGGAAAGAAGTGTCCTCTGTCAATGTCAAAATCTTTCCTGAGAGTAGCATACTAGTGATCTTCAATCTGAGAAATCTGATCATCTGCATTAATGCAATGTTTCTTAAGGTGAATACAAGTTCAGTTTCTCTAACACGGTTAGACAAAATCATATTGAAATTCCATACATCTCTTTCCATTTTAATGTCTCAAGATTTAGTAGAACATGTTTAATTTACAAGCATTACATTTTTTTTAGAATAGTTAAAATTTTAGTTCAGTTCTCATAATAATACATGAGGAATTTAAGCAGATAATCTGTTAATACTAATGGGATTAATTCCCTAAGAGCAAAAAACTTCAAGAGCTTTCACAAAATACCTTCTGACTTCATAATGTTAATTAAAGTTGCATTATACATTGTTAATTAAACGGGAAAGACAGCATGAACATCACTAATTAGTTTTTTAATAATATTAATTTGAAGAAAATGCCTACGATTTCCTTTAACAAAACATTTCAAGCACGATTCTCGCAGGTTAGAGAGGAGGGCTGTTGATAGGATCCTCTTCACAAGCTGTGACCAGTGTAGGAACCAGTAAGTCACACTCATGGAGACTACTTTAAGGGCAAGTATGGAATATGTTCCTGTCTCTGTTTTTAAAAAGAAGTGATGTTCTACATTATTTTCACAATAGTATAATTGGTTCAAACTTTGAATTCTGGGGGCATATTTAAATTTTTGAAGGCTAGATTGTAAACTCCTTGTGGCAGGTATTGCTCACTGCTTCGTGTTTGCACCACACCTACTATACAGTGAATTCAGCTAAAATACAAACAGCCTTTGAAACTTGCCCCACATGCGTAGTTTCAAGTTGTGAGATATGTGTAAACTCCTACAGGAGACCCTCAAAAAACTGCTTTTGGAAGCTTCCCTGTTTCTGTCCTGTATACACTTCCAAGGATCAACCCAGTGACAGCACCCACAGCAGTCTTTACAAGGACAGAAACCAGAAGTAGTAGGAGGGGGTGGTTTGTCACTTAGAGTTCTGTACTGCCACTGACCGTGGGAGCCATCATCAATGTAAAATCAATAGCATTAGCTGTGTCTTTAGTGGATTTATGGAATAACTACTGCCTTGTTTCTGGATCCCGTACAGCTTTGTTCTTGGCTTTGCGACCTGCGTAGTACTGCAGGAGTCCAGCTATTTCCTCAGTGCTACTCAGTCGGCAATGGAT
>VWZY01008272.1:264213-293275 GCA_013399075.1 Chloroceryle aenea
GGTGAAGGGGTTGGTGGTGGGGTAGGGTGATCAGTGTGGCTATGAGCAAGTCTGTTATCTAGAGTAACCCAGACAGACTGGAAAGATGGGCCTGTAGAGACAACCTGTAATCCATCAAGGACAAATGCCAAGTGCTGCACCTGGGAAGGAAAAAAGTCTTTGCAAGTATCCCTACTAGGGTCTGAATGGTGGGGAAGCAGCTCTGCAGAGAAGGACCTGGGAGTCCTGGTGGACGTCAGACTGGACATAAGGCAGCAGTGAGTCTTGGAGGCAAAGAAGGCCCACAGCATCACCAACTGCGTTGGAAACATATAGGCATTGGATGGAGGAAGGTGATTACCTCGTCTTAGATCCTCTCTGGAGTACTGTGTCCAGTCTTGTTCCCCTTATTACAGGAAAGGCNAGAATAGTTAAAATTTTAGTTCAGTTCTCATAATAATACATGAGGAATTTAAGCAGATAATCTGTTAATACTAATGGGATTAATTCCCTAAGAGCAAAAAACTTCAAGAGCTTTCACAAAATACCTTCTGACTTCATAATGTTAATTAAAGTTGCATTATACATTGTTAATTAAACGGGAAAGACAGCATGAACATCACTAATTAGTTTTTTAATAATATTAATTTGAAGAAAATGCCTACGATTTCCTTTAACAAAACATTTCAAGCACGATTCTCGCAGGTTAGAGAGGAGGGCTGTTGATAGGATCCTCTTCACAAGCTGTGACCAGTGTAGGAACCAGTAAGTCACACTCATGGAGACTACTTTAAGGGCAAGTATGGAATATGTTCCTGTGTCTGTTTTTAAAAAGAAGTGATGTTCTACATTATTTTCACAATAGTATAATTGGTTCAAACTTTGAATTCTGGGGGCATATTTAAATTTTTGAAGGCTAGATTGTAAACTCCTTGTGGCAGGTATTGCTCACTGCTTCGTGTTTGCACCACACCTACTATACAGTGAATTCAGCTAAAATACAAACAGCCTTTGAAACTTGCCCCACATGCGTAGTTTCAAGTTGTGAGATATGTGTAAACTCCTACAGGAGACCCTCAAAAAACTGCTTTTGGAAGCTTCCCTGTTTCTGTCCTGTATACACTTCCAAGGATCAACCCAGTGATAGCACCCACAGCAGTCTTTACAAGGACAGAAACCAGAAGTAGTAGGAGGGGGTGGTTTGTCACTTAGAGTTCTGTACTGCCACTGACCGTGGGAGCCATCATCAATGTAAAATCAATAGCATTAGCTGTGTCTTTAGTGGATTTATGGAATAACTACTGCCTTGTTTCTGGATCCCGTACAGCTTTGTTCTTGGCTTTGCGACCTGCGTAGTACTGCAGGAGTCCAGCTATTTCCTCAGTGCTACTCAGTCGGCAATGGATATGGGGACTGACCCATTAATTTAATTGAACTTTAAGATGAAAACATTGCAACCCTTAGAATCTGATCAGGGAGAAGAAAAGCTGGGCTGCATTTACAACAACAGGTTATTTTCATTACATAAATACATTTCTATTTATCAAAGCCAAAAGTTTTCATGGAAATGTACAAGATTCAGAGAAATTTTGGTAAGGAAGCTTATATAAGTGTTGCATAGAATTTCTGACCTGACAGAAAGAAGTTCAGGTCCTTGCTCTTTTCTGAGCCAGATTCTAGTTATTTTTGTTTCTGCATTTTTTTTTTCCATATGCAGGTTTATCCCTTGAATTGATAAACCACACGAGTACTGCAGAGACAGAGGAGACAGCAGCCTAGACTAATGTGGTTAGGTGCTTGCATGGAAAGAAAGAGTGAAATTTCCTGGAAAACCAGACATGAATTAGCATCTCTGTAAAAAACTGATGCAGTCTGGCATGTTGGATTTCTCACTCAGCCTAGCAGGGCACAGGCGAGCCCTCAGGCTAATGACTGTGGATTATGTGCTCTCCTAAAGTCTCATAGCTGAAATAATTGATGCCTGCCTTATTTATCTAGTGGGGGCTTTACCCTTCATTTTATATTACTTAGGTTTACCAGAATTCTTTCAGTTTTCAGAAACTTTTAACACACCTAGGTAATGAAATATGTCTCACAGGAGGGGAGGCTGGTGCCCACAGTGTGGGAGCAGCCATGCAGCCCAGTGCCTGGGCACCCGCAGACTCAGCCAGAGTCCCCAGGTGCCTTGTGGCAAAGGCAACAACCCTCAGACCTTGCTCTGTGAGCAAGGTGGGAGCCAGCTCGGCAAGGGAAGTAACTTCTCTCTCCTCAGCCATTTGTGACATAGCTGAGGGGATGGCCCCAGTGGTGGGGCTCACCACCAAGACACCAGTCCAGTGGATGGTGCTTCAAGAAGAGTAGTGAAGTTCTACTGCCCCTGGAGTCCAGTACTGCAGGCATCAGTCATGGGGGCTGTGTTACTGAACATCTGGAGGAGGCAACAGAGTGCTTGATCCTCTAGNTGTTATCTAGAGTAACCCAGACAGACTGGAAAGATGGGCCTGTAGAGACAACCTGTAATCCATCAAGGACAAATGCCAAGTGCTGCACCTGGGAAGGAAAAAAGTCTTTGCAAGTATCCCTACTAGGGTCTGAATGGTGGGGAAGCAGCTCTGCAGAGAAGGACCTGGGAGTCCTGGTGGACGTCAGACTGGACATAAGGCAGCAGTGAGTCTTGGAGGCAAAGAAGGCCCACAGCATCACCAACTGTATTGGAAACATATAGGCATTGGATGGAGGAAGGTGATTACCTCGTCTTAGATCCTCTCTGGAGTACTGTGTCCAGTCTTGTTCCCCTTATTACAGGAAAGGCATGGATAAACTGAAGGAGGCCCAGTACAGAGTCATTGTGGAGAAACAGGAAGGGATTAATGGAGCAGGGGCAGGTTTTGAGGCCTGGAAAAAAGATCAGAGCACCCCTCATGTTCCAGGTGGGCAAAGGGGAGGCATGCCAAGTACATCTTTGCAAGCTGCACTTCACAGTTGACTCAGCTGGTAGCAGGAGGTTGGATTAGATGATCTCTTGAGGTGTCTTCCAACGTGAATTTTTCTGTTATCAAGTAGGAATCCAGTAGAAGAGAAGTGGGCTGACAGGCATCATGAGGTCGTCGAACGGCCAGGAGTTTGCAAACCAGGGCTGAGCACACCCCCTGTATCTTGGAGACAGCCCAGGAGAGCTGTAGCTATGGATCAGCTTCTCAGCTCTCACTTCTCAGTGCTCCCTGGATTCTATGACTCAGTGAAAAGGGTAGAATTTTAACCCCTAATTCTTGCCCTTAACCCCTATCTACTATGCTTCCGTCGTATGCCTCATTTGGAGCTGATGCTTTCTGTACAATTCAATACTGTCTCCATTTGCTAGTTTCAACCTTGTCATTAGATACAGAAAGTAGGAAGTGAGAAGAGATTTAGGGGAAGGATGGTGAGTTTGGCTTTTGTTGCTGTTTTATTTTTAAGTCTGTCAGGTAAAGGTGTGGAAGAAGACAAGACTACTGTGAGAGATGAAAAATCTGAGAGAACATAATTGAAATGGGGGGCAAGAAAGGAAACCTCTGGATGAGAATGGTGTACCACAAACCAGAATATGGTAAGATGTCAAAAACAGTCATTGTTGAGCAGCACAAATGAAAAGGTGCAGCAGAGAAGACAGTACACGACAGAGGAACTTGAGTTCCTAGGTTTAACTTCTGTTCCCCTGGACAAATGCAGCTGAACCTTTGCTTGTTAGGTTTAGTTTCTGTTCTGTTTAAGTGGAAATTACTCTAGATTAGAGACTACCGTGGGTGGAGGAATATAGCCTGTCTTGGATGTCACAGGTGGGGACATCGTAAGTGGGTGGTGAGCAGTGTTGAAGTGGGGTTAGTATTGGTCAGAGTCATTGAACTTTCATCTAGGAATTTGTTCTTGAAATCGTGGAGTCCTGGCTAGACATTACAGTATGAGGACAATTGACCCAGATCAAGAGAGTATTAAAGAAAATATCTTTCTGAAGGATTGCTTAAAAATGCTAGATCCTTAAAAAATAAAAAAGGTCTCCTAGTGTTTAATTTTTAATTTTTCCTTTGAAGAGCATGGGTAATTTTCCAGAAATATATATCTTGATAGCCCAACAAAATAGAAAAATGGAGCTTCTACAAATACACTGAATTGAAAGTCTGTGCTGAGGATTAAGATTCTACAAAAGGCAAAATAAGAAAGTGCCTGGGAAGGAATTGCACACATTTAGCATAATATGGTCTACGTGTATTCTATATCCTAGTCACTTCCCTAAGATTACAGACCTGAAATGTATATTTATAAGCTTTCAGACAGTGCCTAGTACAATGAGATTACAAAGGTACTTGGTTCCTCTGAGTAATGTAAGTTTTAAATTATATTGAGATTACTATGTGAAAGAATCATTGGATTGAAAAGCCAAATATCGAAAAATTAGAAAAATCCAAAATTCATCCTTGTAAGCCTGAATGTACCAGGATGACCCTGTGGAGCAAGAAAGCAAGAACAGTATGCAGCTTCCTGAGTCCTAGTCTACCATGACCTGTCAATAGGTCTCATGGCAAAGGCCATTAAACACCTCAAAGGAGTAGATGTGGCAGAGAGCATCCAGGGACCAGCAATGGCCATGCTGTTTGTCTAGTGGTTTAACTGTTTGTCCTGGTTCAAGTGAGAACAGAACTAATTCTGTTCAGTGATTTTACTTTCCAGTTCAGTTCTTCTAACTGACTGCACTGTCTGAAGTCAGCAGCCTGTTCTCACAGACAGTGTCTGCTGCTGGCAGTGATAACAGCCCATGGTTAGAGTGAGATAGCAAGGGTTGGTGTGCAGACCAAGGCCACTGCTGGACCTTGTGCACCACATTGGGGGGTGCAGGAAAGTGAAAGGCTGCACCTGCAGGGAGGAGTGGACAGACGGGTGACCCCAAAGTGACCAGCGAGGTATTCCAGCCCATATATATCATATTTGGTATAAAGCTGAGGGATCTGGAGGGTCTATAGGATTTTTCCCAGGCTCTTCTCTCCTCTTGGACTGCTTTCTCAGAGCATCTCAGGAGGACTCTGCCCATTCTGCCTTCCATCCCAATCTGTGTGTTCCTGAATCTGGTACCAGAATCCGGCTCCTGAACACAGCTCCTGTCTGCTGCTGGGCTCAGTCTGGGACTCCCCCGGTGCCTGCTCCACAGCATCAGTGGTGATGGTGATGTAACTACCATCAGAATTCGATACTGCTTTTGTGTATATTTGTACATATTCTATTATTATTATTCTCATTGAAGCTGTTCTAGTTTCCTTTCCTAATCACTAAGTCTCTCTCCCTTATTCCCTTTCTCTTCCCCTTTGGGGAGGGAGGGGGGTTAACAGAGAGCGTCTGTTATGGGTCTAAGGGGCCGTCCTGACCCTAAACTGTGACAGTGTTGCAATTGCTGTGTTAGGCTTGTGTTGTGATTTCAGCATATTGCTGTCTCACACCTCTGAATCAAAGTGGTGTGTCACACCGAACGGATCAGATAAGTAAACTCGGTGTTGAAGCACTAAACCTGCCTTGTGTGGAATATCTAAGAGGACTCGGTGAGAGACTGTTGGACTCTGACACCATGAGAGGTCTGGAAGTCGTTCAAATGAGGCAATTTCATGCATTATTTATAAATGCATTGTAGCATCCTGATAGCAGATTCTACCCAGTAATAATACGTTTCTGAGGTATGCATTTTTTTCCATGGCAATGTGGAACACTTTGTTCTAGAACACTACATTTTTCAGGATGGGAATAAGTAGTAATGGGTCATATAAACTCATTAAATAGACTGTATTCAGCCATATGCTCCCACACCAAGGAAAATAAAGCCTTTTGTGAAATACTTGAGAATGAAGCAAGGCATTATTAGACTATTCCTGTTCAGTAACAGTCAAAATGATTATTCTCTGACATATGAAGTGTGTGACCAAGTACAATAAAAACTAAGTGATACATTTCAATTTATTGTCCAGATATAATCTAAAATGATGTGTCTGAGAGACTTAAATGTTTATCTGGACTAAGAAAGTTATAAAATTGAAATAGAAATTTTCTCTCCAAAGGGGTACTCCTTTGTACCTCATTTGTTAGGGTTTTTTTTGCTGTCTGACAGCTTAGCTAGATTACTCATTTGGCCACATATTGGAAACAGCTAAATAAAATTGCATTTAGATCAAATAAATGCTCTCTTTATTTGCCGCTTTTTCTGTGCGAGTATACAACTGCGTCTTTTTGGTGTTAAAACATTTGTCATCTTTTGCTGTAGTACAGCAGAGGTTTTCTTTAACATCTCCTATTTATTTTTCTAACCTCTGTTTAATGTGATCCTATCCCTAGACTACAAGTATATTTTCTTACAAGGACTAGATTAAATTTGATCTCAGGCTGCATAAGTGATTTCTGAAACAAGTAGGATGAATTGAAGCATAAATTCACAAATCACAGTCAAATCAGCATCAATTTTTTTGAGAACTTTTATTATGTTGGTCATATTTATCCACCAAACCACTGGTGATTTAGGATAAAGTTGAGCATTTGGTACATACTATTCATTGAAACTATATAAGCTTAATTAAAGTATATAATTAATCTTACAAGAAGTTTAGAAGCTACAGTGTCATAAATGCAACCATGGCTTCACAAACTTTGTTTAGAAAAGCAATCACATTATAGAATGACAACAGTTATTACTAGTAATAAGTCACATTACAGTTGTGGTATATGTTGAAAAACTGAGCTATTGAAAAATTCTAGTCACAGTATTAATTAAAAAAACCTCTTGTGTCACTAATAAGATGTTTGGAAAGTTGCTTCATAAATAAGTCCTTTAACTTAGTAGGTGCTTTTGTAAGTCCTTTAGTCCGTTTGGAATATTCAGTGGCAGAATTTTCTTCTCTCATTTCAAAGAAATCTCAGAATATATCAAATGGATCTTTGTTCTCTCATGTGCTCTGTAGAAAACATCTTTAACTACACCTGGAGTGCTGCCCAAATAAATAACTTGCATACATTTATTTAGGTATATCTTTGTATAAAAATAGATGTATACACCCATGTAGAACAAACCGGCAGTTAAATAATCCACACTATCCAAGTGAACAAGGTCATTATATTTCTGAGAACTGACAAGTGACTTCAGATGAGAATGTAGTATTTTTTCTCCTTTTCATGAAAAAGCTCATAAATCTCAAGTGGTTATATTCACTATCTCTTTACATGAACACTTTTATTTTCTCTAGTTATGTGGCTAATAAACCTGTCAATTTAAGATAGAATGGCCATGGATAAGCAGCAAGTTTCCCCAGCACACTTGGACACTTGACCTGGGATCTTTTGTAACAGATCTCTATCATTTTTGTCACTGTGGAAGAACTATACAGCAGAGCACATCTCCAGTTCTGGATGAAGTGGTTTGATTTCTTCCATGAGCTCTTCTGAAGCTTCATCTCCTTGTTTTTCCTCCTGGAGTAATTTTTGCAATGGCTTCTTCAGGGCAGCAGTCCAGTACTACAGGGGTTTTTTACTTTTTTTTTTTTTCCCTTACTGGCTAAAGGTTGGCATTGTTAAAAACACACACATGCTGTATCGACATTCATGTTAATTATACCTTGCCCATGGATACTGGTCAAACATAGTTACACCTAAGTTAATATACTGCCTTTTAGCATCTGTAGCGAGCCGCTGTTATAGTGTGCATGCATTTGGTTTAAATATATGGCATCACTATGACTGGGAAAAAAAAACAGTTACCCATATTCTCTGCTTCTAAGCAGGAAAAACAGTATTGCTGGGGAACAGCTGATTTTACCCCATCCATTCTGCCAATTATCTGAAGAAAGGAATGGCAGATGCAGTGAGGGTAAGAAGAAAGTGCCATCTAATTCCTGAGTAGTCACTGAAAAGAGTTTTGCATTTCAGTTGAGCAAAAATTGAATAATCTCAAGTTTTTGTAACACAGCAGAAGAAATGTATTTATGTAATTGTGCCTTCCAAACACAGCTCAGTAAAAACACTGTGAACTGAAAAATAACTTGAAAAATAACTTGAATTAAGTAATTTTACAGAGATGAGTCTACTGTTCTCCTAATGTTCTCCTAACTTCTAATAAAACTTGAGGAGTACAGTTTTTACCCTCAAGCTTACTAAAATTATAGAGGTACCCTGAAAGACAAATAAACCAATGTAGTTTGAAAGTTTGTGAGTTCTATAGCTTTAATTTCTGTTCTTTAAAACTACACATTAAAAATTTTATCAACATGTATCAGAACAAAGAGAGTAAGAAAAATAAAGCAGAGCGTAACATTTTTAGGGTGAAAGACAACTCAATTGTACTAACAGACCCTCACCATGCAGTAGGTCAGAGAGAGATTCTTGAAGAAGATAACTGTTCTGTTTGAAAAACTCCAGAGAAGTTCATTAAAAGATTAATGAAGGTGATGTTTTAATGAACTTTTATAAGAAGAGTTTAACAGTGGTAACTTCTAGAAATATAATTTCCTTTATCTGCAGCAAACTTAGTACCTGAGCATTGTCAAGGAACACTAAGCAGAAGCTTGTGTCTTGTGACCAGCACCTGAACCGTGCCTGCACTGAATGAGAGCTTAGACTTAACACACTCCCTTCCCCATGCTTTGCTTTACAGGTAAACAAAAAGTTCCTAATTCTGTGTTTTTCTGTCATCCTCACAGGGTCAGCAGATGGTTGCATTGCATGGGTAGAAGTTGGAACATATATGCATTTGAGATTCTGAAAGGATTGTCTTCTACGTCTGCCCATACCAGCCCTCATTTCTTCAAGGATGCCACACATTGGGCTGAGCAGAAAGCGATGGAGAAGTTCACCTCAGGAGTGGCCTCCCCATGGACCCAGCTGAAGTATGTTCAAAGAACAGATGATATTAAAGGTTTAAGCCAAAGATTATTTCATCCAACATCATCCACTGTACAGCATTCTCTGTCTTCTTTCCTCCCCACTTTCTCCTGCATTACTTTGCACATCCTCCTCCCTCGAGAAGTAGCTGCAGTGGCAAATTGAAGGGACAATCTGCTATTTTTCTTCTACTGAGAACAGCAGCATAGGAAAGAGAATTGTAGGTCTTCCTAGATGAGATAGTGGAGGAAAAGTATCTCCTTCACATCCATTAGTGGAACTGATGAGCAATCTATAGAATGAGGATTTTAGGGTACGCAACGTAACTACCTTCTCAACAGTAATGTGTGATCTGCCATGACCATGCAGTACCATACATATCGTCATGCCTCACAGTGGTTAAGAAGATTAAAATCCCTTTAGTGTTACTCGATAAGCAGTAGCCATGACTCGACCTTAGAAAATTGTATGTAAAGTGTGACTTGCACTATTGCTACAGTGTATCTGCAGCCTGAATCATTGGTTCAGGTTTGATTTTTTTTTTTGACAAGTTTGACAGCAGTGATGAAAATTAAGAGAGTGTATGTGGGAGAGGAGAGAAATCTGTATATAATAAGAATTTTAAAAGAGGAATATCGTGCAAGTTCTATATATTGAATACTGTAAAGTAAGCAAACTTTGTGAACATTAAGGAAGTAACAAAGCAGAACACAAAAATTTGAAAGCAGAATGTTTAAAATTGACAGAAGATACATTGCAGCCAGCACAAACAGTTCGTTACCGATAAATGTCGTGGAGTCAGAAAGTCCAGCAAGATTTGAAAGGGAATTGCAAAATTTTCCTATTATGATATGGGACTATTATGAAAATGAGAAGAAGTAGGGAAAACCAGATGCAGTGTTTGCTATATGTACTTTAGCTGAAAGGAAAATGCAGAACGGTATCCTTAATAATATACCATGTCTACAATACTTAGTATGTGATTCTACAAGATCACAAGAGCATAATGCAATCAGTGCCTGCCATCACTGAGCTATACCCAGTGTCTGATCCAAAGTACACTGAATACCAATAAAAAGACCTTCAGTGACTTCAGTATGCTTGGGACCACTTAGTACAGAAAAAAGGGAATTGCTTATGCTACTTCTGCCCCTAATAGCTGTTAATACTTGGCTGCAAGGCCTCTTAGAGGTGGTTGCAGCAGCCTGTGATAACCGAAATGCCCTGTGCTGTGGAAATGCCTGTCTGGGTTTACTCAGCCCATGACACAACCCCATGTTACTGCTGAGAGAATAAAAAGCAGTTAGCTCTTAGCTACTACTGAGGTACCTGTGAACCAATTATCACAGTCTGAGCATGTTCAGATGAATTCTTCCTCACATTCTCCCATGTCTTTGTAAGGACATACATAAACCCTGAGATGAAGCCAGCATTCGAGCCCCTCCTTGGCTAATCCTCGACTCATAAAACACACTGAGGGCCAGGTTCAAGCACTGGGCAGTGTGCAGAGTATGACAGCCTAGTTCAAGCTCTGACATGATTTCCTGTTACTGATGTTTTTGGTGTACGAATTTACACCAGATGAAGTGGGATGTGTGTTAACTCGCATCCTTTAGCCTATAACCTTGCAGTATAATACCTTGCTGCACCATCATGAGGGCTATATTAGATAGGCAAGTCTGCTTTAGGATGTCTAAAGTACTGAAAGGAACATGGAAATACACCATTTCATCCTAGTCTGATCCAAGTTCTCTCACAGCAATAAAAAAAGTCATTCAAAAAATCAGGGGAAGAAGCATTGCATAGATACTTGCTAAATATTCAAGATGAAGCACTGGAAGGACTTTCTTTCCAGAAATAATTACTGCCACATCATGCCAGAGTACAGGCTTGAGCACTGACCTGAGATGATCCATACTGTTTGTTACATACTTCTTGCACGTTTTTGGCCTCTACCAAGTAGCTTCCTACCAGAAAATGCCCGGACACTGAGGGACAGAATCACACGGGGACAGTCCTTCCTAAGGCAGTGCAAAACCACTGGGGAGAGGATAAAGAGTAATCTGGAGAAAAAGCAAGCTGTGTCATTTGACCTCACATGGCCAAACAATGGTCTTGCCCTGTTTTAAAACATGCAATCTGTAAGTATACCAGATTTATCAAAGAAAAAATTTGTGAGAATATGTTAGCTGGTGATAATCTTCAAGAAATGAACTTTACGCTGCAGTTGTCAATGTTGCAGAGACTGTGCAATGATTAATGGTATAGTTAGAAAAAACACATTGTACTTTCTTGCTTGCCTGCCTTAGATTTATTCTACTGCTATGCTATGCACATACATCTTAGAGAAACGAGAATTGTGTAAAACTAGTGGCAAATGAGAGCTCAGCAAGGCTGTCAGAAAGTTCTCACCACCACACAGACATGCACCTTCCCATTGCCTCCAGAAAAAAGGTTATTACATTTACTGTCATATGGAATGAAAAGCAAGATGCAGCACTTTTAAATGATCATGTAGGATACTCTTCTTGAGCAGGAAATGTCTAAGGGCTAGCTTACTTTTAAAGACAAAAGACAGCTTAAAAAAGGCTGTAAGTCTTGAAGGCGTGTGCTTTTTAACTGGCATCTTTTGAGAAATTAGTTTCAATCTTGTCCTAAATGAGACATTCAGTGTTAGATCACAGACTGAAGTCCACATCACTATGTAAGACTGTGGATTTGCATATAACAAGGTTAAAAAAAAAAATTTTCTTTAAGGATCTCTGAAATTTCCTGATTGTCATCACTAGAAGAAGGAAGCAGCAAGTGGCTACATTTGTTGCTTGAAATGTTTTAACAGTTGTTTTAGCAGTTTCACCACACTAGCTGCCCTGTCTTTTTAATCATTTCATATTGAGACAAAATATTCTTTATATTCATTAAAAATGTCTATTTTCTGTAAACATTAGCAGAGATCTCATTTTTTAAGCTGTTACATTTAGCATGCTGTGAATTTTAATAAAGTCATTATAACTGACTACTCAGTTCTTTCAACTGTATAATTTCTTTTTCTTTTTAAAACTTTAATAGCAACATTTTTATTGTGAAGGTTCTCCTTTAAAGTACTAATACTATTCTCTACAAATCTGAAATATTCAGTGCTGGTTTTGATACAACAGCAGTTATGGAGACTGAAAGGTGCACAGCCTGCAAAAGGGACAGTCTTATCAGGAAGACTCGGGACTTGGTGTCTGACTTAATGATGCTGATGCAGCAACATGGGCTGTCAGTTTAAGGACATCCATCCATTGAACAGTACTTGCTGATGTTCGTTAGGTAACCAGCATAATTAACTCTTGGCTAGAAAAAGTTGGTAAGATCCTCACTTCCCTGTAGTGTATTTTCTGTCCTTGAAGAGATGTGGGTATCTAAGATCAGGATGCTCAAAAGCCTGCACCCTAACTGGGAGTTGCTTCATCTAGCTAGTAGGGAACAGAAATCTTTTAAGTAGCACTGTCCTTATCATTTAACCACCTAACACTAGACTACAGGGATTTAGGGTTTTGTTCACTTGAAACATTTTAACATTGATTTGAAGTGCCTAAGCTCTTTTTATAACAAACAAACAAACAAAAAAGGGTAGAACAGCCTTTTATTTCAGAGGGCTGTAAAAGGAGAATGTTGTATATTCTCTTTTATTCAAAACCTGGCGCAACACCACAAATTTTATACTATACACAAGAGAGCTGGAATAGCAGAGTCCAGTGCCCTGCTCTGGATGACAGCATGTCACTCGTCTTTTCCACAAAGAGAATGTTCTCCTTGGCACAGCAAGTATGTAATTGTTCTGTGCAAAGTTAAACATGAGAAAGTCAGACAAAAGGGAGCAAGAAGAACCCATCCCAGAGCAGTTAGTAAGAAGGTTGAACAGCTACACTGAGAGAGAGAGCTTGTGAAGGACCCTGACCCACGTATTGGTGTTCCACATACAGGGACATGTCTGCATTCCTCCATTGCTGTCCAGAAATGTAAGATCCATTTTATAAGAACAATATATGTAGAGAACATTGTATTGATCTTGAATCGCTTTTATGTCCAGCTGCTTAGTCCTCTACCTACATTATTTCCTCCTGGTAAACAGGAGATGGTTTGCCTCTCATAAAAGCGTATCAGTTTAGTCTGGGATAGGAAAATGCTCCTGGGCAATTACCACAATACATTCTATTCATGTGTCCACACAACTTCCTTTTGTTGTCAAGCTAAATTATCAGACACTGCATGACTAGTAAACTGGTCAGACCAGGTACCACACTTGATCTGAGCACTCAGGTTCTTCTCCTCTGCCCAACACCAGGGATGATGTCAAAAGGAGAAAATAGAGCAATTTGAAGAAAGTAAAAACCATTTTTTGGTCCAACGGCCAGAAGAATGATGTGGATTACCACTAAGGAGCAACACAAAAAGAAATGGCTTAACAGCATATGAAATAGTTTGCAGGACTGATCCAAATTACCGTCGTAGCCATACACTTAGGTGTAATTCTGGTCCTAATTACTAGGTGAGCTCTGAGAAACTAGATTTTTAATTTAGGCAGCTGAAATGGCAACAAGTAACAACTCCTGCACCTATGTAGTCAAATTTCCTGTATTTAAATTCTAAATTTCATGTAACTGAAAAGGCAAAAACTTGTAAAGTTTATGAAAGTTCTCTTTTTGATTAAATCCATTAGAGAACAATTCATTCTAGCATATTCTGGCACCAACTATCGATACTGATCAAGAATAGAAATAGGAGTTTTTTTCATATTGTTTACTAGTTCTTGCCTGCTTAACAGGATTTCCTTCAGGAAGGACATGAAAAGGCTGCTATTATTGTGGAGCAATTGGCTGCAGTCAAATTTTAACATCAGGTATCAATAGTCTTTTCATACTTCTGGTTGATTTTGGATTACATTCTCATTTGTTAAGATGAATAGTGTCTTTGTAAGCAGTAGCTGCAAAATATGTACAACCTGCATGTGGCTAGGAGTGCTTAATTATCTCCCTGGATATAAAATACATCAGTGTTGTTATGTCTCAGTTCACAATAAGTACAATATATATCTATATTTTCAGAATAAATTGTTTGTTTTAGACAAGACAAGAAAGGTTGTTTGTACAATGTGTCAGTCCATAGAAAATTTTACAAGTGTTTACCTCCACTAAAAGCAGAAACAATTGACATTCCATATGTACAGTGGAAAAAAGGCATACCAATCTAAGTAGCATCATACACAAATATCAGTTTCTGAAATATGGAGATGGAAACAGCTAAAAAAATTGTGTCTCATATGACCCCAGAAGCCTATATAACATTCTTAAAGTAAGTGCATGAACTGACTTCAGATTTATTATAATTTTTTAAGACAGAGAAGCCACAAAATCCAGATGATTTTGCTTTCTTTGATTTAAAATTGTTAAGTTGATGATGAGTCGTGCATAAGCACTGTAATTTTTCAGAGTCAGCACTGAGGATTCAGAGGTATCCAACTGATACTTCCAACTGATGCAAGTTAGATTTCTAGCATAGCTGTAACACTGGCAAGTAAACAAAAGAAAACTCATTTTGTGTGTCCAGTATTTAAAATCTGAGTCTGAATCTTCTGAGGCCTTGGAACAAGGGCAGCAATTACAGGATATATGCTGCCTACTTGGGATGGTGCGATGTGGAAATTCTGAGTGTAGTTCACAAATAAAAGAGAACCAGAGGCTTCCTGGATCATCTGTCGAGGAACAGTGGTGGGCTTGGCGTGCGATGGATCCTTGAGGGGTCTGGTGCTTGCTGGCTTCCTCACACACATCACTCACCAGTTGTCATCAGAGGCAAATCAGACAATTTGGGGAAAAAGGAATTTGATTTAATTGCCAATTAAAATAGATTGGGATGGCGATAAACAAAGAGAAAAGCCAAAATGCCTTCCCCACCCCATCTTTTCCCAAAGTCAACTTTGCTCCTTCATCCCTGACTCCTCTACCTCCCCCACAACCCTGAGTGGCAGAGGAGGATGGGGAACAGGGGCTGCAGTCAGTCTTTAACAGCACCCTTCCACTGCTCCTTCCTCTTCATGCTGTTCTCTTGCTCCAGCATGGGGTCCTTCCCATGGGCTGTAGACCTTCAGGATACACCTGCTCTGCTGCAAGCTCTTCATGGGCCATAGTTCCCTCAGGAAATATCCACCTGCTCCAGTGTGGGGTCCTCAAGGGGCTGCAGAGCAGGTATCTGCTCCAGCATGGTCCTCTTCGCAGGCTGCAGTGAAATGTCTGTTCCACCATGGTCTTCTCCAAGACATGTAGGGGAATCTGCTCAGGTGCCTGGAGTACCTCCACCTCCTCCTTCAGCTCTCACCTCAGGACTCCCGGGGCTGTTTCTTTCACATTTTTCCTCACCTCTCACTGCAAGGCAGCATTTTGCCCTTTCTTACAAACACTTTCCCTGAGGCACCACCACGTTGGCTGCAGGGCTTGGATGTGCCCTGCAGTGGGTTGGTTGGAACTGGCTGGAACCAGCTGTGTCTGGCACAGGGCAGCCTCTCCCCCCAGGCCAGTCCTGCAGCCCCAGCCCCCTCTGCCAGCACCTGGGCACCTGCACACACACACACATCCACCCACCCCACTTTCCACTGTTTTCCTTTTCTCTGGTCTGGCTGTTTTTTTCACTTGCAGATTATAGCCCAAGTATCCTACAGTCAGTAAGTGAAAGCTCAAAATTACCTGAAGTTGATAAGCAAAATCCGAGATAAGTAAGTTGCCTTAATGCAGGTATTAAATAACGTATGCAACTCCTATTTATATAGGAGTCTAATATAAAGTTCAAATCTGCTTGGAAAAATCAATTAGCAGAAGCTGGTACCCGATAAATGTTTACATTTGTGTCGTAGGCTGGCACACATCTGAGAAGAAGAAATATGTGCAGAAAAAGATGGATCTTCCTGCGCTTCTTCAGGATTTTGTACCCTGTAGGTACTTTGTCAAAACTGACCTCAGATCTTGTTATCTGTTTGTAATATACTACCTGAAAAATTAAGCACAAGTTAAAAACTGGCTCAGATACGATACTGCTGCCATGAAGAGAGAGTTGCTAAACTATGGTGACAAATGGCAGGCAGTACTCTGCTAAGATTCTGAAAGGCCAAAACACTCCAAAAGCGGTAAAACCAAGAAAATGATTTCTGTTTGAAATGTTTTCATGTTGTATTTAAAGCACTCGAATGAAAGGCCGTTCTTCTCTCCTCAAATGCCATGGTAAGATAAATAATAAATAGACTTCAGCGTTTGAGCTCAACAACTGAAAAAGTTCAAGAGCAGAGAGAGAGAAAGATAAAGAAAGGATCCAGTGATCCAGGATGGTACTACACAGATAAATGGAAAAAGAAATATTTATGTAGAGGTTGTGTGACTCATTTTTTTGTCATCCAAGCTCTGTATGATCAGATCTTTCAAGAATATATCTTTTTTTTTTTTTTTTGTACACGAATAATTATATCACAGAGGCATTTTCATAACTACTGTCTCACAATATTAGCCAGAGTCATTAGTGAGGTGTTGTGTTGGGCTGTGAAACCTTTTGCTTTAAGTAAAAGGGAACTTCTGCTGCAGATACATGTTTTGTAGTGATGGGTAAATGCTCTTTCTCTAGACAATGTTCATTTCTGAAAGGGCTGTGTGATGTTCTCAGGACTAGATCTTCAGGTGAGGGACGTTGGAATAGTTAGTTCAAAATCAAAGGATTATTTTGACACTGCTGCCACGTACTCATGCTTCTATCAGCTGAGCTTTGGTTTCAATGGAAATGTGATGATCAGATCCAATAGAACAATTATTTAGAAGAAATTGATACAGTGGTGCTATGCAATTCTACTGTAAGACGATGCAATAAGGTTGCAGGAGTGAACAGTGTTCTGTAAACATATGGCCGTACACTGTCTATTTCCTACTATTGCCTTAGAAACAGAGAGTAAAGCTCAGAAATGATGCCATTTGCTTTCTGTGGGTTCATACGCTGTGTTACTAGTAATAAGTAAAGCAAATGTTCAGTCTGTTACCATTTAGGATATAACATCTATACGCATCAGTAGGTTAGCCCTCTCTTCTCCTACACACGCCCCAGCACTTCAGTTCACTTGAGGAACAACAGCAACACACAGAGCCACAACTCTTCACACAGCATTGGATTTTCATCATCTTCCTCCTGGAAGCACAGCTCCCTGTGGAGCAGAACACAGCAAACCCCCCCAGAGAGAAACGACACCATTCAGACATAGAAAGCACAGCCTTTTGCTCTCTTGAGTGCACCTGCCTTGTTATGTGAGTTTGGATCACCGTGCAGCACCAGAGTTCATTTCCCAGTCCTTCTTAGTGATCATGCTTCAATTCATTTTATGTAGGGGGCCCTGAACACATGAATTTTATTCCTTGTGCATTAAACTAAACTGGAAGGTGCAGTCCAGGTGCTAGTAGGTGTGCAGCTCATGGGACCAACTTTAATCTGCTTGAAGAAAGACATCCTCAGATGTGAAATTCATGGATGGAAGATCCTCAGACCCAGCTGCTCTATAGATTTGCTCTCACTGGCTGTCATACCTGCTAATTTAGACATAGCCTTTGCGGTGATTTGCCTTGACCTTGGCAGTTCACCACCAAGTTTTTGTCTCCAGCTACAGACATGGCTTTGAGAAATTGTGGGCACTGCCGTGTGCTCTGTGAAGTGAGCGGGCGAGTTGTGCAGTCAGTTCAGGGCACATCTCCCATTGACCAAGGAATGTTCTGGTGATCTGAAGGTATAGAATAGTGAGTGATCAGTTGGTCCTTGAAATACTGGACCAACATGGGAGTGATTTTTAGCATTTTAAGAGGTTTTGCCAGTTTTTCAATTTGGATGTAACAAATTGTATATGAAAAATGCCAGGGTCTAGAAGTTGGTAACTTGCCCTTTTCTGGTTTTTATAAAGCCAGGAAAAGAGATTCTGGCTTTTTGACTCAAGGCCAACTCTGGTGCCAACCAGTAAATCATGGAAAAACTCCTGTAAAACATTTTATAATAGAAGAATGCTGGTTATCTCAAATAAAGGTCTCACCACTTCTTGCCTTACCTTGCAGAGTTTAAAATAATACAAAAGAGCTTGCTGATTCCCTTCAAATGAAACTGCTGCTGTGCTGAAAGCATAATTGGAACATTACTACCCAGAATAAATTAGTATGCCAAAGTTAGGAGCAATTGAAAGGTGGTGGGAAGATGCTGCAACAGAAGTTCAGTTTCTCTGCTCGTTCAAACAGTCTTTGCCACAGCTTTTATTTTAAATGGATGATAAATGAAGCAGACTCTAAGCACTGGATTTTTCAGAAGAGTTCAGCAAGCTATCAACATTTAAACGTCAAAATAGGTGGATAGGTTTTCCAGACAGCCTGGATCTGGAAATTGTTGGACTCTGGGTGCTCTTTGGAGCACGAGGTTTCAGGGTGTTTGCAAGCATTAGCAAAATATTGCCAAGCATCCTAATCTGTGGACTCACCTAAACTTCCAGATGTCACTCCTAAGTTTCCTTGTACCTGCTTTTCTAAAATCAGCTTTTCTGAGGGGGCATGTGTATTAATTAGTGTGCACAATGCATGCTGTGGCTGCATGTACAAACAGTAGTTGATGTAGTGGGAACAGCACAGTATCTCCAAATGCAGCAGGCTTTGTCCTAGATGAGACTGGCCTTTTGTATCTTACAAGTCAACACATTTATAAATATGTCTTAGAGCCTACACATAACAAGTAGCTATTTTTACATCTTCATATTACATTTCTCTTAATTTCATATTGAATTTCCTTGTCTAATTACATTTTTTGTAATATTAAAAAGATTATCTATTCCCTAACAAAGCTCTTCCTGTATCTCATTAGTCAGATAACTTAAACAGATAATAAAACATTTGAAATAGCAACATCATGCTATTGTAGTGCTGGATTATTTTATTTCTCTCTTCTTGTGGAAAAATGCCTTTTCAACATTAGAATTTTACGTTAATTTGTCTAGCCATATAAGAACTAGCAATATAAGAACTTTTTGAACCAAAAATAAAAATTAGCTTATTAAAAATTTATCTCATTTCTAATCCTTTCTTGAGAAGACATCTCGCAAATTATTCCTCCCAGATACTGTAAATTAAAAGAAGACTTTTTCTATTTCTCTCACAGTAGTTTTTAGAACAACGGAAACAAATCAGCTCTGCTGTTTTCATCTTAGAAGTTCAAGTGCATATGATAGAATTAGGTGGGATTGTTATCTATGTATCATAGGTATTTGTAAGCTGCTTTTCAGGTCAGCATCTAAATACTTAAGAGCTTTTTCATCTTAAAATAGTGTAGAAAAAACCTGCCACCGAGACAGTGATATTTTAGAAGAGTGTTTTTTGCCTGCAGGAGTCAGTCAGCAAGTAACGAACATGTACAGCAATAGTTTTCTAATAAAATACATGCTCACATGCACTTGTGCTGTTCATCATCACTATGACTACAATGTTCTTCACAGTTCAGTGTGTTTCATTTCAATCGTAAACTAAAATAAATCAGGGATGTGACAAATCCGTTTTTCTCCCAGTTTGTCAGAACCAGTGTCTCTGGTAAGTGCCAGCTGCAATGCTACTTGCTGTGCCAGCCTTGCCATGGCCAGCATCTCAGGCAAGTGGGGAGAGTCTGTCAAGTACCCATCAAGGAGCTTTAGACTCTTCTCAACTTAAAAAGCAAAGACCTGCATGGCAGATGAGGTTTCCTTTTCCTTCCCGGCTCACCATCTGCCTTGCAGAGAGGGTTTTTAAAAAGGCAGTGGAGTATGTGGCTTTGAGTGGGGACTGCAAGTTCCCAGAGGCAAATAGAAGTTGGATTTTGATTCTGCATAGTAGTGCATATTTAAAGGAGAAGGACACCAAATCCACCTCTGAGACATACTGATTATACTGATTGATCTGTCCCTTTTGGGTCTCTTGTTAGCAAGCCCATCCTCTTCACATTGGTGAGTGGGTGAGCAGCATGAGCTCAACCTATGGGTCTTGTCCTGGAAAAGGAGGTGGAGAGAGGGATAAAAAAACACAATCGACTAGTGTGGGAGCTTCATGTGTACTGAGGCTATGAAAGAGCAAATTTTCTCAGAGTGACAACAGCTTAAGCATTTTCTCCTCAGTTGCACTGACCGTATTTGGCTCTGAGCTCATCCCAGCAACAGTTTTGCTAGAGGAACTGTGATATTGTGCAGCATAAGGAGACTTCAACAGCCCTTCTACTATTTGTTCCCAGGGATAGATTCTTGCTAGAAGTGGGTATAACATGAAAAGATGGTATGTATAGGAAACTATTTCAAGCAATAGCATCCTTACCCAAAGTGGTGCCAGCCGGATGCATATCTGGGAGGACTGGAACCAATACATCTAATCCATCTATCTGGAAAACATACTTTCTTTCATACTAAAATATATTTCAAAATAATATATGTAAGTAATACAGATGTTGCACATTTCAAACACCTTGAGTGACAGCGATAAAAATAGAATTAAAACCCTGTGATATATTCTTTGCTGAATTTAAAACATTATTCCAAATAAATAGAAACATTTCTTATTCCAAGAATGGACCCATAAAAACAGATTACATGCTACCATCATTACTACAAATTCACTTATAAATCCTTTTAAAAATGAGGTATCTTGATGATACTGGTCCCTAATCAATAAATGATTAAAAAAATGTTCTATAAAATTCATCTCAGCTTATAAAAGCAAGGTATTTCTCATTTTCCCTCAGCCTTCATGTTGAAGTTCATTGTGTGCAGACTGAAATTCAGAACGCAGATCAGAACCCACTCCCTTTCCTTCAGTAGGAATCCTATTGTCAAGTTCCACATGACACTCGGAACCATGTTGTGCTATTCCAGAAGGAATATAAATATCCAGAGCTGTGTCAACAATAAGTCCACTGCAGATTATGCTACCAGGCATAGAAATTGCCTGGTAAAATATGTTTTTTTAGAGCAATCTGCAGTTTTTGTGTCTCTGAAGCAATTCCATTTCTCCCTTTGTAAAAGCAAGAAATGTAGCAAGTTCAGGGTTTTGTGAAGTAAAACTCCTTTCATCATCTCAAGCGTCAATAACACATGTGACCTGATGAAGACCAAAGGAATTAATGATGTTCTGAAAGTTAACTATGACTCACATCAGTATCCACAACATCATGTCTTTTTGAGGAGGAAGGAAATAATCAAATAAAAATAATGTTTCATCACATCTCTTGGGGCTTCATGATAGGTATAACTTCTTTCTATGTAAGAGCTAGTGCATGTCTCTTAATAGTTTTAGCTGGTGCTTCCATATTGATTGATATATTTCAGCCAATTTACCTTGCTCCCTACTTAAAAGCAATTAGTGCCACTTCCCGACACAAAACACAAATCCTAGGGCAGGGAGAAGGACTTACTTGAACCTTACAAGCTTAGAAGCATCCTTAGAAGACAGAAGTTCAATATTTTAAAACTGTGTGTAACTAATACTATACTCCAATACCTACTAAATTTGCACCCTATTTCTGCCTGTATTCTCTACAGAAGAACTCCAGATATTAAATACAGAGCAATGATGCTCCAACAAGATTTGCAAATAGCATGTGTTGAATGTGTTTACAACAGCCACGTGCCTCTGAAAAGGAAAAGGTCCCCCCCCGTATCCCCTCCCCCCCCAGCTCCAAGCAAGTACTTGAGAAATGGGGATCTGTTAGGAGATGACAGGGACTCCAGAGATTTAAGCAGCGTGGTGATGCGGTTTCATCCCTATGACAGCATCATCTGTGTCTGAGCCAGGTGGCAGAGCAGCCCGGGGAACTAACGCCCTGCAGCCTGCTGATGGCTGAGGAAGCCTGGAGAGTAGCACCCACCCACTGCAACCCAGCAGAGCTGTCACAGGAGTATCCCATAGAAGGAGCTCAGTCTTTAAACAGAAAGTACTTTTAATCTGTCAGAAGCAGGTGGCATTTGAGCAAGTTAATGCTCATTGCAATATATTCATCTAGGGGAAAAGGCATAACATTTCTCAAGGGGAAGATAAGACAGGAGACACTGATGCATACAAAAAAAATCATGTGATTAGAGTAAGTCAAGAGATCTGCTCTATCTGAAAAAAGTTATACTCAGCTCCTATCTTTCCAAGTAGAAATTTCATTATTGATATTAAGGGACTACTTATTAAATCACTGTCAAAAAGTTGAAGCTTTATTCAGACCTTTATTACAGTTGTGTAACTGATTGATGGGAAAGCTTGGTACAGCAATTTATTTTTTTTTTAATGAGGAAGCTATTGCAAAATCACCCTAATTCACTACAAACCCTGTATTGCTCATCAGCCCTATTTCCAGGTGCACCCTCATCAAGGTGCACCAGCTGTCACTTGGCATGACAGTTCACCCAGTGGGTCTTGTTCTTATCTTGAATACTTCAAGCAGACAGACAGAAAGACATGGAGCAAGATAGTTGATGCTCTGGACAGTCTAAATCCCTAATAGTCTCATATTTCTGGGCACAAATGTAATCACATTAGACAAGTTCCTATGGTAATTTATTCATTTGGCTTTATTATCCACGAAAGGAGATTTCACAACGTTCTGGAAATCCAATAAGTGTCCCATTTATAAGTCATGGCTTACAAATACTTAGAGATGTGCTCCACTGGAAAAAGCATATTACTATGTTAATAGACACACATTGGGCTTCCACGAGATTTGGATGTTCTGTTTGAATTTTTGTGGAGAAACAAGATAAGAATACATTATCATATAAGAATGTCATTATTCTAGGCCCTAATCCCCCATTAACCTGAACGTGCATTAGGTTATAGTTGGCACCTTGCCTAATTCTTATCTTATATGCCACAATCACTGCACATCTAAAAAAAACCCAACAGTTTCTGTTTCTCCTTCTTGACAGTTATTTTTTTCTAAGTATGTAGTTACATATTAACATAATGATAATGTAATGGCTTCTGTGCACATAAGCATTATATATGATGTGGATCAAGAATAATGTAATCTGTCTCTTTTGTGTAAACATTAAAATAAGAAAATGAAGTTTGGACAGTTTGGTAATGATACCAGCACGAGAAAGACAGCTATTGATAACAACGCATATTGCTATGGTTGAGAAGGCTAATAGTATAATGACAGAAATCAATGTACAGCATCATGGAAACAGTTAATCAACTTTGAAAAGTTAAGCAAAACTAGAGTATGAGAACAGCAGAGGCCCAGGAAAATTAGACTGGGAGATAGAGTGCAATAAAGAAAAGATTATGCTATTCTGAATTACACAGTGTCACAGCACAGGGAAGCAAAAGTCCCTTTCTGTATGTCTTTAGTGGGCTGACAAGCTGTATGCTGCATCCACTTGTGTGGTTCTGTAGCAAAAATTAAAACAAAATAAAACTGAAATTACAGAGCCCCTTGACAAAAAAAAAAAAATGTTTGAGAATATTTTACTATATAATGTACTACTAAAACCAGTCATTGGGGACAATTAAATGCAGCATAAAACATGTCATTCTTTAATCTGCTTTTGCATTTTGATTAAACATTGCAGATAACAATGTGAAGGGTATTCTCAAAGCAAGGGGCATAATTGACAAGAGCTCTAGTACTTATTAATTGAAGATTACACTTAAAGCGAACTGAATACCCATCTCATTCAGAATACAGAGAGCTGTTGGGACAATGCAGCTCACGTTCAGTGAAATATCCCGTATTTTTGCCTTTGAGGATGCCAAAAGCTAAAAGCAGTATTGAAAAATCAGCATTATTTTATGGATACAGTGGAAGAACTGCACAATACAATAAGGTGTGACTGCAGAACCAAATAAGGTGTTACCTTCTGGGTACACCTAGGCACATGTAGGTTACTATGCTGTGAATCAGCTGCAGTCTAAATATGATTCACTGGCGTCCGTGCTAACAAAGAACTGAAATGGTCTGATCAGTAAGTGACAAAAGAGTTTATCAGCATATGGAAATGACTTACTGATCAGCAATCTGGCACTATTTAAGTAAGAGAAAGATGTCAACAAACTAGAAGAAACTGAGAAAATGGTAACATACTGATTAATGTACTGAAGAATTGTTAATGAGGAAAGATTAAAAGACCTAGATATGTGAAGGTGCTAAATGACAGCTCATATTTTATTGTATAAGACAAGAAAGGAAAAAACTTGTTTCCAACAAGGGAAATGGGCAAGCATATTTGTGCCAGCCCTGAGAATGTTTTGTAGTTTCCACTACTGTTCCTGCCATCACTCCGAATAAAAGTCAACAGAAGTTGTTAGTGTTTGGAGGAACCAAAATGCAGTGGAGAAGCATGTGTTTGAAAGGTAAAGATTTTGTTTTGCAATAGCTACAGAATCCTCTGTGTCCTGTGGTTGTTGCTGGAAAAAATAGAAATCTCTTGGTGCCCCAGTTTTCCCAGCAGTAAAATGGGCTTAGTTATATTTCCTGATTCATGGGGACATTATGAGAGGAAATTCAACAAGAAGAAATGTATCTCTAGCTTTATTCTTAAAAAACATCTTATTGACCCAAAAGGGGTTTTTAACTGTGCCTTCCAAATGAGTAAAGACATTCGGGGAAAGGAGAGTACAGTTACTTACAGTTACAGCTGTAAGAAGAGAAACAGATCTAGCAATAAGTTCAGTGGAAAAGTCAAAAGGAGAAAATTAGGGAAGAAAAAATAAAGTAGGTAAACATCTGAAAAAAAAAAATAGAGGTAAGAAGAAAAAGAGGAAAACAGAAAAGAGCTACAGGAGCGAAGTATGAGATGCAGACCAGAGTGGCATAGCAAAACAAGAGCATGTAGCCTGAACACATTGCTGCCTCAGAAGTTGGTGAAGCATTGGGGCAGCTTTATGGGCTGGAAAGTGACACTGCTGCACAGGGCATCAGTGTGCTGGGGGTTCAGTAAAGTGGCCACACTACCACTGTGCTTGCCCCAGAGCCATGATCAAGTTATACTGTCAAGGAGAGAGCACAAGCAGTAGTCATCAGCCTTCTCTTTCCCACCTCCTAGGAGCAACAGCATCAAGCCTGGCTTTCCTGAGGTCTTGCCCTCACTCTATCCTCATTACTGTGCCAGAAAATTCAGTTTGGCTCAAACTGTCTTTTTTTCCTAGCTTTGAATCACTTGATCAGGCTTCTGGACCAAAAGGTAGATGTAAAACTTTAACAGAGGGCAGGTATTGATTTGAGCCTAGTGCCACATATTTAGTCCTGAAATAAAAGGGGCAAGAGAAAATTCTTTCTGTTCAGCAAGAGCCTTCCAGACAAGACAACTTCTCCAAATTATGTTTGCATGGCAGGTGGGTGAGAGTAGCCAGATAAACCTGTGGGGTGTCTGTTAGATAGACTCCCATGTCTACAGAGTGACCTCGCTTTAAATCTTGTGTCGTGCATTGCTGAAGCACTCAGGGAAAACACATTTTTATGGCAGTTCATTAAATAAAAAATTTAATAGCTAATGAACTTAAATATGAAACTAAAAGACACAGGCAGTACCACTAAGTCCTTTCTTGATTGTTTTGATTTTGCACTCCTTTGGTATTCTCAGAATACAGTGGGACTGTATATCGTATATCCCTATTTTCAAATGCTGAAAGTGGCAGGTTTAGGTAGGTGTCAGTTGAGACTTTGGGACACAGAAGATGAGTAGGAAAATGTGGAGCCAGATAAATGAGTTCAACTATTGAATAAACTGAGTATTTTTGATAATGAGTGAAATAGTTTATATGGGAGTGAAATAGTTTATATGGGAGAACTCCTGTGTCTTGAGTCTTTTGTTGAGGCTGATTGTAGATTTGGTTAGATAGCATCTTTGGTTCAGGACCAGATGGGCACAAACTGAAGCACAGGAGCTTCCTCCTGAACATCAGGAAACACTTTTTTTTACTGTGAGGGAGGCTGAGCACTGGCAAAGATTGCCCAAGGATGTTGTGGAGTCCTATGTCTTGGAGATACTCAAAAGCTGTCCGAACATGGTACTGGGCAATGGCGTCTAGGTGACATTGCTTGAACAGTGGTTTTGGACCAGATGACCTCCAGAGGTCCCTTCTAGCCTCAACCTTTCTGTAATTCTTTGATTCTGTGAAGACTGTACCAGTTTATACTCTTAATATTTTTGATGTCTTCTTCACAACTACAGGAGTTGGAAAAGGTTTTTTTATTAAGAATGAAAGTTGAGATTAATAAGTACAATTCTCTGGTAAAATACCTGGCAAGGGCAGTATTCTGCTGCCTGATGCATCGGGGTACAGGGGACTCTGAACAACACTTTAATGGTTTCACTGAATTATAGACCACTGTTCTCCATTTTGTTCTCTAAGATGAAGTAAAACATTGCTTTCACAATTAAGTGTATTTGTATTGTATCCAGATTTCTGTCGAATGAAATCACTCTCACTGGTTTGGCAGCTTCTCTCTGCTCTTGCATATTCCCTGCTTCCCTTTGGCTGTGCATTTTCCTTCCTACAGTTACTGGGGAAAAAAAAAACAGGGAGGGCAGAAATTGTGTGTGCACCAGCAGTGGACTGTAAAACTGCTGTTGGTGTTCAAGAGCTGACTGAAGATGATGATTTTCAACAATCTGTAGAGCTTCCTACTTTCACAGGAGAGCAGCTGGAGGTGAGCAGCAGTGAAACTATCATATAATTGCAACAAAGTTACATTTACTTTCCAAAGATGGAAGGTACCAAATGTGACAAAGTTTAGCATGATCTCAAAGACACCAGATCTGTCATTTCATCAGCATGACATTCCCTCTGTAACAATTTGTGTTGCAGAAGCAGCTTGTTCAAATTCTTTTCAAGTTCTTTTGCTTCTTTAGCTGGCAGGAAAATGTTTGGTATTTTTTAGTTTTTTTAATTACATGTATCAGAGAACAGAATAAGAATGAATACCCAACTGGCACAAGTGTGATTTTGCCAATCATACACAACTGTATCACTGATTTAAGGCTAGCTAGAAATGCATCCAGAGAGATAGCACAACTCAGATGTGGCTTTTCTAGCTAAAAAATGGCATGTTGTCCACCCCATGTGTCAAAAAGTAAGAACAACAAAAACACCAAAGCCAAAGCCCATGAGATTTACTACCTGGACTTTTTAAAAGCTTTTGTACATCTTTCCTAGTTAAGCTGAAAGACACGGGTAACTGAAAGTTACAAATTCAGTTGGGAACTCACCACAGCTGACTACCCACTGGAAGGAGAACATCAGTTTCTTAAAGTTTGTTCCAGGACCAATAATTTCTATTTGCACCTATTTTCATTATTGTGAAGGTGGGAGTGCTCTGGACACAAACAACTGGGCAGGACTGTCGATAGAGAGGAGGTTTGAATATCCTACAGAAATGACTATATAATCTTGAGGACTGGAATAACAGAAGTGAGATGAAATTCAATAATGGAAAAGATAAGGTCATGCACTTAGACATTTATAAAAAGCATTTTTATTATGGACTGTAAATGACAGACAAAGAAGAGGAGTTGCCTATATTAGTCACTCACAGCATGACCCCAAACCATCAGTAAAATCTGCTCATATAAAGGCAAATTGGCTGTATAAGAAAAGATTGTTTTGGAGGAAATCAGGAGGGACTACCTCCAGTGCAAAGACTAAAAATACTTGGTGAAAAGCTGTTACCCACTGCATGTCAGCAGTGCTGAAGAAAGCTGAATTCAAATTGCATCTAATGCAGTAAAATCTGAGTTACAGAGGCTCTGTGTTACAGGAGGAGACTAATGAAACTTGATAGGCTGGACAAGTTGAGAGTGCTTGTAACTATGGACTATAAATATATTACAGATTTAAATGCAACTGGAAGAGAAATGCCTGACTGAAACTCTGTAAGGCACAAGGACCAGCTGGTATGAACTGGACTGGATTGTGTTCGCACTGGGTGTTAGAAAGAGCTTTCTAACACAGAGATGAGGACACTTCTCATTCAGCCCTCCATCAAGAAGTACAGGAAAACAGTGTTTTGAGTAAGATGGATCTAGTTGTGCTTACTGAAAGGGTTATATGAAGTCATTGGTCCTACAACAGCAAAGCACTCCCTTCAAAATACAAGATCTGTGTCAGCCCCATGGCATAAAGATCCAGTAGGTTTACCTCCTTAGTAGACCAGATCACAGCATGCAAATCTAGCCAGCTTTAAACACCCTGTATGTACCTCAGCATCCCATTTAGAGAAGGACAGGCTCCATGCAAGTTAATATACCTCAGCTTACCAAGCAGCAGAGCTCTTCAACATCTAGCATCACTGCTAGGAAGAGGAGCAAGTAATTACAGAACGTTTACTTGGCAGAGGCAGTCAGTGTTGAAGCCCATACGCCAAAGAGAAATTGCTCTTGGTCTTAATAATATAGGACTTATCTCTTCATCGCCATATTTAAAAGGACAACAATCTGACTTTACAGGTCTGACAACTGTGCCTATCCAAAGCTTACTGCTGGATTTATGGCCTTATTTTTGACCACTCTGGTTAACGAACAACTCGAAGGTCTCCTCTCACAAGCTCTATATCTTACAGCAAGCCAGCGGCACAGAGCAGCAGAGAGACCAAGGAAATGGGCAGTTCTTGTTCCTGAAAAACAAATGGTTTGTGAAGTGGGTTAAAAATGTTGCGTGAAAGGTTAAGTGACAACAGAGATGGGAATACTGTTGTTTAATGTAAAGCATTGTCCTGTGTTTTCCGTATATAAAAATGAGAACAGTGCTGTCAATTTACACAAAGCTTGTAGCCACACAGCAACATGCTGAGGGTCTGCACGCAATGTATGTGCCTGGCACCCCGCATCCGTGCAGTGTTTCTGACCTCTGAAGAATGTCCATGCAAGCCACTGGAAAAAACCCTAGGCAGTCAAAGTGCTGTAAAGTCACTACCTTCACCATAAACATATGTATTTACTTGGATTGGTACAAATATTCCCGCCATCCATGCTTGGCTTCCATTCAGTAAAAATTAAATGCAACCCTTGTAATTAATCAATAACAGAGATGGTCTCTCTGCCTTCTCCCCCATCCCCACTCACGGCGGGTTATTAGTGAATAATAAACCATCTCGTGGGATGACAAACCACGTGCCAGTGGCCCTCCTTCCTCGCCGCCCCTTGGGACACGCTCGGCGTTCATTC
>VWZY01008272.1:293712-322637 GCA_013399075.1 Chloroceryle aenea
TCCGCTCCCCCACCGCGGTGCCGGCAGGTGCGAGCCGGCTGCCCCGTCCTCCCCGCCGCTCCGGCCCCGTCCTGCCGCAGACTGAGGGGGAAGAGCCGGGAGGCAGCCGAGAGCGCAGCCCCTGACGGCGCCCGCACGGTCCGGCTCTTCGGTCCCGCTCTGCTCGGGCGTGCAGCTCACAGCCGGAGCAGCCTCTCCGTCCGTCCTGCCTGCTGCTGGGTAGATTCACTTTGGATGCGAGGTAGACAGCAAAACACTCCGTCATGTACATTTAGGGATTTTCCCTGCTTTGGTTGCATGACAGAAGAATGCTTTATTACCCCTGTCCATCCTATGCAGAAGTATACGCTGGCACAGTACAGTTTCAGTGTAGATAAATTGGTTTGGAGTGAATTGGTTCAGTGTGACAGTGGCACGTTTTCCATAGCTTGAGGTGTTTTAAAGTGTTGTGTCTTAGTGGTTTTTAAGTGGAAGAAAGTAAATATATATGACACAAAGTTTGGAATTTGTTAGAAAGACACCTTCTTCTAAAACTAATATTTAGGAAAGGTAATTTATTTTTTCCTTAAAAAAATTGCTGTGTATGCCTCCTGCTTTCTGAGAAGATAGGTTTATTCCACTGCAAGGATCGCCAGGGAGAGCCGCACAAAGTGCCTTCTCCAAGGTGATGAACGTTTCTCGCCCTGTGCACAGAGCCCCCCGCTCCCATTGTCTTCTGCGGGATCTGGAAGGCAAATTTCCATTCTGGAAGGAACTGTTGCTACCTTCCAGGATAGTGTCCCAGACATTATAGCAGTTTCAAGAAATGAGAGAATCTTAGTGATGAGTGATCTTCCTCCCAAATTACATATTTTAATACAGATAATACTGCTGAAGCAGTCTATCAAAGTCACAGACCAGCAAACTGGGGCAAAATGATTTTGCAATATAAGAAATCTAGCTGCTATTCACAACTGATATGCTCTTCATCTGATATGTTCTTCATGTTATTCAGTTTAGACATCTACTGCATTAGTGTCTGATACCACAATGCTAGTGTTTTCCTGCTGCCTGACTTTTTCATTCTCTTTGTACGAATACCATGGTCTTTTTTAAAGAGAGGTTAATAGGTTAATGTGTCACTGGCCTTAGCAGCTTACCCATCAGAGACATGTGGGTCATTAGACCACAGCATGTGTATAAATCAGTGAGATTTTGGAAGGCTGATGAAATATATAAGGAAGTTTCTAAGGTGATATGGAACAAATGGATACCACTCTTTAGTAACAGGGCTTTTCCACCTGGAATTAGAAAACCATACGCTCTCTTGAAGACATTCACAATGATTCCGTTCTACTAAAGAAAGGCAGAAGCAAATGTTTGTCCTATATATGTACGTATGGCAGGCACTGGTTTTAGTGTAGCTACAAAAACACGGAAGGAAAATTTCATTTAAAAATGCAATGGCCAGATTCTGCCACATGTTAACTGTTTCATGCAAAACTGCAGTGCTTCAGTTCTCAACATTAATTTTGTAGGAAGTAATACCAACATGCAATATCTGAGACAGGTTTTCCCCTCACTTACCTCTGCATAGCTTCCTTAACTTTTAGTGGATAAGCTACTCCCTGCAGATGAGTTTCCTATATTTACACATGGGACCAGACGTTGGTGTTATTAGCACCTTTCTCCGTGGACTGCTACCACGTACACTGCTATTTATACTGCCAGTTAAACTTGAGAACACTATGACTACTTTTTCTTCAAACATCTGGACTCTCTTTTACTTTCCAGTTACTTTCCAACTTAGAGAAGCAAAATTATTCTCTCCACTGTTGTTTTGTCATTTTAGTATTTGCATCAGGTCGACCTGCTGCCCTGGAATGTTTTCTTACACTTTTTCACAGAATGAGAAAACCTTTTAGGTTGGAGAGACCTTTCAGATCATCATGTACAACTGTTTTTGGGATGGTTTCTAACTGAGTAACTTTTTATCATCACTAGATGATAAAAGATGTAGCTACCTCTCTTTTTTTGTTAAATCTTTGGAAAATCCGGAACTCCTCTCCAGAATTTACTGCTTAAGAGTGTGCTGTAGCAAAAGGACATTATAAGGTGGAGGGCACAGGCAGACCACATGAAAATTAAGATAGCTTTTTCAGCCTTGATTCTGCCCCTTTGGCACACACATCGCAGTTTGGTCATTAGTTAAATTATGATATAATTGCATCATCTCTGGCCAAGGGAAGAACATATAATCAAGTGATTAGAGCAGGAAACAGAGAATTAAGATGTATCTGGAGTTAATTGACAATGTGGACTTGTATGTGTTTGTTCATCTGTCAGTCAATATTTTGCTAAGCTAGGAATATGAAATAGCACCATTTTAGCCAGAATGAGGTAAAAATTAAGTTTTCAAGAGAACCTTAGCCTGATGTTTTAGAGATGTTACATTATTCCCAGCACTACCTATAGTCATCTTCTGCAACATTTCCGATACTCATGGACTGTCTGTGAGAAGGGTGGCATGATGCTTTCCTCTCTGCTCAGGCTCTAAGATAGTCGTGTACTTAATAAAGGGGGTTATTAAGCATCCCGATGCAGCAGTAAGTACAAAATGTAGTTAGTTCACAAGGTCCTAATCCGCCGGTACTCTCCAGAGACACGCACTGCGCATGGGCATCTTCAGTTTCAGTTTCAGTCCGGTTGAATCTCCAGTGTGAGATGTGCTCCAGTCACGTGTGTGGCAGCCACAGGGGTTGCAATTTGATCATAACTGACTAAACGCTGAGGATTTGGTGAGATGTACACAGACTTAACAAGAGATACTGCTCAGTGCATTGGTTTGGATTCGTATGCCTGGGGTTTTAATTAAGAGGGATACGTTTCTGTTGGTGAGCCTTTCAGCTTACAGTTCCTTCATGTGATAAAATATGCTTATTTGGGATGATTCCACACACATCCTGTGCATCTTGCAGACCATGTGCTCTCCCCAGTCTTTGAGTGAAATGGGTAAAGATAAAATTGTTTCAAGACAGCTTACTGGGAATTGAAAGAGGTCAAGGAAAAATTAAGGACATTTTCATGTCATTCTTCTTCTGAGGGGTACAAATGTTTTTTCTTTGCACTGTCATAACAAGTCCAAAATAGTCTGTAGATAAAAGTAGATGGAAATTACCGATTAGGAGAGGGAAGGGATAGAGGGACAATGGAAAGTATCTGTCCTGTGATAGGGTGATGGCTGAGTCTATGATGGGCTGTTTATTGAGCATGGAAGTACAAGCTGTCAAAAACCTTGTAAATCTTTAGAGAGAACAGCAGAGAAAGCTATAGTGAAGCCATCCTTCACCATATATATATTATCTTAACTTTCAGAGAAGTGGTTTCTGTGTTGAACTAGATTAAATTAGACAAACAGAGAATATGGGAACAGTAGAAAAAAGAGAGAGGGGAAGCAGAGAACATAAGTCAACAGGCGTACAACAAGCACAAGCAAAATTCATGTGTTTTGATGTGCAATGGAGGCTGTTTGGTTAGGGACTCTTTGTTTCCATTACATTGTTAGATGCCACTGAGTCTGTCCTCCAGATCCTGTAGCAGGGATAGCGGTACTAGCAGAAAAGACATCCCATGCATATTTCACAAACAAAATTATCAGGTCTTGGCTGTGTAGTACTTTGATATGGTCCATGTAACATACTGTTTTATGAGTGAATTAGCCAACAGTTTTTAAGAACATGTATTCTGCATTTTGGTGTGCCCTTGTTCAGTGCTTGACATTTTATGAGGATGGTGGAAAAACCTGAGGTCACAGAGACCAAACCAAAGAAGGGAAGTACGTGGAATACTTTGCCTCAGCAGGACACAATTTCTGCTTCAATATTGTCCTTGCCTTAACTAACTCTGCCTCATTCCAAAAAAGTTTGATAGTTGCAGAAGGAGACATTGAGAATTTCAAAAGTGCTAAGAACCTAAATGAACAAGACTATGGTAAGGTTAGAAGCACAATATTTAGGGCACAAGCTCCCAGTGCCTAGGGAAACAGTTTCCAAAGGAAATGATTATTCAATCACCTTTGCAAGGCTTTCTTTCTCAGAAGCATCTAAGAGACATCAGAACAGAGAAGGCGGCACACTTTCAAAAACATTGTCTGTATTTATTGGCAGATTACAGCTTTAGGGTTCAAACCAGGATGCACTGTCACTACTTTAAGGCATGCTACCTGTTATATATAAGCTGTTGTAGCTGAAAACTTTGCGTTTTTCCTTAGGATAAGAAGGAGTCTAAAGCAACACACATCTGGTACATCTACGCTTGAGCTAAAGATTTTATGAGTGAATTAGCCAAAATGAGTTTTATGTACACTCTTTTTCACTCTAGGCTTGACTGCTGTATAAAGCTTGGGTCCAGATTGTCCCTGCTGTGACAGGGAAGAGCTGAACACAAGCATGTAGCTCCCTTGGCTCTGCCTGTGCCCAATCCACATGGCCAACATGCATACGGATTTGGGAAGATATAAACCTCAGGCACTGCTGGTCTCTGGAGCTCAGGCTTGGTTTCTGCCTGGTCTCAGTGGGGACTCTCTGAACCAGAATGAGATGTGGCCTCAAGACTGGCTTTCATCAGTGCTTATCAGCTGGAACAGACATACCCTTTGTGGTTTTGTGAAGATTAAGTGGGTGAAGGTTGTTGTTTTGGGTTTTTTTTTTGGTATAGCATTCTAAGTTATACAAGGCCAAAACAATTTGTGCTAAAGATAGAAAGCCATGTTGTTAAGAATGTAAAAACAGGATGGAAGAAAGCGGTGCAGGTTCAGGTAAATTAGCCTAACTATTTTAAGAAGTGCACATCTTTTTATGTTTGCACAGATAAGCTTGATCTGAAATATCAGACAGAACTAGAATAATTGGTTATTTTATCTAAGATACTATGACTTATACTCCTGTAAATGAATTATACCAGTCAAGTCAAATGAAGTGTGATACGAGTTTGTGCAAATCGAACTTCTGAAGTAAGCGGTCTAAACTCAGTCAGGCTACATATCACCTTGGGAAACTATCATATAACATGAATATAAATCAACTATAAGTAAAAAATAAAAATAATTATTAAAAGGAGAAATTAAAACTCAGTAACATGCAGATATTTGTTTCCCTTTAGTATAATTACCTAGACCTGAAATGTCCGTGCAGTACAGATTCTTATGCTGATCAAAGAGCTGAGACGTAATTAAAGTAGAATTGAAAGTGTAAAAATAGCAGAAAATTATCTTGTAACAGGTGTCACTCCATCATTGTCACTAGTGGGAACTGGTAGCATGATGGAGCATTCAAGGCTTGACTGAAGGAAGAGGACTGAATCCAATTTCTTTATCATGTTTTGAAAAGGGGAATAGAGGAGCTATGTTTATTGTGGAAAATATTGCTAAGGAAACATTCTTTCTGTACCAAGACCTTTCTGATAATTCCCATTAAAGGCAAAACAAGAAGTCTGGGTCTTTTCTTGCTATTGCTGTAAGGATAAGTATTTTGTACTTTTAGCCTGCTGGTTTTCTTCTAGAGTTGACAGTAGACTGGATAAAGGGGAGAGTTAATATTTACTTGGACTTGAAAAAAAAGAAGCTGTGGTCAGGGTCTTTGAGTAGAGAAGTACGAAGGCAGAGAATCCCACAGATATCGACGGGAGGCTCAATTTACCCTTTTCCTATGAAGAGATTATCGCATTCTACCATTGATCTGTCAGCTGAAAGTGCTTGTGACTTTTCCAGCCTATGGTCAGACTTCAGTGAGTGTGCACAAAGCAGGTAGTGGCAGTAGTTCCCAGAATAACAGTAGCTGTAACATTTGGGGAAGAAAAAATGCTGAGCACCAGGGATGCTGAAAAAGGATCTATTCTTCTGACTCTAGACTACTGCTATTCCTCCTTGATAAGTCCCTACAGATGCCGCAGAACGGAAGTGGAGGTAAAGGACATATTGGCATTTTTGAGGTAAAAGCCTGTCTTTTTCTAAGCAGTCCGTAACATTCAATAGAGCTGATGACCAAGGACGTTCTTCATAAATTATTCTTTAAAAAGTTCTCCTATCCCAAGGACAATAGATAATAAGAAAATTGTAATTAAATAATGTGTTGTAAGCTAAATAGTCATCTCTAATTGCTGTAGTTTATTCTTAGTTCATCTTGAAATTCTAACAATTTAGAAATACAGGAAGAAAAAGATTAAAAATCTGAGAGGGTGGAGTTGTATTCCTTGGAGCTCCTCAGTCTGTAGAGGAGGGCTTGTCTCACCAAACCAATCCATAGTAAATTTTGTTTAACAAAATATTTTCTTAGCAAAATGGGTCTTCTTTGTGTGATATTCTTCTTCTAGAAACGGATAAGGAGATACAGACAAAATCTGGTTAGGAGTACGTTCAGCAGCAGAATTGTGATCTGATGAAATGAGAGTTTCCTGGAGAACCTTAGTTCTGTACCTTTGTTTTGATGAAGAGCTACAGTGTATTTTTAGTTCCGGTTTAGTTCAGGGATGGCTGCAAGGGGATCTGAGAGTAAAATTATTTCATATTTGTACCAGGAATAGTGTAGTCAGCAGGAACAGGGAGGTAATCATTCCTCTGTACCTGGCTTTGGTGAGGCCACACCTTGAATACTGTGTCCAGTTTTGGGCCCCTCTCCACAAGAAGGACATTGAGGTGCTGGAGAGGGTACAGAGGCCACTACCAAGCTCGTAAAGGGTTTGGAGCATGTCTCTTATGAGGAAAGGCTGAAGGACCTGGGGCTGTTTGGCCTTGAGAAAAGAAGGCTGAGGGGAGACCTTATTGCTCTGTACAACTACCTGAAGGGAAGTTGCAGTGAGGCAGGAGTTGGTCTGTTCTCCCTAGTGACAAGCGATAGAACAAGAGGAAATGGCCTGGAGTTGAACCAGGGGAGGTTCAGGCTGAATATTAGAAGAATTTCTTTACTGGAAGGGTTGTCAGGCATTCGAAAAGCCTGCCCAGGGAGGTGGTGGAGTCGTCATCTTTGGAAGTGTTTAAGAGCTAGGTAGATGTTGTGCTTAGGGACATGGTTTAGTGGTTTTGATAGGGGTAGGAATAAGGTTGAACTTGCTGATCTTGAAGGTCTCTTCCAGATGAAACCATTCAAGTATATTTAGGTGAATATCATTAGTTGTTTAAATATTTGGGATTTATGGGTCATATGTTCTTCTGTTTGTTTATTTGTTTATTTTTATAAAGAAAAGATATCAGGTCATTTTTTTCTCTTAAAGATTCTTACCAGGGAATTTTTATCTTCTTTGGAGTGGGGAGCATGATGACAGCAAAGGTCTTTGCTAGAAAAGAACTTAGAAGACTTCTGTTCTTGGTGACCGGGTTATGTGCCCAGACCTGGGTGGCTGGGAGCTGGGAGACAGACCGGGCTCTACATGCATTTGCATATCTATTGCTGATGTGAATTTCTCTGTTTGAATGAGCAGTTTAATGTGAGACTGGTATCAATGTTCAGTTTGTTTAAGTTGCTCTAAGACTGCCTCACTGGTCACAGTGTGGTTTGCAAGGAGGTGGTGTTTGACTAGCGAATCAGGATTTATTTTAGGGTAATTTAAATTCTCATTACAGTAGACAATTTCTAAGGACTGAAAAGACAGGACTTTTCTGATAATAGATTATATGTTATAGCAACAGTGTTTAAAGGACCTGGTTCAAAATAAAATTAATCCTTGTAATACCTCTCTTTTGACTTAATATTATCAAAATAAATTTAGTTGCAATTACATACTTGAATCACATTATATAACCATGTTGAAGCTGGCAGGATCCTCATCCATGCTTCAAAAATAGTGTTAATTAAGACCAGCAGGAAAACATGTAAAAATGAAAGAGAAGAAAATCAGGAACAAGACAGAAATGTCAGTAATTTTTTCTGAAGCAAGCTGGCTTCTCTCAGTAGCTGCTGGCTACACTTCTACCAAGCTGAGACCTTGCCCTGCTTCTGTATGTCTTCAATAGATAAGATTTACAGAGCATCCCATGGGGTGCAGCTGAGGAAGAGGACGGGTACAGTGTTCTTGACAAACAGAAAAAAGGTTGTTCAGAACATGAAATGGTTCTTTTCAGGTCTGGTCTGGAGGTGAGAACCTCCTGAAGTCTGCCTCTGACTGGCCAGAAGGTCTCCAGAGGCAGTCTCATTCCAGCTGCCTGACTTGCTGGCAGGTCACAGACAGGTTCCTCGAGGAAAGGCCTTGAGGCATCTCCTCTGCCTCACACCAATCTCATGGCATCAATATGGAAGCAGATGGGGTGAACGGGAGCAGCTGGGTGAGCCAGGGAGGTGGATCTGTGCAAATTCTGGTTAATCTGCCCTTGATCACCATCATGTGTGGGAGACGAACATGAAATGCTCAACTTTAGGAGCTCAAATTGCTTCACCCCAGATCAAGCCCTGATTCTTTCTCAGGCTGGCACATTTTTACCCTCCTGTAGGGAGGGAACACATTTCAGTGTTCACTTACTACTGACCAAAAATTTCTGGTTTTAACAAGTCTCACTAACTCACGTGAGCACTGCATATGATGATGGAAGAAGGAACACACAGCCCCCAGTGAAATCACGCTGTCACATCTGCTTGTGTATAGGAAACCTATAAACAGGCATATTGCAGCGGCGAGGGACAGTGTGCTCTGTTGCTTAAACTTGAAGCATACAGAGGAGTTGTACCTTTCAAGAGTTTTACTTGCTCTCCTATTCACATGCAGTTTCACATGTGACTACATGAGTCAGTGAGTGATTGGATCATCATTTGCTAAATTTCCTCTAAAATTTTAAATCAAATGAGAATCGTAACAAAACCAGCACAAAAGCTTAAACTATGGACCAGGTAAATGTGTCAGTGCACAAGCAGAAAATGTCCAAAGTAATCTGGGCATTCAGAATGAGTGCTTTTATAAACATAGGTTTTAGTCCTTAATGTTATCCACAAAACACGAGACCAAGATATAAAGTCTTTAGCTGTTTGATGGAGACAGCTCAGTGTTTTCAAAAAAACCAAGAAGTGTCATAAAAAAATGTGTCTGGATAGTATTTTGTTGCGTTAAAACGCAGGGAAGCACTGATCTAATTAAATGTTTACATTTTGCTAATTAGTATTGACTCTGGTTGTGTGTTGCCTTTATCTGAACCCTCTGGGAGAGGCAGAGGTCAGTGTGCTGTGCTGAATAGGTTCTCCAGGTCAGAGGAGAGCAGCAGAAAATCCTTAGGAAGGGTAAAGAAAGAGACCTGGCCCCTGAGTGGTACCACTATATGCAGTGGTGGGCAGATGAGCTGTTACTTCACTAAAGTACCCTGGCCTTGCAGCGTTTTTCCTTCATCCTCCACCTCTCACAGAAGTTTACTTAGACAATTCTGTGAGGCAGAATTCCTTTTCCCTGTCTTGACTGGAAGTAGAATTTTATATATCATTTCAAGGCTATAAAAGTGAAAATAAAACAGGCAGGCTCCTGTTGAGGTTATAGTAATTTTTTTTTTTTTTTCTTAATATAAAAATGGCTTGGGAAGGCAATTGATTGCATTGTGTTTCTTTTCTATTTAACTGCAAAGGATGTCCTTTTCTTTGCCTGCGTGGATGTTTACACCTAAAAAGTGTCTGCAAAAATAGTTATATCTGTTTGAAATGTGCAAAATTGGTTCTAAGGTGTAAGAAATATTCTTTTTCATGTCAGAAACAAGTGTCTGTGGTAGGAATGAAAAAATATTTTGGTTAGAAAACACAAAGAACAGCTGCCTCATTTTTTATTATATTATTTTTTATAAGTGAGAAGAGGTTTATCATTATCTTGATGCTCTTTATTAAAACCTCTGTCTGTATTATATAAGAGTTATCCAGGTGAGAGAACACAATCTCCACATTTGCAAGTGATATTTGTGCTGCTGGCTGAGCAAACAAAGAGGATCACTGGAACCAGACTCCGAATTTGAGTGTTTTGGGTGATTTATCTACCAGATGGTAAATGCAGTCCAATGTAAAAAATTAGTCTGGGAGCAGGGAATCAATCATCCAGCACACTGATCAGCGAAGGGATTTGGGTGTTATAGCAGAAAAATTAATGAGCTGGCAATCCACTGCAGAGCAGCATTAAAACAAAAAGATACTACACTGTAATAAAAGAGTCCTCACCCAGAAGACAAAAGAGATGAACATACTGCTTCGTTAGACACTTGATAAACCTACCCTAAAGCAGTGTATTAGGTATGAAAATCCTAGTATTATTCAAATATAATTATTAAAAACTTCAGTATCAACATCTCAAAATCAGAATTAATTTAGGAAAGTGAAGTTTTTCACTGCTTGCACATTTGTTTCCCAAATACATAGGTCTGCTGTCATAGGAATTACTTATTAGTACTCTATATTATAGTAATAGATAGATCTATGCTATTTAAAGTCACAATACAGTGCCTGCAGAATTACCCTATGAAAGGTTAGAAGATACCTATACTAGCTTTATGCCATAATTATATCTTTCTATAAAAAAACTGAAAGCATGTCCCTAGCCCCTTTTGATTGCTCATGTATCAAGAGACCAGAATACCTTCACCACCAGAAGGCTTTTCATGGGAAACCATTGAGTCTCCATCTAGAAAAGACTAAGAAAAGGTGTCTCCTGTGTTCATGTTCCACTGCTGAAGTTTGGTGGGTCTCAAGCCTGAAGTATCAAAGTTAGTTCTGTGATTGCAGGTAGTCAAAAGAAGTAGGTTGGAAAATACCTCTTTTCTGCTGTGGAAAGGTACCTGAAACTGCTCTGGTATGTCTTCTGTGAGTAACCACTTTTTTTTTATTAAAACAGTCAAGGAGATAGGAAAACTTAATGCTTTTTCTTGTTTGGTTTTGATTTTTTTCTTGGGATAGGAATTGGTAGGTTGGTGAACCGCTAGAGGAGCACACAACAAAAATCTCCAGGTGCCACCCTGACCCTAAACCGCGACACCAGTACTTCATGCAAATATAATCCCCAAATTGTCTTTCACTTAGTATTTCCTGCTTGGGTTTGTGGTGTTTTTTTGTTTGTTTTTTTTTTTGCTTGTTTCATTGATTTTAGTTTACATTTTTGTTTTTTTTTTTGTTTATTTGTTTAAATGATTCCTGGAGAAATATTTCTACAAGCAGGGGAAAGGAGCTGATGGTCTGACTATCTAGAGCAAAAGCCACTACCCATTAGAGTTTTTCCAGAAGCACTGACCAGTGCTTAAAATCAACAAGAGCTCCTAGATTATTCTCCCTGTGAAAACCAGGTATCTCTGTGTAAAGAGTAAGCCATAAGAACATGCAAATATTGATCTCATAGAGCCCTACATGTTAGAGTTGTAGAAACAATGATTTTCCATAGACTTGGAGCAGCTGCAGCCAAGCCTGTGCCATTGTGGTGGACTTGATTGCCTACATTTCTCAGAGCCACTGAGACATATTTGCCTTCAAATTATGCAGAGCATGTAAAAGCAGTTTCTGATGCTGTGCTGGATTATACTTACACAGCTCCAGTGCTAATTGAGTTGAGCCCGGGTGGAAATAGGAACTGTACCTCAGTCAGTGTTTGTGTAATTTGAGGCTGAGATTGGCCTTTTATTTCATTTCAGTTGCACGGGTGAGAGACAAAGGGTAGATTTTAGTCATGTGGCCCTGCATTCAAACAGAAAATGTGGATTGAATTCAGATTGGCAGCGATGCAATGTCTATCAATGCCACAGCAGCAAGATGATTCAGAGCAGGTCTGCGATCATGGGTTTGTGCCCTCCCTCACCCTGTCCCCCTGGCCTGACTTTCTGTATTCGGGGGAAGAAGGGGCTCTGCTCCTTGGTCCCTTAGCCAGCTGTTGGAGGATACCTGGCGAAGTTAAGATGTCCTTTTCAGTGTCCAGGCGAGGGCAAAATGGGAGCCAGCAAGTCAAAGTTCCTTGATTCTCCTCTGTACACCAGGTAATAGCAGCTAATTTATGGCAATTAGAAAGCCTCCCTCAAGAGCTGTCAGCTGACACCAGGCGTATTCTGGCGGTGTCCGCTGGCTGTGCTCCTCAGCTCTGCGAACCGCAGGGAAGACAACTCATGAGCTGGCTAATCCGCCGGTACATTTGCCAAGGGAATCCCCAGCAGGGAACCGTGAATAATTTCCACCTGCTTCACACTGCCTGAGTGGCACGATGGGAACAGGGGGAGATGGATGAATATATTGAAGGAGAGGTGGCCTCCTGTCCGTCCTTTCAATAAGGCTTGCTGCTTAGCCTGCAACAGTGGGCATCACAGGCCTAGTGGCTTTCTCCAGCTTGCTGCTGTGGTGCGCTGCAGAGATGCTGTCAGCGCTGAGCGAACTGGAGTTCATCAGTTCTCTGCAAACCTGGCAGCTCTACCAGCCCTGCGACAGCCCTGGCTGTGAGAGACGATGAGGCAGGAGAGTGTGCCTTGCTGTATGGAAGCTGCGCTGTAGCCCCACTGTAAACTCATGGCCCCTGAAAATCCTTCCAAGGCTGGTAAAGGCGGTTAGCAGGAGCTTTGGGAATGGTATTTCTCCTTGTGTTTCAGTAAGGATAAGTAAGCAGTAAGTTTCAGTAAGCAGCAGAGAGGAATTATTAGCTATAGATTTAGCTGACAAGGAACGCATAGAAAAATGTATTTCAGTAGGCTGAGCAACTCCTTGGTGGTGATTTCTTTTTTAGAAGCTTAATATAGTTGTTAAAGTTTGAAAGGAATGGAGATGGTGACTCAGGTCCTTCTTGGTTTCTCTGACTTACTGGAATTATCAGAATTCATTAAGAAACCTGAACAATTAACTGGGGGCTTGTTTGTTTGTTTTCTGTGACTTTTACGTGGCTGGTTGTTTTGTTACTTTTCCAGGGGTTCTCTGACTGTTTAATTATGGTTTTTAAAGCTAGCCCTAAATAGCATAGTGTATGGGTGTTTGGAGGCGAGAGTTTATGCAAACCTAATTATGCTCCAGCACCATTTATACTGCTTATGTCTCAGGGATATTACCCAGGAGTTAATTTATTTCCTTTCTCTGTATACAAAATAGGATTCTAATGCTATTTTTACAAAAGTATGTGTTTCATAAGAATGCACTGCAATGATTTTTTAATTTATAGAGCTGTTAAAGGATTTTAATGAGACCGAACAGCAAGAGGAAACTTTTGTATTAATTTCAAAACTACCGAATTTACCTGTTATGTTTTAATCTCTTGCATGGAAAATATTCTCTCGTTAGAATTAGCTTCTATATAATATTTTGAAATTTAAATGGTACGTCATCTTTCTTTTGAAATCAGTAACTATATAAGGTATTTTTATAAATTCTTGATTTTGATGTAGACTGCTGTGGTCTGTCACGACCCAGAGGTATTAGTCCCTCTAATTAAGTTTTGAAGTGTATCCCTATTGTTTCATTCTTGAAAAGGTCCATAGCTTTAGAATATTCAGTGCTGACACTAAAATCTTTCAGACCACAAACATTGCAACAGCCGCCTTTTTTTTTTTTTTTCCTTGATAGCTCACATGTTTAAATAAGACAATGTTTCATTTCCTATATCTGGTTAAGTCCTCTAACTTACTTGTAGGTATTTCTTTCTATGCTTTTAAATAGTAAGGTAATATTCCCACAGAAGAACTTGTCACACACTGACTGTCATGTTGATAGTCTCTCATCCACATGGCTTGGAGAGACTTCCCATGGACTGGGCCTCCTTGGTCACTGTTTCTGCACTCGAGCCTGCTCTCAGAATCACCCATTTCTCTCTGATTGACCCCATTATTTATTATTTGCTTAATTGTGTCTTACCAATGGATTTTAAAACTTTATTTTAAAAGTTAATATGCAGTTTATACTACAGAAAAAGAGAAAAAGAGAGTAGACATTCTTAAAATAATCTTGTTCTTATAACTTCTGTGTTCAGAGATTTCCCACTGCAGGAAAATAACCAGTAACTTCACTGTTTTCAAAGAGGTCTAAAATTTACACATGGACAAGATTAGCCTGAAAACTACTAAATACTTTTTTTTCTTTTTCATATTTGGGTGAAATCTTGGATGTTAGGAAAATAATGGATTAGGATAACTAGATTTTTTAAGTAGAACTTCATTTATTCAATAAACAGCATCCACTGCTCTGAATTATTGCATCTTGATTGAATCACAGAGAAAAAAAGCATCGAGACAATAAGAAATGACCAATTAGTTAATATATCTGGAAAATCTGATTTGAACAGCTTGTCTAGCATTGCACAAGGACATTAAATTACATTTGCTCAAATAACCTTACTTTAGGTATCTCTTTGTTTCTGAGTACTTGATATGCTCTTTTATTACGTCTTTGTTTAACACAAGTTCCTTAAAAAAACCAAAACAAAACAAAAGCGCAACACTGCTGCCCAGCTGAGGGAGTTGCATAAACTCCAAAGATTAACCAAATAGAAAGATAAGATCTTTAGGAAAAGGTCTGTACCTCTTTACTTAGCTAGTGAAGCCATACATGTATTTTAGGCATAGAATGACTTTCGATGAGCTTCAGGGATTTCTCTGTGAACATGGATGACATATTCAGATTTGCACATCACCCTGGCTTTGACACAGTCATAAATAAATCTTTTGCCATAGATTTTCATCACAACACTGAAATAATTTATTTCAGTATTTTTCTTTCTGCATAATGGGCAGAAATCTTATAAAGATCTAATCTATCTGAAAATGGGGAGTAGTGTGTGGGGGTATGCAATCAGGTCACCAGGGAAGTTTCTTGCAGATTTCCCATGTAACTGAAGTCTGTCAGACAGAGAAGACCTTTTTCAGAGTCTTACATTACCCATATAGAAGTACTGTGTATGATTCATCTTCTTGTTTAATTTTCCTTGTTCTTCATGTTACACTCCACTAAATATATTTACTTTTATTTCTGCCATTCCACATGACAGAATTTATCTGCAAGAAAGGAAATTTAACTGCAAGAAGGGTTTTATAGACAGAAGTGAAGTGGCAAAACATGAGGCAGGAATCTAATGCAAGATGTTAAGCACTGTCTTTCCTGAAATTGAGGAGCAATTAAACTTCTTATTCCACTAAAGAACTTGAAACCTGTAAAGTAATATGGTAGCATAATGAGAAGCGTCTCTTAATGAGTTTATGCAGTTATTGCAAGTTAAAAGCAGTTGCATGTTTTGCTAACAAAATACTGAGAATACATTATCATCAAATGTTGATAATGCAGTCATATCAACAGCAATATACATAAGCCTCACAGTGCTATTAAATATACGGTATCTTCTATGAAGAGCAAAAACAAGCAAAGAAAAGAAGACACAGCCATAGGGAAAAAACTCACAGGGTAAACCAAGAAAGCATGGTAGCTAACAAAAAATGAACAATCAAGTTTACCTTGATTGCAAAACCAAAACAACCCAAAACAAAATAAAAGATAAACTTTCTATCTCAGAGGAATTATCTTTTTTGGAGTTAGCATCACTGGAAACTTTCTTGGTGGTGGGAGATTTTAATCACGTAATCAAACAAGTAATAGAAACATTAATGATTTCTAACCTAATGAAGCTTGGCGTCTCTTGGGGTTTGCTTCATCATCTGAACTTACGAGATCTGCATCTGCCAGCTTGGCTCATGAGCACAAAACCTGAAGAAAACAGGCTATTTCTGAGACAGCTGTGTGAACCCACCCCACTTTAGCAAGACAGTCCATTTGAAACAATGTGTAAAATATGTTGGGTTTTTTTTCCTTTATGTTTTAGGAAGCAGCCTTCCCAAGCACCGGCCAGTAGGGAAGCTGAGAACATGGTGGCTGTGCTGTTCAATTTCCGTCCCTCCCTGAAACCTTGCATTACCTACGAGCTTCCCAATATTGTCTTCTATCTCAGCACAGGCCATGGGTGAAGACAGACAACCATATGTGTCCCCAGTGTGCCCAGCATGTTACTGGCTACCTATGGCATCTCAAGCCATTGATCACTGCCTTTTGAGCCTGGCAGTCCAGACAATTTGCTGCTGATCTTTCTGTGATGCCTGTATTTCCTTAGCTTAAAAAGAAGACTGCTGTGGGAGATAGTTTCAGAAGCCTAAATATATTTTACCTCTACCGCTCTCCCTTCAGACTCTTCCTTCATGGAAGAAAGTGAGTGGAGTCAGGCATGATTTGCCATTGAAAAATCCATACTGGCTTCTCCTCCTAGTGTTCTTTTCTAGTCTTTGGAGATGGGTTACAAGAGGACATTCTCCAGGGACTTTCCAGGGGCTGAGGTGAGGCTGACCTACAGGTTGTTCCCTGGGTCCCCTTCCTTGCTTGTCCTTCCATAACGATGGGAATAATGTTAACCCTTTCCTTGTCATCAGAGACCTTCCCCTATGACCTTGATTTTTCACAAGTGGTTGAGAACAGCTTCATAATCACATCAGTCAGCTCTGTCAGATCCTTCGGTGAAACCTGGCCTGATAGATCTGAACATACCTGGTTTCTCTAAGTAGTTTCTAACCTATTACTACTTTGCTGTTGTCTGGCCCTCTGTTTTTTGAACGGGGTGGTCACTTGCTGGGACATTGGAGCGGGCTTTGTCTACAAAGGCTTGTAAGAAAGGACACTGAGTGCTTCAGCCTCTTCTTTGATGCCTGTTGATTTTTGTTTCCCCATCCATCAGCGGACTCACGTTTTTCCTGACCTTCCTTTTTCAAACAGCATTTTTGTAAAATTGTTTCTTTTTTGACCTTAATGTACCTTGCTAGCTTCCACTGGGCTTTTGCCTTCCTGTTTTTGTGCCAGAGTGCCCAGGTAATGCTTTTATTCTCCTGTCTTCCCTATCTTTATTTACACTTGTGTGCTCCCCTTTAGTGTTTTTAGTTCATTAAGACTCTTCTCAGCCAAGCAGGCACTATGCCAGAAAGTTGAAGTCAAGAGGGGAGATAGAACCATACAAAGGTGTACTTTAAATCCAGCAGGCAAGCAGTTTTTTTCTAGAGGAGATAGATTTAGGCCAGTAAGGGCAAGGACTTTAAAATAAAATTGGGTCTAGTCTTGTTCAACATACTCATCAGTGACTGGGATGAAGGGACAGAGTGTACCCTCAGCAAATTTGCAGCTGATACAGTGCTTGAAGGAGTGGCTGACACACCAGAAGGCTGTGAAACCTGGACAGTGAAACCTGGACAGTCTGGAGAGTTGGGCAAAAGGCAACCTCCTGAAGTTCAACAAAAACAAGTGTATAGTCCTGCCCCTGGGGAGGAATAACCTCATGCACCAGTGCAGGTTAGGGGTTAACTTGCTGGAAAGCAGCTCCACAGAGAAGGACCTGTGGAGTCCTGATGGATAAGTTCACCATGAATCAGCAATGGGCTCTTGTAGCCAAGAAGGCCAATGGTATCCTGGGGTACATCAAGAAGAATGTGACCAGGAGGTGAAGGGAAGTTCTCCCTCTCTACTCTGCTCTAGTGTACTGTGTCTAGTTCTCAGTTCAAGAGAAACAAGAAACTGTTGGAGAGAGTCCAGCAGAGTGCTAGAAAAATGATTAGGGGATTGGAACTTGTCTCTTATGAGGAAAGGCTGAGAGACCTGGGTTTGTTTAGCCTGGAGAGGAGAAGACTGAAAGGGGTTACTATCAGGACTTATTAATATCTAAAGGGTGAGTGTCAGGAGGATGGGGCCAGTCTCTTCTCAGTAGTGAACAGTGATAGGACAAGGGGCAACAGATACCAACTGGAACACAGGAAGCTCCACCTAAATATTAGGATAAACTTCTTACTGTGTGGTTGACAGAGCCCTGGAACAGGCTGCCCAGAGAAGTTGTGGAGTCTCTTTCTCTGGAGACTTTGAAAACCCTCCTGGATGCATTGCTGTGTAATGTGCTCTAGGCATTCCTGCTTTAGCAGGGGGGTTGAACTAGCATCTCCAGAAATCCCTTCCAACCTCTTCAATGCTGGGATTCTGTAATTCTGTGATAAGATGTAGTGATGTCCTTGTTTGTCCAGGAGGGGGACGTTGACTCTAAGGAGATCAGCATGGGTGAAATGACAGACTGTTCATCCTGCTTTTCGGTAAATTTTCCATTTCATGCTAAATTCCTATCACTGCAGCCGCATTGTAACCAAAATAGCTGTATGCAATTCACTGCGTGGAGTAAAAAGTGGACAGGGCAGCAGGAAAGTAATGAAAGCAGAGATCTTTCTGAGGAAATGGAAAAGATGTGTCTGTCTGTGTCAGAAGAGTCTGTGGAGGGTTAGAGTGCAAGGGGAGTTAGAGAGGGTAATTGCCTGGATGTCAGCAAAGGTGTGGCAGGATGGCAGGTGAGAAAGTTACTTCTCAGAGAAGAGGAATTTGAAGATTAAAAGATCAGAAGGAAGAGTTCATTATTAAGTCTGGGTCAGGAGGCTGAGACAGGCTGAAACAAGTGATAAGGGAAAGGCCTTCAGTCAGAAGTGAATGAAGATTAAAATTGCTTGAGTTCAGCGTAAAAAGTTAAAGAAATAGGAATAGGAATAGAAAAATGTAAGAGCAGAAGGAAGAGTAAAAGGGGCGTTTGGAGACATCAGCTTGGAAAGAAAGAGTAAAAGTCTTGCTGGCCTCAAAAATGTTGAAAGCACAGTGTGAGAACAGAAACCTGAGGTAGCCATTGGGGAGGGAGCATTGTGAGAGAAGAGATTCTGGGTGGCTGTAAGGCAGGATGCAGTGAGGAGGGCATGGTGGTGAGAGCATGGCAGGAAAGGTCAGGGACAGCAACCAGGGTGTTGGAAAAGCAAATGGAGAAAGGGTGTTGAAAGAAGAGAGTAAGGGATGGTATATCATCTAGATGAGGGACTGGCTGAGAGAAAAAGCAGATTAATAGGTAAGAGAAACATTTTGAAGATTCCTGAAAAAATGTCCTACTCAGAAAGCAGGACAGGAAAATTCAGTTCATCAAAAACCTAATTTCTTTCTTCTTTTTTTTCTTAAAACAAAACCCCAGAAAAACAAACCTTCCCTCTGCTAGTGTATCTTTATTGAAGACCTTTTATCAGTTATTGTGGTTTCCAGTTAGAAATATATATATATTCTCTCTTTAACAGATGATGAGGAAAAATGACAGATTAAACCCCTAATCCCGAAAATATGCACATGCTTAATTCTGCGGTCATATACTTATGTTCTTAACTGTTGTTAAATCAGAGCTGGAGTCCTGAACTGCTCTGAATATTGAAAAAGAAAATGCTTTCAAAAGGATTTAATACCATTTCAGACTTAACTGATTTGGATATTAGATCAAGAATACTTAGAAAAATCTCCACCCTGAAAGACACACATCATTTTTAATTTGTTATATCTTTATACAACAGTAAGATCCATATATTCATCGTATTTATCATTCATGAGATTTTCAAAGCTGAAGTTACTTACTTAATGTTTATCAGGACCTTTCAAAATCTCCTCCTAATTAATTTAAGAAAAATGTACATTCAAATCCGAAATTAAATTGAGACACAGATGATACTGGACCTAATCTGCAGTGACTGGATCAAGTCTTTAAATTAAAGCTGACTAGGTGTTTTTCTGGTTTGGAATCAGAAATAAGGAGCAGGCATGAGCTATTTTTTGTCTTCATCATTCATAACTGATTTATTAAAAACATTTGATTAATATTTTTTGAGATTTTTTTCATTGGAACATTTAGTTGTGCTGTCTAGTTAAAAAGAAACTATATTGCCAGGGTTTTCTGAGCATACTCTTGATTTTAATCATAGAGTTCCATATTAAAATGAATGAGTTTGATACAACAGAAGTCATTAAACCCATTTACAGGCTACTGTATTTTAAAAATGTAATTAATTTTTGCATTATTTTCTTATATCTTACAAACTTTTGATGAGTAAAGTTAGATTGGTGACAAGGAAACTGTTTTTTTTTTCCTCTGATTAATATTGTTTATAAATATGGAATCACCCAGTGTTATATTTTTATCCCATATTCTCTATGGAGAAATGCACAAATGATGGTGCAATTTTATATCTGTGACTTAGAAAAATAAGTCTTGTTCCTCTTTTCTTTTATGTAGCTATTATCCAACATAAATGTTACATTATTACACTGTCAGAGCTTAATGTAGACATGCTGATCTTTATTGACTTTTATCTTGACGACAGCAAGTGGTTCGGTGATGAAATTTAGCATCCTGATTTAGGCTCTCAAATCATTACATTTAGCTATGGGTGGATGATTATTTTTTTTTTGTATTTAAAACTATTATATAAATAATTTTTATTCAAAAGACAATGCAGAAACTATTATAATTTCCTATGTGCCACAATATTTTCCTGAAAATTAATGTTGCTTTCTGTTCAGGTCCTAAAGTAAGGAGCTTATAAGTAAATGCCATTGTTATCATTTTGGTTTGGTGACTTAGTGAAAACAAGGCACCTTGTTGCATAGAACAGGCATAAGAGAATGCATGTTTTGGAGAAAAAATTGTTTGGAGAAAAAAAATGTTGGAAATATATGTTTTATATATGGAACCAAGACCCTTTTGTGAAAGCTAATATTTACAGCTGTAATTGAGAAACATGTATTAAATACAGGAGGCACAGTTGCAGGTTCTTCTTCAGCCCTGAGGGAAATACAGGGACGTGGTGTGCTGTCCCAGAAGCAGCACAAGACAGTGACTGATTAATCAGAAAGTCTTTTAGCTGAATGTTCCTCCCTTGAACACACCTTCCAGATTAAAAAAGGACCTTCTAGTTCTGGAAAAGCATCACTGACCCATCCTGGAAGCAGAGAGGAAGATGTGCTCGGGGGGTTGGACAAGATGGCCTTTGGAGGCCCTTTCCAACCCGGGGCATTCTATGACGGTGATCCAATAATGATGATGCAACGAGTGTCTGTTTTTCTTGCCATAGCATAAGGCTGTCTTGAGTCATAATCTGCTCCCGTAATTTGTTCTCCTCAGTGTGGGGGAGACAAAGCAAATGCTCTGCTTGTCTTGTACTTACAGTGATCTTTCTGTTACTGTTGTCCCTGGGACAACTTGACTTAAGCTGTATGACATTTGGACAGTGTTTAGGTTTGACGGAGGTGTCATTAGTGCTGGACACAAGCACATATGCCTTATGTATGTGTATAAATTTTGTAGGGTTGGATGAAACACATGGTTTTTTTGTCTATAAAGGTACATTCTCAATGTACTATGCTCCTGTAGCAATATACTAGAGTAGTGGTGATACCAGTATACTAATGCTAACAGAGTTACTCTGGTTGAAATAGTATGCTAACAGAATTACTCTGGTAGAAACAGTCTATATTTTTGAGCAATAATATTTCTGGCAATATCTTTGTGAGAAATGGTCTTGCAGCCCTTTGGAAAACAGCTCAATGCTGAATTCAGCAACTGTCCCATCCTCTGGCAGCAACCCCATGCATGAGAAACATTCAAGCATCTCCAGCTTTTCACAGTGGGCACAACTCAGAGTTCAGAAATTCCTCTGCAGTCCATCTCTTTCTTCATCTTGTGAATATTTGTTCTACTCTTTTTTATTTTTGTATATCTTCCTTTTTTGCCACCCTTTCCCTCTCTGAGATTTTTCTTACAGACAGCTTTCTCTTCCTCTTCTCTTCTCCTCCCCTCTTCTCCTTGGCTTTGCAGTATTTCATTATTTCCAAACAGACTTACTGACAGAGGAGATAAAGGCAGTCCTTTCACCTCATCTTATTGAGCTAGTGTGTTGCTGCGACAAGCTCACAGCTGTGGTATTTGAGTACACATTACACAGAATGATAGTATTTGTCATGTAGGATCCTTCCCTTTTCTTTCCCTGTCCCCTTAATGAGTTTATTAGTGAAGCAAAAGTTGAGGAGTAGGAAATTGAAAACAGGGGAATAATTGGGGGACCAGATTTGTCAAGAGTCTCAGGAGCTGCAACAATATCAGAAGGCAGAGCACGGCTCATCTCAGCAGGGAATGGAGCTCTCCCCAGGGGCGGTGGAGCACGCTGTGTCTTGGTCTAAGGACCATCACAAACATCATCATTGGATATGCAAGGGACAATGTATTTCCTCCTGTTTGTGTGCTCAGGCATGCTCTGTGTTCGATCTAGTGCCGTCTTCTTTCATCAAAACACATCTTCCAAGATCTCTTTGAGCTTTATGTTCACTCCTCTTATTCTATGTATTTTTTAATATTGCACAGAGGTTGAATTTTTTGTGGCAGGACAAAGACCTTTGTTTGTGAACTACGTTGGAAACATTTTTTTGCACTCTAATGTTTAACTAAAAGTGACTCAGAAATAAGGGAACCACGGGAATTTTGGGCAAGATTTTATTTTCCAGCTCACGGAACAGGAAGGGGAAGCCACACTCATTGTGTCCTTTTCTGAGAAGCATTCTCAGTCCAAGATGAATGAAAAAGCAGAGTTGTGATTGGAATCATCACTTCTATCCCTTGTCACCCTCAGCTGTTCTGGATGCTACTTTTAGTCCTACTGTTGAGGCTGTGGTGTGAGGCTACTTGAGTCATTTTCACTGACATTCCCTTATCCCCTCTGAAGGTATGTGCAGGTACTTAGAGCAGTCAGTATACATTGAATGTGGCTGTAAGGGGAGGATATTTGCACAGATGGGAATTTTCAGAACTCTGTCCATCATAGCTATATCCAGCCTCCTTAAGCATGTTTCATGTGTGAGCAAATAAGAGGTCTCTCCCTCTTGCTGGTCCAGACCTCAGAGAACTCCAGACAAATTTGACTGTTTCAATCCACTTTGGAATCCATTGTTTGAGTAGCTGTGTCTTGGAGATGAAGATTCTTAATTATGGAGATGTTGTGGTTCTCTGCCCTCTCAGCACTGTTTGGTACAAGTATAAATAACAGGCTCTATCTGTGTGCAGCAGCAGGCAATCAGATTTCTTTCTTAAGACCAGTTTCAATGAAGATTTTAGCAATGAGTTTGGCAACTTTTCCTTCTATTTCTAACAGAAACTAAGGCATGCCTGTTCCTACACTCTGAGTGCTTTGCTAGTGCTTTCAAATTACAAAGTCAAAATTTGCATCAGTCTAAACCTTAATATTGGAGAGGACAGAAAAGTGCCTCAGTCCTCCAAGACAGACACACACACACCCTGAGGGCACTTCTCTAATAGGGCTTTGAATATCCTCCTGTTCTACCCCAAACCATCAGCCTGCCCACAGACCACAAAAAACACCAATCTTCCCTTTTGCAATATGCTTTTTGAGGGGTGATAAGATTACCATAAGGGGTAGATTTCAAAGACAGGTTTGGATCAAAATATGATCCCACACAGTAAAATAAAAACAATCAATACTTCAGTAGCTCATGTTTGTGATGGGAGATTTAGATGTTATTGTCTAAATTTTTTACAAAGTACTAAACTTGCTTTCTTGTACATAGAGTATGAAGGGGGAAAAAAAGTAGGCACTGCAATTTGTACATTTAATTCTGTTGTGGCAAATATCCACAGAGGACTTGTTTAAAAATGTTTTCTTAGCAAGAAATGCAAATGCTTTCTTTAGAAAAAATGGTAATTTAAGAAAAAATAGACAGACACTTACTAGATCAAAATACTTGCTGGATCAATTTAGAAATATGTGTAGTAAAGCATCCTTTTTCTTCTAAGTCTTCCTTGTAATGTTGTTATTATTTCATGATGTAACAAATGGCCAGTCTACTCACTACTTCGGGGGAGAAATATATTTTTACAGAAATTACATTGCACAGCAATCTGGCAACCTTATATTTATTGGATAATTAACATATAGTTCCAGTTGATATAAATCATTGTGTTTGATATATAAGTATTAGATTAATTCTGTTGTCAATGGAATATATGGAAAGATACTCACTGTATGATATACTTGCAGATTGTGTTAAATGTATGATTACATAAATGAAAGTATTGCAAAAAAATATGAAGCATTTTTATAGGGTACTTGGTTTTCAAATGACATTGTAAAACTAATTGTGGAAGAAGAGTGTTTTTCTGTCTTTGAAAGTCTGCTTAATATTATTTTGTTATTTTATCTCTTTAAAGACAAATTCAAAGGGAATTTGAAAGATTTTATGTATTTCTTCTACCTTAGTCTCACTGAGGATAATATTTTAAAGCTGGGTTTTCTGCAGTTAGTCTTTTAAATACGATCACTGAAAATATACAGTGAAATGGAAACATGGCAGAGTTGCAAAATTCTCCTGCAAATAATAGCATTTGAATATTTGAATATTGAACAGCTTTTATATAATATAATTCAGATTAAGGCTGGTTTACAAACATAAGCCTTCATTAAATGTTTTTGAAGCAGGTGGGTGTGTGTATTACCTTTTTCAAGCCAAGAGAAATTATGTTTTCAAATCATCACAAAATGTAAAATGGGAGGGGAAATACTTGAAGTTTAATTTTAGGGCCAGAAGGGACTGCTATGGGCATGTAGCCTAACCTCTGCATGCATGTGATCTAGATGGTCATTCACTAATCCCATATAAAGTCTGTAATTTCTGGCTGAGCTAAAATGTGGATTTTAGGAAGAAATTCCAAGGTTGATTCTTAAAGACCTAAAAAGGCAGAGCATCTGCCAGATCCCCGGGTACACTGCTACAGTGATTAGTCTTCCTCAGTATGGAAGAAATGCACTCCACATTGCAGCTTTGAATTTATTCAACCTTCTGCTTCCAGCCGCCAAACCTTGTTGTCCTTTTGTTTCCTAAATTAAAGTGCTCTCTATTGTCAGGAGCAATCTTTCTGCTGAGGTATTTGTATACAACATAACCAACTCAGCTCCCGAGCTTCAAGCTGAGAGAGAGGCCACTAGACCTTGATGCCAGAAATGATACGACTGAGGTAGGAGTGGTCTTCAATGTCTGTTGGTGTGTTGTAGGTGTTGTCCCAAGCTTAGTAGTTATGCTTAGTGTATATGCGAAGCTTTGTTCTAACGTAAGCAGCCAAAGTTCAAGAAATGCATGGGGGAGATTTGTCCTTGAAATTTCTAACCACTACTGTCTTTTGCTCTATACTTTTCACTGAGTACTTCTGCTACTAGTCCTAGACATTGGGTGATAGCATTTAATTGCCTAAGAAAAGCCTTCACAAACCTCCAAGTCATGCTTTGCTGTTCAGGTTTTGGGCCCCAGTAGCACCTTCTGGGGAGCAGATCTGGGGTGATGTGGGCTGGCTCTGGGTGAGGAGCCAAGGCAGGAGCTGGTGGCCTCTGGCCAGGCAAGAGCTTCAGGAGGGGGAACCAGCACAACAGCAAGGCCAGGGCACTGGCGAGAGGACTGGAAGCAGGGTGCTGTGAGTCTCCTCCACTTTGGCTCATCCTGGCAATGACAGAAAGGAGAGGCACATGATTCGGGGAACTGTGCAGCCATGCATATGCCTGGAAAATGTCATCGATGTGGCTGAAGAGTCCATGTAAAGCAGGGCTTTGATGTCTCTTCTCCTTGAAAACCAAGGGCAATGTCCCTGCGTACTGGTGTCTGGGGCAAAGGAAAGCTGCCCTTTGTAGTAAAAAGGGAACTCTTCACAAAATAGTTGTTGGTGAGGTATAAATAATTTTTGTTTGCACATTACTAATATGATAAAAGCATAAACCTCAGCCAGGTAATTCTGAGGATAGTGTATATGTATATATGTACTGAGGCTTTTAAAAGGGCCTAAGGAAGAACTATTTTCATTGAGAATGTATATTGTATTAAACTTTAAATTCCAAGTACATTTTGCTAAATGCTCGAGTATACTTACCCATCCACAGTCTGGTGCAGGGGGGAGAGAAGCAAAGTTAAATTAAAGTTTCCACACACACACCCCAGGTCCATTTATATTTTTTTATTTATATGTGTGTGTGTTCAGAAACATAGAGTCATGTTTATGTTACAAGACATCTCCAGAGGTCACCTAGTCCAGTGTGTTTTTGTGTGTGTGTATATGTACACGTTCATATAGTTAGGAAATGAAAAATTAGAATATTGATATAAATTCAATGTTATGAAGAGTGGTGTGTTGAAAAGGGAAGCAAGAGGAGAGAAATGAGAACAAAACAATGCTCAGCAGAGGTAAGAACAACACAGAATGTTTTCAAGACACAGTGGGATGAAAACCACAAACTTTAACAAAGGTATTTTTTCATTACTACATAGAAAGAGTTGGAAAATCACCAGGAGTCATACAGAAAAGTGCTCAACTTTAGGAAACATTCAATAAATATTTTCTTCTGAATTCATCAAAAGGTACATGTATATCAAGAAATAATGAGAAGGAGAACACAACAGTAACTGGGGAGAATATTAAACTGTACCTAATGCTAATTTTCAGACAGGGAACCAATAGTTGTATCAGTATTGCTGAGCTGGAGTAAGCCTGAGAATGAGGATGTTTCAAGGACTCTTTCACCAGTATTTCAAAGCGTCAGATGGGATCCTCCCCTAGAAAATGCTTGTTAACCACAGCAAGATGATTTTCCAAGCAGTGCACAGGCTGGAGCAGTGGTTGCTGTGGACATGGCTGTGGCCAGTGCTGCCCAGGAGGGCAGCCAGACAGGTTGTACGTCTAGAAGATCTTCATGCCTTTTGATCTAGGAAACAATGCATAAGCTAAACAGCTCAGTAATCACTTAAGCAGGGCTTGTACAGATTTTGGTTTAATTACTCATCCCCGGTCTCTTAGTAGACTTCTAACAACGTTTTCCTTTTTGGGGGAAGTGGGAACAGGAGTGTCAGTTCCTGTTAGCTACAGGTTTCAAATTCATTTTGGTGACCTCTAAATCCTTTTGTGAGGCAGTTTTATCATGACAAAGCTCCTTGTTCTATAGACATGAACAATGCTTTTTTTTCTTTCTCAGTTTCTTGCCATTGCCATGACTTGGTATTGTGGTACTAAAAGCCCTTTGGGAGTTCAAGCAAGCCTAAGCTACCAAGCAAAACAGATCAATCTGCAGGTCAGCCTGTCTCCATCATTGTGCACTCTTTCATCTGCTGTATGGCTTGTGAACTTTATTCAGAAAAAGACAATGTTTTGTCTCACACCATTGATAAAAGTGTTGAATGATGTTAGCCTGACTATAGGTATCTGAGCATCTCACTGAAAATACCCTCACAGAAATCACAATCGCTGATTTACAACTACTGTGGATTTGTAAGTGACTGTCACAGATATCCGTGCATGATTTTTAGAAGTAATTCTAAATGAAGTGCTTTGCAAAATCTATTTATCAACAGAGATAGGAAGAAAGAGTTATCTCACCACAGAATAGTATCAAGTCTGCTGTCTGTCATAAAACCATCAATTTGCAATAATAAAAATAAATGAAGAAACAAAGATGGCAGTGTACTCATTTCATTGCCCATCTGCTGTTGTGTGATGCTACCCAAGAACAACATCAACCTAACCTGAATTGTTAAGTGTGTATGATGTGGTATTACTTGTGGTATTACTTACGAGCTGCATCTATTACTCGTCTCTCCTGATTAGCTCATCCTGTCCTTAGTTTTCATTCTGCCAGAGAGAAGGGAGATTACTCTCCAGGGCTCTCCTGCCTCAGCAAATTGAGCCAGTCCTCCATGCCAAGGGAGGACCAGATCAGAGGCCACTGTGAATTTTCCCAGAATTTGAATAGGTTTTGTTAAACAACAGCAAAACTTGTTCAACTGTCTGGAAATCAAATGGGCCCAGCTTTGCACATTCCATATGCAAATCAACATCTCTGTTGTAGGATCTAGTACATGATGTACAATAATCATGGTGTAGGGGGGTAACCAAAGCCTTTCCATCAAGTTGGTTTCAGCTGACAAAAATCAGTATTTCCTGCAGAATTCTCCAGCATGTTCAGGAAAGCAATCGTGAAGGTATCATCAGTTTAAATGAGAAGAGATGATAGCAGAACATTGAAGTCCATACATTAAGACACAGCATGAAGAAACATAACTAACCAGATATGTCTAGAAAATATGGTGTAGCATGGATGCCTCCTCAGGCAGCAAGGACAGAGACAAAAACATCCAGCCTTTCCCTGAAATTGAAGTGAATAAATCTCCCAGCAAGGTAATGTATCTCCTAAATTTTATGAGAAAAGGTTTTCAGCTGCTTCCAACAAATATCAACAACCTATCTGAATTTCTTCATGGCTGTAGTAGTTGGGTACTATACGGACCTCACATCTTAACTTTCACATTTACATTTTAATAAGTCTTTTCTAGCTAGTCAGCAAACACCACCCTGTCAAGACTTCCAAAAACCACCCCACAGCAGAGGCTGGAAAATTCAGTATATGGTCCCTAAAAACATGGACTAAACTAGCCTGAGACAGCCTCACCAAGTCTTCTTGCTATAAGTACAACACAGGCACTTCCTCCTCAGATTTTAGAACCTTCTTGGTTGCCTCTTCTGTCACTGGAAAAGGAAACTAGCTTTGTGATGCTGACAAGGTTTGTACTAAGGAGATTTCGAAAGTCTTACTCTTAGAAGCAAGTGATCAAATAAGATGGTCAGTTATGGCCAAAGGAAACTTTGGGAACACAGAAATCCAAAAACAAATGTGGGGAACTTGAATTCATAGCTCCAAACAACATTTCATTAGTTTGACTGTGATATGAAGAGCCTGCCTCAACACTTTTATAAGCTTAAGACTGGCAATAGTGGATAATGTTGCAGTTTTTCTTCGCTGTCCTCTTTCTTCATGAAACCTGCTTTCCTCGTCAGTCTCACAGTAGCAGGAAATGTGTACTCTTATTTCTGGAAACTGGAGAATGTCCAAAATTGGGGAAATAGATTTTCCAATCAACTCCTGTCCTGGTCGATGTCAGTGACATTAAATATCTCCAGGGCTGGAGTATCACATGAACTGTTACACTTGAGATGGGAGGTAGAGGAGTAGCTTAAGCCCACTGTTTGGGATATTTTTTTACTGCACATAACTGCAAAGAGAGTGATACAAGTCAGCTTAATTACGACTTTTTTTT
>VWZY01008273.1:3107-24241 GCA_013399075.1 Chloroceryle aenea
AGGTGGTAGATGCCCCATCGCTGGAACTATTCCAGGTGAGGTTGGTCGGGGCTCTGAGCAACCTGCTCTGGTTGCAGATGTCCCTGCTTCCAGCAAGGGGGTTGGACTAGAAAGGTCCCTTCCCACCCAAACCATTCTGTGTGATTCTCTGTGATATGTTTCAAAGGCAAAGGCAGTTTGCCCTCCATTTCCAGCTCACACACAGGTCATCAGGACTATGAAAAATAAGAGGTTTTCTTTAATAATGTGAAATTACCATTAAAAGTTTAGAATATAAATAAAAAGAAAGTATTTGCCAAACCTTGCTTTTTTAAGTGGTATTTACTGTACAGAGTTTCTTATTCTCACCCAACTGGTTTCTTGGAGGTAAGATGCATTGAAATAAAAAAAAAAAAAAGTTTATACTGAGTGAAATTCTAGGAGAGTAGCTTCACTAGCCAAGATACTGTAAGAGAAAGTCAGGATTTAATGTCCTTTCAAAAGATTCTACTCAGAGGTCAGAGAAAGGCATACAAGGCCAAGTTAAACCATGGGTTTAGAGAATAAAGATTAACAGATAAGGGAACAAATATGTTAAATTTTTTTTATAGATAGCTAAATAATGAAGAACAGATGGAGAATGTTCAGACAGAGCCCCAAGGTAAGCAGAACAAAACCTAGTGTGCAGAAATTTTTTGTCAAGAGGACATTCTGAACACTTTTAAAGTTTTTCGTCTGTTTTATTGTGTCTGACACAGGATGAAGGAAAGTGCTAAGACATGAGGTCCATGTCTTCGCTTCTTTGAAATGTCTTAAATGACAGAATAACTAAGTTCACATTCAACACAAAATCCTGTGGGCATCTCAATAGGAAAATTTATGAAGGCAACTATTTAGTGTTCAAGTAAGCAGTCTCTCTGGACAATAGGAGGATAGCATGTGAGAAGTTATTTCTGTAATGTTAGAGATTCTGACCAGCCCAGAAAGAGTCTTGTGAGCTTTGGCTTCCTTCAGCAAGAAGTGATGAACTATTTCCAATGCAAACTTTGGCTTTTCAATATATAGAGATGTCAAATAAGTGACAAAGGAATTTAAGCTGAAAATGAGAGGCTGAAGAAGCTCTGCACTATACAGTGGTTACTAAACTGGAAACAAACTCATTTCTCTGGTTTTCAAAGACACTGCAACAGCAATCTATGCTACCTAGTAGGGAAAAGTCAGAATCTGCTTTGTCATCCCATACAGCCTCTGCCTGAAAGTTGAATGTGTTATTATCTATGTAAATAGTAAATGGTATAATAATATTGACTGTTTAAGTGCTGAAAAATGAATTAAAATGTGATACTAATTTGCTCTATCATCTCCTGTCATTAGTGACCTGAACTCTTCTTCCTTTTGGCATGTTTGTAAAATATCTTCTCACTTTTAAGGGAAGTTGTTTGTGCTTCTCCCAGAGCAGAAATTGTCTTCAAGCATATCTTTGGAAATAAAAAAAAAAAGGACATGAAACTGTAGCTAGTGTGTTCCTTTATTGCTTGAGATTAATTCCTAGCTTTGCAGTGACCAAAACTAGCACAATATTCTCTTGGTTATACAAATGTTTTATAAAAACATGGTAAAATTATTCAGCTGATTTTCATTACCAGTTACTGGTACTGGGTCCAGCAAAAATAAATTCCTAGTCCACCAAGTTGCTAGTCATAATAACCAGCCTTTATCCCTGCTTTGAAAACTTGGTAATGAAGCCTGCTTACTTATTTGTGCTTAGAATAAGATTAGAAGCTCTCCTTCTTTTGACTACTTAAAATGGATCCTGGTGAGGATGGGTAGTTGAACACTCACAATCACACACAGTATTCCAGATAGGTTGTAGTTTTCCAAGGAACATTTCCAAGTTGGCAACTTTTCATGTCTCTTTAAGTTATGTTTTAGTGAAACCTGTTATTCTGGTGTTATGTGCACCAAAAGGCCTTATCAGTCCCATTGGTATTATCTCTGGTTATTCTTAGCACTAACTTACATCAAGAGCTCTTCTTAATCATCTTGTGACTGGTGCTAAGGAGGATTTCCTATTTTTTTCCCCTAACCCTCTGAGTATCTAAGTCTGCAGGGAGGAAAGCAAGAGCTGCTCTGGTCAGAGAAGCACTGGCTGCTGCTCTCCCTCTGTCCCCATAGCCCAAATTACACAGCAGCAGGAGACAATGTCAGTTGAGAGATTAAAAGCAGGAGGATTACTTAGGTTGGCAGGCAGATGAGTGTGAGGGTATATAACAGAAATATAAATGTTACAAGTAGTAAACAATGCAATTGTCTTATGCTCACTTTCCAGTGAGCTGATCATTTTATGACTAGATCATTTTAGGTCCTTTACAGCTGAACCATTCTACTTCATACAATTATACAGACCTAAAGTGGCTCTCAGATGAGATGCATCCATGAGACATACACACAGTGTTAGACATGCTATGCAATTAACGGATGGAACTCATTGCTAAAGGAACTCATTGCATTTGACAAATATTCACAGCTTACTGAGCTTGCTGTGTTTAGTAACAGAATGAGCAGTAGGCAGGATTAAGATGAGCAGCAAGCCTTCAGTTCCAAAAAGTTTCTTTATATTATTATCTCACAGTTTAGCTACATTATAATTCTATGAAACTATATTTAGAGGCAGAGAGAGGTTTCTGGATATTATGTTCATCCTTTTATTTTTCTGACCCACTCATAATTCTTACTTTCTAAATTTTGCTTTGTGGTTCACAAGTGGCTGTGTCCCACTCTTTCTGCTAACTCTTTTGCTAGCTAGGTTTACACTTAACAGTTCTCTCATGTTTCAAGCAATTAATGGAAGAGAAAGAGACCTTTCTTTCAATCCTAAATTCATAGGGAAAAAAAAAATCCCAAACATCTAACTTAGCAAAGAAAACAAAAATAATTAACAATTTGAAATGTAAAGTAGTCTTGAAGGACTTACATGAAGACCTGGAAAAAACTGAGGATGTTATATTGCTGTTCATCAAACACAGGCTACATCCTAAGTCAAAGCTGTGAAATGCTATTCTTTTACTGACATAGTAAATCAGTAAATCTGTTTCAAACAGTATAGTTATACTGGTGACAATGTCTTAATGAAAATGAAACCCACCTCCTACTATTAAATGAAACATACTGCACCAATATATGTGTCTGAGATGCAGAGTTTCAGGATGCCATGCCTTGAGGAAAAATGTTGCTGTACCTCTGAGGAAGCAGAATGGGACCCAGAAGCCCAAAGCACCATGTTCTGTTTTGCTGCAAATGACCTCTGCTACAAAAAGGAGGGACAGGCAGACTGTATGGCTGGATACTGTAGAGACTGGAAAGAGCTGAAGAAGTAAAACACTGAAACTACAAAAAACAGGGTTCTAACTATGCTTGGTCACTTGATGTGAATGAAAAACAATTTTCTTCAAATTTATGCTCTGATCTTTGAGCCTACTACTATGTGTATAAATTAAGTTACTTTCAGACCTTGCTGCCATTCTCAAACATACTGATGAGACCATCCCTTCATCAAGAAGAGAAGAACAGGCCAGGCACACTGTCAGTGGCACTGCACAGTTTCTTACCATTTCACAAAGAGCAGAGGCTTGGACTGTGCAGCTTCAGCTGGAATGGCAGGTATTTCTTCCCATCAAAGTTTGATACGGACACTGTATTTCAGACTCCAGTGTATGTGAGGTGTTATTTCAGAACACTGCCCTGGGTCTGGTACCAGAATTAGTCTGGGATGTGGAACCCCACCCTCTGCTCAGTGTACACAACAGCATCAACAGTGATATACTCTGGCAGTTCAGCTGCAGGATTTGTCACATTTCCTGTTCAGCAGCAGCATTTGTCACATCTTCTGTCAGAGTACTTCTGCATTTCACTTGTATTAACCTTTTTTTTTTTTTTTTGTCTAGACTTCTGCCTGAGTAATGTCTCCTTCTTGATATTTGTTCATGGACAAACTGAGTTTTGGATTACACTCTGAAATTCCACAGTCCTAGCTCCTTACACATGGAAAAAGAAGGGCATTTTGTCTTGAATCATACTTCTTTCTACCTGATTTATATGTGGACTTTTCAACTTCTTACCTTATCCAGATAATTATTAACAGCCCTATTATACTAGTACCTAATTGTCTGGGGAAAAAGGGAAGTATTATTATTCTGCTCTTAAAGGAGAGGCTTGATATTCACAGAGAAACTGCAGCTTTATAGCTTCTGCCCTCTTCTCAAGCGCCGAAATTATAAAGAGATTCCTTTATTAAATACAAGCAAAGAAACTTCAGCGAATTCAACTACTATAGTCATCACCACCCCTCTAAGCCTTCTATTTATACAGGTAACAAGAAGAAAGCTGAAAACAACAAAGACAGTATTGACTCTGTTGTATCAAGTGTCCTCAGTTCAGGTATCTGATGGCTTATTCCAGGGCTCTTCTGATTTTATCACAGACATTATCTTATTTTTTAGACTAATGCTTTTTATCAACATGCTAGACAGGATGTAATTATCTTGTCCTTTTTTTTCTGTACGATGGCAAGAGCATATTGTTATTGTACACATACATGTGAATGAACTGCACATTGTTTTCCTAAATACTAGGAGTGACTCCACATGTCTTTTTGCTTAGCAAACAGCAAAGGAACAATCTAAAGTGCTCACAGATAAACAAAACTGATGCCTGTTTTTCAGATGTTTCATTTTATTATATAATGTAGAGGGCATAGCAGAATTTTTAGAACACAACTGATTCTGAAAGAAAATAGGCTTTTACACACTATTGGAAGCAACTTCTTTGGTTACGGAAAAATGTGTTTGCACAGATGATGTCACATGTAGCTTTTTTATCTATAGAAAAGATATAGGTTAGGTAACAGCAATGGGAGCTTGTTTGTCAAGTCTGATTTCCCAGAGCTCCTGCTGATTCAGAAAGTGTAAACCCACTATTGAGTCCACAGTAAACTGCCAACCAACGTCTCATGCAGTACCATTTATGCTTAAGCTTGCAGTGCACCTGCAAAGTATACCATAAAGAAGCAACAGTGATCAATGATGGCAGTTTACAGTTGCTTCCTATTAACTCATTTCAAACATCTTTGTGTGTCTGGGCATTGAGATGATTGGTCTCAACTTCACCATGCCTTTGAAGCCATCGTGATGTAGGTCATCAACAACTGGAAAAAGAATGTAAAAAAAAGCACTTGCCTGTGCTGCATGTTGAGAAAACTGTTAAAACTCCTACAGACAAAGGAAGAAGTTCCTCTAAGGCAGAGAAAACCTTGCTGAAATGTCTATGGTGATATAAGAGGAATAAGTATGGTCTGAGAATAAAGGAGGATCCGTAACAGGAGAAGGCCAAGTTTAATGACCCAGGAAATTTCTCTCAGTCCTATTTTACTAGTAATCTTTCTATAGCTAACTTGCTTTTTAACTCAAATGAATGGATGTTTAAACAGTATTGATCAGAGTTTCAGGGAAATAGCCATTTATTTTTTACTCATCTTCTCTTTTGTTTCTCTGCTAGCGAGATTATACTGGGTAATCTACCCTGGTTCAAGAAGGGGACCCATATACTCTAATTTTAAGATCATTTGTTCACTGTAGGTGAAATGCAGTGAAGTTCTCATCTCGTCCTATGAGCTAAATGATGCTATATAATTAGTAGTTCTAGCTGGCATACATACAAATTAATGCCATTCTTTGTTAATCTCCATGGAATACAAACCATTGCCTTATGTTTCTAGGTGGAGGAGTGCAGAATTGGGGGCTTCCAAAAACTCTGCCTTCGGACTGGAAGTCAATTCAAAAAATGTTCTTTATGTTGAAACAACCCCATTTTAGCACTGATAACCTGTGCTCTTTGGTAGAATGACATATACTTAGAGCTGACAAAATACCACTAAGGTACAAATGCATTTCCGTAGTACTTTCTGCTCCAAAGGGTCAAGGGAGAGAGGCATTGTTCCCAATCTTCTAAAAGTCTTAACCACCAAATCTCCCAGGATGTGACTGACACAAAATCTTTGAAGTTAATTCAAATAGTTACAGAGCTGCTAATGAACATTAAATATAACTTCTTTCAAGCTTAAAGCAGTAGTAGTTCAAGAAACACTGCAGATCTCAAGATTTGTAGTTAATACTGACAAAGGTGACAAAGTAAACAAGCACTTTCATCGGGTAGAGATAGAAAGTGCAGTCCTGAACCATTGCCCTAGCATGCCAAAATGTACCACTGAAAAAAGTATTAACTAAGGTAGCAACTTCCACAGTTGCCTCTAAAGTATAGAAATTGCAAGCTGTTGACTGGTTGCCATACTGTCCTTCATTACTTTTTCTTAATATCTGTGAAAGACAAGTCAGGACCTGTGTATTATAATTAGCAGTCATCAAAGTCAATCATGACACTCTATACAGAGACAGTATCTTCCCTCAGTACAGCCCATTTGGGTAATTGTGTGAGAGACTCTAGTCTCAGGGTCGATGATAAACTTGCAAAATTATAAGAAAAACTCCAAAGAACCACAATATGAAAGATTTTCTTAAAGTGTCATTGTATATCTGTGTTTAATGCACCTACAAAACTGCAGCTCCATTGTTTGGACCATACTATGTATCATGCCTCCCACTTAATGCCTTCTTCCATGTCATCAAGCAGACCTTGACCTCACGCTTCATCTGTGTCCTATGTGAATTTATATCTGGTTCTTTCTCTTCATCCCCCATCCCTTTCATTTCTGCACTGCTAAGGACATTGCCCTGAAACTTCTGAGTCTACTTCCTGCTGTCAAAATTTCTCCCATTTCTTCTCTCCATCCTTCTTGTCCACCTCCCACATTGCTCTCCTTGTGCTCTCTCTTCTAGGTCTTTCCTGGCCTGCTGTGGCCAGGGTTCTTCCTTATATCTCTTCCTGCTGTAAGTCATCATACTGAACCCAGGTTCTCTTCAAGAAAGCTGTACACCAAATGGCTGTCCTCATTTCTCAGCACAGCTTTGCTTCAGACATACCAAAACCAACAAAAAAAACCCAATTCTATGCTGCTTAGATGCATAACCGGTAATATGAAGCTGACGCTATACATAACAAGCACAAAACTTCATGTTTGAAAGGACGAAGCTGAAATTCATAAGAGACATTTAGCACCTTTTGCAATTACAACAAATGTGCAAGCTGACAGGTACATTGCATCTGCTAACAGGAGAGAAATCAGCGGCATTTTCTTGGTGGGCTACATGGGACTGATTCAAGACAGGATCAAGACATTAAAGAAAGCTCAGGGCCCAAAAGCCTTTAGAAAAGCTGTGGAAAAAAGCTTGACCAGGAAGTTAAACATTTTTGCAGAGTAAATGAAATAAGCTAGACAAGTAAGTAGAATGAGACCAATAGGCTGTCTTGCTATAATCGCTAAGTTAAGGTTACAAACACACTTTGGGATTGGGTTTTTTTGCTCATAGCCTTTGTATCTAAGATGTGGTAGCTGAATTGCCAAACTGTTTTTCCTCTGAGTAGGAAACAGAAATTTAATCTTTCCCTCTGTAAGAACAAATGCCTGTATTCTGGCCAACGTGGAGAGCAAGATACTAAACTAAGCTCCAGCCAACTTAACCAAACATGGAAAGAACATAATTTGCCTGATGTAAAACAAAAGAAAAAAAAATAACACCACAGATTCTGTCTGGAAATGTGCTCTTTCTAGAGCCCTCTGCTCTTCACTTTGGTTTCCCATTGCCCTGTTCCTCAGACAAATGCTTTGCAGCAATGGTTGTATCCAGCCTTCCTGTGCTCATTACAGAATGGCCCCTATTTCCAACCACAATTGTCAGGCATTCATAGTACAGCTGCAGAAATACTTTTGCGGTTGAACTGTAGAAAAGAAAGTACTGAAGAAAGGAAAAGATGTTTCCATTTTAAATAGAAAAGGCTTTGTGGTTTAGTCAGTTCAGCCTACATGTTGAAAATTTCATGCTATTACCCCTCAATGAAAGGATTCATTTTATATCTCACACTTCTCCTTAGATCACCAGCTTAGTCCATTTTAGTGGCCCTATATGTAGAATGTCTTCTGTAAAATGCCAAGATGACTGCAAAGTCTGGGCTGCTTCTGGAAATTGCATTTCAGTCCTCATTTGTGAATAATCTGTGTTTATGTGAACAGTCAGGCTTCTGTGTTTTACTCGAAAAGCCAGAGAATTAGCAACAGTACAATACTGTGGGATTTCTCAGAATAAATGACTCTGCATTACTTTCTTTAGATAAAATTACCTTTGAAAAATCCAGACAAACAGGTTTTCACAGGTAGTGAACTAAAAATATTATTTTAGTATTGTCATGGTTATCTTAGTCATCTGCTTCTCAAAGTTTTAGTCCCAGAAACATGTGAATTTAGGAATGCAAAGAAATAGTACAATTAAAAAAAAGTTTTTTTGTGTTTCATGTAAAAAAAACCCCAAAATACAAGCCTCCAGCTAGTAAGCAAGGTAGTAAACAGCAGTAACTAAAAGGGATGCTTGTGAATACTAGGTGAATGAGGCACTGAGTGATCTTGATACAATTTTTTGAAGTAAGTGGCATATCCTTCACATGAGATGGTAGTGTGTCTAAAACCTACAATAATTTGAGGATACTGCAATACTTATGGTGTATTTGACCTTTCGTGTTTGGGTGTTTTTTAAATATTTATTTATTTATTTATTTGCATCAGTAACAAAACCTTTGACTCTTTCACAGAATTCATTTGTTACCTGCTTAGACACATGCAAACCTGAAGCAACAGAAATGAATATGACTGTGTATTAAGCTTGAAATAAGTAAAAATTTGGACTTAATCTGCTTTTTTATTTTTTTCCCTTCTGCCCAGTGGACAGTCGTCTTTGGCTAGAAATCACTTTGTTATTTCAGGCTCCTAGAAACTGGTCTGAACCTTTATGAAATCACTCTGCAGTCAATTGTGTTTGACAAGCTCATTGCTACAATCCTGGTATACCTGTAGATTAAACTAAAAATCCCCATCTTTCTTACAACTAATGCGGCAAACTGCTAGATTAAAATACTGCCAAGGTTCAGACATTTCTGGTTTTGTGGTTGTAACAGATTGTTGTTCCCAGAGCTGATGCACAGCCAAGGCCTCTGCAGGTGATGGGCAGGCTGTCAGGAGAACAGGCACAAATGCCCGTGAATGCAACAGGCCCTTCTTCATTTCACAGTGTGGTGCTTACCAGGGCTTGTATGCCCACAGACTGTGGGCTTCCACATCCTTCTGATGCAGCTAAGATCATTCTAGGCTAGCCAAAGCAACACATATATGTGTCCATACAGATATTCACAAGTGAGCACCACTTGTGTTCTCTAAGTAATTAAGTTACTACTGCTCAAGACAAGCACCTTCACATTTGTGATTTTCATTTGTTCCATCTCTGAAACAGTTGTATTATTAGTTACCTATATACATGCCTTGTGAACACATTCAATTAGAACGTGCACAGCAGTTGTATTACTGGCTTAACTCTCTGCTTACTGAAGGAGTTTCCCCCTGTGAGTCAGGGTGGGTGTGCCAATGCCTATGCAAATCTTTCGTGGCCCCCAACAGCAAAGAGTTTTCTGAAGGAGCTTATGGCATATGAGTATTGCTCTGCCCTGCAACTAGGAGCAGCCAGCTTGTCCTGTGAAACCACAGACACCTGAGTATTCAGGAATAACTCAAATCAGAAAAAAATTCATCTTCACCCTCCTGATGCTCAGCAGCTACTCTGTGTGGATCTCAGCTGAGGACCAGACTGGGCATTTAAACATCTGGGTTATCTCAGAGCTCTCTTTAGAGAGATACTACATACCTCTCTCTGAAAAGACAAATATGTATCTCTGTGTGTGTATATTTATATACACATACATATAAGTACAGACATGTGTGTATACATGCATGTGTATATATATGTACATGGGTGGATACATATACATATGTCTATATATATCTGTCTACACAAAAGAGGGGAAAAGCTTAGGTTTCTAAAATAATGTTTGTGACTGAATGTACAATTCTTGTGCTGATCCTTGAAGTTCTTTCATAAACCTGTACAACCCATTGTGAATGAAGAAACAGAGCTTGCCTTTGTTCATTACATTCTGTTTGGAGAAACACCCCTGTGTCTATTGCTAGTTATAGTCAGCTGCTCAGAGTTTTTTATATGCCATAAAATGGAGACTTCTGGTTCTTGCCTCACAACTTGTGAAAGTTTTGCCTACTACGTGAGATCCTTGTGAGGATGATAATTAAGTATTCTTCCATGTTTGCTGCCTAGTTTAGCTGCTGTGCTTTTGCTTAAATGAGTCCAGGTGATTTGTTTCTTGACACCTAAGTCTCGTTAAGAAAAGAATAACTAATTGGAACATCCTGTGGGTTTTTTTTCATTCAGTTTTTGTTTTCAGAATTCATGTAGTGGGACGAGTGGGAGGGAAGCAAAGTGGATCTGGGAGAGATCCTGGTATCACAACAGTTTTTTGCAGTAATAAATCACAGAATGGAAGATTCAGGGAGGCTGGAAGGGACAGTAGGTCCCCCAAGGCAGGCTCATCTGTGGGCTCAGACTGTCTTCTTATTTCCATCCTGAGACTTCCATGTTATAGCTTCTGCTGCCGCTTCTCATTCTCCCAGCACACACTGCTGTGAAAAGCCTGTGTGTGTCTCCATCTCTCCCATCAGTGCCAGGAATACTGTTGGGTGTGCCCAAAGCCATCCATCCTCTCAGCTGAACCAGCCCCCATTCTTCAGCCTCTCCTTGCAGGCCAAGGGCTGTGGCCCCATCACCTTAGTGACCTCCCTGCATCTCCAGCCAGTTTGTGGATTTCCTTCCTGTATCATGCAGCCAAAACCAGACACAGACCATATATTGAAACCATGACCTTGTGTTCGTTCTGTTTAACTCCCATATGCTCTAAACAAAATGTTTAACACACAGAAGTATGGTACGTAGTTCCTTTTTCTCTGTTATCTTTGTTTCATGTGTACATGTTTATTAGTTTTTTCCTCAGATTTTGTCCATCTGTGAGCACCAAAGAATTCACGTGGAGCAATCAGTTAAGCAGATGGCTTGCAATACTTAATGCACAAACTTGAGTTCTGTAGTTTCATGAATCTAGAAGCTTCAGGCAGACTGAGAGGCCTCTGAAGATGAATACGCATTTTTTCACTTTTGATTCTATCTGCCATTTCCTAGATATTTCCCTTCTTCAACTTCTTGTTTAATTCACCTGGAGATAGTTTTTTTGAACATTTTGTTCCAAGCACTCATTCTCTCTGTGAGCAATTTGCCTGTACTGTAAGCCTCATACTCCAAGCAAGGCCTTGAGGGTGATCGAAGTGTGGTCCTGAGGGTGATGGATGAATTGGAAAAAAAAAAAAAAAAAAGGANNNNATATCATGAATGAGCCAGTGACTGAAGATAGAAAGTTTTTTCATAATACCTGTACACAAGCATGCACAAATTTCACATTTAGTCTTTGGGAAAAAAAAAAAAATCCAAAACATCAAGGAATTGATAGGCAGTTTAGATTCTGATGTAACCATGAAGTGTTTGATCACATAGTTATAGTTCAGCTGAGTAATGCTTTCCATCAGAGGAATGGGAAGCAAGTAATACATTAACATTTTGCAAGCAAAAGTAACGGGACTGATTGTGCTTTAGGAAGAACACTAACTGTGGTAAGAGAAAACAGGTTTTACACTGATCTTTCAATAGAAAGAGCAATATAAAGCTGACACAGTCTTTCCTACCCTAGGATAAAAGCCATCTGGTTGACATAGCTCCTCCATGTTTTACTTGCCATGTCTAGCAGTTCAGTAAATGGGAACTGTCATGAAGCTTGGCAGAAGAAAGTGAGATTTTAAACTAAATTCTTTCTGAACATGAATAGGATTCTCTGGATCAGATAATTTTCAAACAAGGATGAGATAATATTTGGTCCTATGGATACTAAAGTTATCTCCCTAAACTCAGGTCATTGCTGGAGATCCTATAAGCTCTGTTTGTTAGGCAGGCTATGAAGAGCATTTCATAGGATGGAATACTATGTGTAAAAATGTCGAGAATAGAAGGTTACTTCTGTGTTCTATAAAATATGACTAGAAAGACTCTCAAGCTCTTCAGTAAAATGTCAGCATAAATGAAGTCTATTAATTTAATTAATACAAATGTACTAATTTAATTTAATTAGGGCATAATATTACTCTGTGGATACAGTCTGTAGGCTTCTTAGAGAAATACTTGACTTAGCATGAAGGGAGTTGTCTATCCTGGAAAGGATTTAAAAATGGAAAATTCAATGTTTCCTCTCCAGCAGAGGAGATGGTGAAGTGAAATGGTAATCCTCAAAGAGTGAATGTGGGACTGAAATATTTTTTCTTACCACAAAGCAAAGGCTCTGCTCTGGGATGAGCAGATCACATGGATGGTGCAGACTTATCAAATCTTTACTGGCTGAAGAAGGAAAGGCAGATGGAACAAAACAAGTAAATAATTAATAAATAATGTCACAAACACATCAGATTTTTCTTCTCTTATATTTTAGCATTCTGTTGCAACTACAGGTCTGCCAGCACGTGAAGGAGCATGTGTCCACACAGCTTCTGCAGTGTTTGGTTTATAATGTTCATTAGATATTTGCCTCAGGTAGATACCCCAAGAGAATGTATGATATATATTCCCTTTTGTGTCAAATTTTAGCTGTTTTTCATGGCCTTTCCTCATTAAAATACTCATATACTCATATATTCACAGGCATGCATGCATGCGCAAGATGGCACTTCCCTTTCCCAGTGGATAAATTTCATCTTTGTTTAAACAAATTTGGGCTGACAGATCATTTTCAGCAATTGCTGATTTCTAGTATCATTTGCTGGTCTTAATGGCATGATATTCTCTGAGTACCTGGAAATATAAAAGAACACTGGTCAGACCATAACGAGCTAATCTATTGGCAAGTGTTACACTTCAATGGATTTCCAAACGCTTTTCTGTGTTCAGGGTTAGAGACAACAGATATGCACAGCTTTTTTAGAATCTTTTTTCCTTATGACTAGGAAGTTTAGACTTCTTGGGATTAGGAAATAAGGCAAACCTTCTGCATTTTTGGTGTTTATTTTCTACAGACAATGTCAAGTGTTACTAATATAAAATTGTTTATATTAGGTAGCATACACGTCAGCTGAGCACAGTCTCCTGGAGTGTGCTGCTATATTTGAGTAACAACTTTATCTGCACTGCAAAGACTGTGAGAAGATAACATCGTAAAAGGGTTGTGGAACAAAAAATTCTACAGAAATAGTATACTGTACGTTTATTTATTCATTCTCAGTTGTCTATGAGAAAGCAAAAGGTTCAGCTGTCTGTACCTGCATTAGCTCTCTGCTACCATGCCTATGCAAGGAGGGACCAGCTTAGGAATAGAAACAATTTAAAATACCAGTTTTTGTGAGGTATCATGAGGGCCTTTCCTCTGGTGCACTCATGCTTGTGTAAAAGGACTGTGAGACTTGCAAACCCTGCTGTTTACTTACATGATAACTTAGTTGCATATTTGTATATAAGTATATTACAGCAAGATAATAATGTAGCTTTGTGCTCATGATTGTTCTTTTCCATTTTCTAGTTGCTTTAGCTTATCATTCAATTTTACTCTGCATTCAAGTCCTTTGGCTGTATCTAACTCTTCAACTAAACAATTTCAATTTAAAAGACTTCTTATTTCAGTCAGTATTTGAAAGAAAAAAATGTGCATTTTTCGTTGTGGGAAAAACACTCTGTTCTTCTCCTGAAGTCAACTAATCTACTTTAAATCCTAGAAAAAATAAGGCACTTCTTTTTGTTTTCTGTCCAAACTAGCAAGCCAGATTAAAAGCTGTGGATATCTGTCAGCTAGCTGATTCAGTGTGAGCACCATATATTGCTTTTTCCTGCAAGTATCTGACCTCCAGTTAGAAAAGTCAAATTAAGAACATATCTTTTTAAAGATAGAATCAGTTTTCTGAACACATGCTTGGAAGGAAAAAGCATTTCCTTGCCATAAAATACAATGTAGTGCAGTAATTCCTCAGCTTTCACTGAACCAGGAAGCAGAGTTACCTCATCAGTAAGGCACTGTGGCTGGCTAACACAGCTATTATGCCTCTGAAACCAAAGGTAGCATTTCCACATGACCTTGGAGTTGTTTTTATGCACTGTTGTCTGTAACGGTATGCTGAGAAAATGGTTCATCTACTTACAGCTTGCCTGTGTTGAAATTCCTCAATCTGATTGGCAGGGATGCCAAATGGGAAAATCTTAACTTTTCCAAAGCTTTGCGTGATACTCTAGCTAGGAAAAGGATTTAAGCACCTACAAGCATAACCATATTTGATCCTACATCAGCAAAAACTCTGGCTAAAGTTGTCCCCTGTCACTGGTGATTCAGATACTTGTTCTTATTTCTGTTGTCCACAGCAGTTTTGTGCTTAGAATAAATGAAATATGTTCTTTAGAGGCATATTGTGAAGATAATACATCAGCAGAATGCCTAAACAGGGCAGAAGAATGGTTATTTTTATGACTGTATTTTTATTTAAAAAAAAAAAATCTTTTGTGAATTTGTTGTTCTGTAAGTTACCACCTTCTAGGTACACCATTATAAACAGGTGGTTCTTATTTGCAGTAGTAAGATCTTCAATAGATGTTATCAGCATTTCTTTCTGATAAGAAGTACCCAGATGCTTCCTTAAAAGTTTTATTTTTAACATAAGCAATAGGTACAATGTGAGTACAAATGTGATTTGCAATTTTAAGACAGAAGAGTCTTAGAGTCCCTCAAGTGGTGATTCATGAAAATTGCAGCAAACTATGAAACTGAAACTCAAGAGTACAAGATTTTGCAAGGAACGAAATATTTTTAATATAAGGGTTGACCAGAAAACGAGATCATTTAAAATCACGGCTGTTGGCTATGGAATGTACTTTCTTTTAAACACAGTCATAGTTAGACTTTTACTGTATGATGTTATTCTTTCCTCCTTTGGAGGCTGTATTCTGATTTGAGAAGTAAGGGTATGTTTTCATTTATTAGTGGAAGCAGATCATATATCTGGAGCAGGCTGCCCAGAGAGGTTGTGGAGACTTCTATAGAGACTTTCAAAACACACCTGGATGTGTTCCTGTGCAACCTGCTGTAGGTGAACCTACTTTTGCAGAGGAGTTGGACTCAAAGATCTCCAGAGGTCCCTTCCAACCCCTACCATTCTGTGATTTTGTGATCATGCTCCAAAATTTTAAATGGAAGTACCTAGGTGTATCTTTACAATTTAGTTGTGTTTCAGAATAAACCGAAAAGGGGGAAGAAGTTCCTCTTCCTTTAAAAATAACAATTAATTCATGTGCATTTTCACAGAAGTTTCATACTTATGACAAGTTGATTTTATAAGACTTTGTGGAATTTCTCTCAGTGAATCATCTACTAACAAAAGAATTTTTAAAAATGGACCCATGTCCAAAAGTTGTCCTTTTGCATTTTTACTGTTGTGTGATATCTCTTAAGTATAGTGCACTGTATTGTTTTCCTACATCAAAGCTAGCAGGTGGGTCTTGGTGGGAAACTGGTCCAAGGGGTGGTGCATTTTTGTTTTGCTGTGCTTTCAGTTCATTGGAATTGGCTTAGTACCACCATGCACCATTACCTCCTTTGTAGCTGAAAGCTGATGCCCTGCGTGTGTGCTTCTGAGCAACTGCAGCTATGCACCAGTGAACAAAAGACTGACTGGTGATGCTGAAACCATACCTTTCTGTCACATGCCCTTCTATGCCAGAGAGGGTTTCAGATGAAGTTCTGAATATTTAAGGATATTTAAGAAATCATAGATTTCTTCACCACAGCTACTATTCATTCCCTCAAGTCCATCCATTATTTTAGCATTAATATCTCCTGTGTATCTCCTCAAATAATTAGTACACACAAATTATGTGAAGTTGCTCTTTGAATAAAGAATCAGAAACACAGATTTCTGTATCCTTACAAATGCCTTTTCTTCATTTACTCATTGTACATCACACATTAAGAAGCCTCCAAGAAAGAAGTTAATAACAGTTTACGGTTGGATCAGAGTCAATATAAGCATGTTGTTCTTACTGTTTCCATTCAGTGAAAATTTTGTTACTGGTCTTTGGAAGAAAATCTTCAAAAAGTGACTGATACAGTTTGTCACCTAGAAAAAAATCACTCTAAATGTTAGCTATCTCTGTGGTTCATTTTTAAATTTTAGGCATGCTAGGCAAAGCACACCTCAGTGTTGTCATCTACCTATACAAGACAGAGGCCAAACCAAAAAGAAAACAGCACTTCTGGCTGAAGCTGCTCAAAATTCCCTCGGTTCTTTGTGGGGGAGAGATTTATGAAATCAAGCTTCCCCTCCTTTCATTGCATGCTGCATCCCTTACTCCTTGGCTAAAGAATCAGCTTTGCCAAACTGGCACGCACCAAAGGCACCAGTTTCTCTCTGGGATGTGTGTCTGTGTGCTACTTGCACTGAAAACCAATTGAGAACAGGACCTGGTTTTGTGGTCTGGCTCATACAGCATCTAATTGCAGCCAGGCCCCCACTGTGACCTCAGTGAGATTTAGCTGACATCTCATGATCCATCTTAAATATATGCTTTGGAAATTATAAATAGTAAGCCTAACCAAACTAATTAGGCCAAAACAAAACCAGAACTGTGTGTGCATGGGGAGAAATTCCAAGGGAGTTTTTCAAGTGGGCTTTAGTAATCTGTGATGTACTACAATTCAGACTGTTCTTAAAGTCACTTTCATAATGGCTGTATTTACACAATGACACGAACCTTTCTGGTGTGCAATGCTTTTTAAAAGGGAAGTCTGCTTTGCAGAGCTTTTGGGAGTTAATGCAATTTTTGAACTGCTTTTTCTGCTTCCCAAGTAGTTAATAACACAGATTCCAACATCAAAAGTGGAGCTCTGTGTATATTAACAAAGCAGTATACTTGTATGCAATATTTAGCAAAAATAAAACTAATTTTAAGGAATTCTGTCCATCTCAACAAGATTTTATAGGAAGTTGTCAATAAGCAGAAAGACAGAAGGTCTCTTAAGCTTGCAAAGTTGAAAAGTCTTCTTAAAAAGTTCAGGTTATTCAATTCACAGTTTTTTTTTCTGTACTGTCTGCTGCAAAGAAGGAAAATCATGTCCAGCTCTTCACAGGACTGGAGCTGCTGATGTTCCTCTTGCAACTGCACTGCATCTTTTTACCTCTGTAATCAGATTTGCCAGGTGCTTATTGTGGTGGTAGTGAGGATGCAGTTCTGTGTTTTGGATTATATGTGCCTTTGAAGTGGGAAAGCACTTCAAATGTAACGACAGCCCATGTTAGAGTTTTATTGAGACAAGAGTAGGAATCCATTTATGCAATGTGTAGCAAGTAGTTCAGAGAGACAGTCTCTGTCTGCTGAAGCCCTTAGTAATGCATGGCTTCAAAAGATAATGCAACCTTATTTTCTAACTGCATCTTCTTTCCAACTGTAAGCAGAGGGTGTTGATAGCATTGTAACAAAACTTAATGTTTTACCTCAGCCACACAAGGATATTTAAACACAACTTCTTTGACCTTACATGGTCATAAAGATTTAAAATCCAATAGGTTGAATTTATTGTCTTCACCTCTACACAGAATGACTGTCTCAGAAAATGTACTTGCAGGTTTGCTTTGTTGTTATTGCTCACTTTATTATTTATTATTCGGGTTTTATTTGGTTGTGATCTTTCTGTTCCAGAAATGAAAAATGTGTAAGGATGTCCACTTCATTTTTTCCCGTTAGTACTACAGTAGCATATTTTTCTCAGCAGCAAGCTGAGACTAGAGAGAGTGGAACTGCTTCAGAACACAATGAAGCCCCTATTCAATTTTATATTGGATGGACAGTGTTATTTATAGCCATAAATTTTGTCATAAGCACCTTCTTAAAAGAAATATTTTGTCAGAGAGTAAGACTTGAATAATTCAGAGCAAGAAAATGTCTAGACTTCTTAATAAATATTAGAGGACTTGACATTACTGCTGATAACTGAATTTTAATCACTGGATAAGAGTTGTTGCAGCGCATATTTTGTTTGCTTCTTTCAGTTTCAAAGGGGGATTTTACAGATGAACACAGAGCCATAAAGTATGGATGGGGGAGATTTAATCAGCACACATGGGAATGTACTATACCACCAGACTGCAACTATTAGACCATTTCCACTTTCTTAAGAAGATCTTACTCTCAATTATTTGCTAGCAAATAAATGAGTAAACTAATAATAATGCTGGGGTCTTAGTCTTGCTTCCGTAATAGATGGCTCAGAAGAGATCCTTTGTAATTCAGTCTCAATACCATATGTCTCTGTTGACATTAAAGTGCTTAGTTCCAAATGAGTTGGCTTCATTCAAGCATCTTAATTCAAGAGTGGATGATTAGATCTTAAGCTAAAAACCTATTAGGATGTAAGCACTTATGTTGCTGAAAGGTATTAAAGGAACAGCATAGTATGGTTGCAGATAAATCCTCTGTATCTAGTCCTGATTAGTTAAACCTTGTTTGATCTTCAAACAACATTAAAAACTAGCTGAAACGTTCAAAGTTGAATGTCATGTAAGAAAACCTCCAGGTTATGTTATGTGAAAACAAATTTTTATTACTTTTTTAAAGATAGAAAAACTTAGATATGAGAATGTGAAACTGTGTGAACATAAATGAAATAACATACTTTAAAGAGCACACAGAGACTTTATCTTTTGGAATTGAAAAGTGTGGTCTTTACTTCAGTCAGTAAAGCATGGTGAGAATAAGAAGCAACTACAAAGAACTTAATTCAGTCATTCCTAGGCATGGTAACTAGCATTTTTAATTATCCTGCAAACTGTGTATTTTCTCTTCTTTTCCATCTGCAGAATAGTGCAAATTATCTAGCAAGCAAAAAAAAAAAACCCAAACCAACCCAATCTTTGTGTCAAAAGAATTATTGTCAAATACCTTGCTGAATAAAACTCAAATACTGAAAGTAAAAGTTGCTGGTCTGAGGGACTGATTTTATGGCACAGTTTAATTCTGTATGTGGCCCAATCTACTGAAAATTTATTTTCCAAATTATGTCTTTTGCCTCCATCCCTTTAACAGAAATAGGAGAAGAAAATTAATATTTGAGTAACCTTGAAATTTTACTTAAATACTATTTTGTTAAAAATAGTATTTAAGTATTTTGTTAAAATTGAATTTTGTTAAAAATTTGAATTTTAGAGTCAGTACTGCAATTTGTGGGATATATTTGGTGACATTTTTGAAGGTCTGGCTTTTGCCATGTTTCCAAAAAAGGTAGCAGGATAAAATTTTCAAGAAGAAACTCCTCCATAATAGTCTGAATGTGAGTGCTCACACTTTGCTAGAAGTCACATTCCCTTCAATAATGCAGTATATGTTTAAATGATGAGTATGTGTTATGGCCATCTAAAATGAAATTAAGACTCCTCGTGATGACCTTTGCATATTTACAGAAATCTTTTAGGGAGTAAAAATTAGTATGAAATATATATTAAAACCAAACAAAAAAAAAATTTAAAACTTCATTAAAAGTGCAATGACTTTCTTTGTGTTTCACTTGAAGGTGCTCACTCATTGAAAGTTCTTTGACAGTTACCATGATGCTTATTTGTCCTCATTCCTTGCTACAAAAATGACACTGGGGAAGATGGTGAGCTCATTGCTGTTATATACACTGCTGAAATGGAGAAGGGAAAATAGAATCACAGAATCATTCTGTTTGGAAAGACCTTCAAGATCATCAAGTCCAAACATTAACCCAGCACTGACAGGTCACCACTAAACCAATGTCTCTAAGCACCACATCTACATGCCTTCTAAATACCTCCAAGCATGGTGACTCCACCATTTCCACAGGCAGCCTGTTCCAGTGCTGCGGAACCCTTTCTGTGAAGAAACTTTTCCTAATATCCAATCTACACTTCACCTGGCACAACCTGAGGCTGTTCCCTCTTGTCCTATCACTTGCTCCAGGGGAACACTCCTTTCAGGTTGTACAGAGTCATAAGGTCTCCCCTGAGCCTCCTTTTCTCCAGGCTAAACAAGCCCAGTTTCTTTGGCTGCTCCTCGTAAGACTTGTCCTCTGGACCCTTAACCAGCTTTGTTGCCCTTCTTTGAACATGCTCTGGCATCTCGATGTCCTTTGCAGACGTTCAGATCACTGTCAGAAACACAAAGTCTTCTCAGCCCCTACTAGAAAAACAGTGCAAAGCCTCACAGGCTGCTTGGAGACAACACCCTGTCTTCTGACTCTTTTTTATCCTTCCCTCTGTGTACACACTGTTTGTATGCAANTTCCTGGCCAGCTGGGCACACTGCTGGCTCACGTTCAGCTGGCTGTCTATCAGCACCTCATGTCCCTTTCTGCCAGACATCTTTCCAGCCACTCTTCTCCATGCCTGTAGCGTTGCAAGGGGTTGTTGTGATTGGCCTTGTTGAACCTTATATTTATTGGCCTTGGCTCATCAATCCAGCCTGTCCCAGTTGCTCTGTAGTGCCTTCCTACCTTCCAGGATATGACACACTTTCATTACTTGGTCTCACCAGCAATCTTGTTGAGAGTGTCCTCCATCCCCTCATCGAGACCATTGATAAAGATATTAAAGNTCCATGCCTGTAGCGTTGCAAGGGGTTGTTGTGATTGGCCTTGTTGAACCTTATATTTATTGGCCTTGGCTCATCAATCCAGCCTGTCCCAGTTGCTCTGTAGTGCCTTCCTACCTTCCTGGATATGACACACTTTCATTACTTGGTCTCACCAGCAATCTTGTTGAGAGTGTCCTCCATCCCCTCATCGAGACCATTGATAAAGATATTAAAGTGAGCAAGCCCCAGTACTGAGCCCTGGGGCACACCACTTGCAATTGGCCACCAGCTGGATTTAACTCCATTCACCACCACTCTCTGGGCGCAGCTGCCCAGCCAAGTTTTTATCCAGTAAAGCATATAGCCATCCAATCCATGAGCAGCCAGTTTTTCCAGGAGAATGCTGTGAGAAATGGTGTCAAAAGCTTTACTAAAGTCCAG
>VWZY01008273.1:36761-54415 GCA_013399075.1 Chloroceryle aenea
GGTTTGTTGTTTTTTGTTTTTTTTTTTATTTCAAGCTTGTGACAGCAAAGCTTAATTCAGGGTTTTGCATGGGGCTAAGCTGTGCCTGGCAGGATTGGAGATGAGGAAAGCAGCAGCCTTCCTGCCCTGTGGAAGGGTACACTGATGATTAAGCAAAATGCTATTCTGGTTATACCAAGCCGTTGGGCAAGGCTGTAGAGTGAGACACAGTGCTCCAAACCACAATCAGAGCACCTTTTTGCTCCATGTGCACCCAACAACCATCAGAAAGAGAGAGACACAGAGAGAGAGAGGGAGTTACTTTCTCCTTTCCTCCTGCATCTCCAGCGGCAGGGAGGACACCTCCTTGGTGCTGGCAGGAGATACCTGTGCTTTTCCTTAAAGTAGAGGGAGTGCAGTTCAGCACCGAGGCAGAGCAGAGTCTGTTTAGTTTGCCCTTTAAAGTCTCAGCCTAATGTTTCTTCTGCACAGTCTACTTAGGGATTAGTGCCCACTGTACAGACCTCTATCCAGAGTAAATCCACATCTCAGCATGTTGAAGACATCTGAAAAGATTTGAATGGTCTTGTGTATGACAGCTTAGTCAGCTTGTTTGTCTCCCTTCTTATTCAGAGCCTCAGTGTGGCATTGTGCCACTACAGTGGTGGTGTTGCTGCGATCTCTAATGCTATCAACCAGGGCAGGTTTTTTAATTAAATAATCATAGAATCATAGAATAGGCTGGGTTGGAAGGGACCTCAGAGATCATCGAGTCCAACCCTTGAATGAGTAAAACTGTGGGGAGCATAAGCATGTGGAAAACAGGCTGCATTTTCTAAGCAGGTCTTGAGCATCCCAGAGCTCGACACATCATTCTGTTTCCCCTCGATGAACTTCCTTTATGTTGCACATCTGCTTTCTGTTGGAGTTCTTATTTGAGAGAACTAACAATTTTCTGCCTTTGTGCCTGTTTGAATGTTGTTTGCAGTCTTTTTGTGTCTGAACACCTGACAAAGGGCAGGTGCTTCTCAGCAGTTGCTTCATTATAACACTAATTGATGGTCTTAGTTGATAGAAGATAAATGCTCACTCCCCTCAGACTTCATCTGTAGTATTAGGCCATCTTCTTCCACAGTAAATATGCAAATTCTGGAAGAGGTGGGGTTTTTTTGTGTTCTGTGTGTATTGTAGAGGTAAGGAAGAGGATGTCCATCAATACAAGCACTTATGTTAGAATGTATCCTGCCTGGTTCATCTCAGCAGATGTACTTTTCAATTAAGTAGATTTTGTTTGTTTGACTCAATCTGTCCCTACAGCACATTGACACACTTTCCTGTTGTCATGACTTTGTCTTTCACACCACAGATAAAGTAGGAAAAAAAATATTCTCTCTAAAAAGATTTAGGGGACAGGAGAAGAGTTACTGTAACTCTGCTGAGCCTGCTTTTAGGCAATCCTGATAAGTATGGATTATTAAGAAAAAATAAAAGTAAATCTGGAAGCAATTTTGAGAAGATAGTGACATGTAATTATTCGAAAGAATGTTTTGAACCAGCTGCTGCTAAAACTCAGCATAAACTGTAGGTGGCATCATTTGTATAAAATTTTGGAGTGCTGAGGAAGAAAGTCACTTTCATTTCGAGTTTTCTGATAGCTTGCCATGATCGTCTAGTGGTTTGTACTATTCATTGTGGCCATGACTACCTTAGTTCAAACCCGAGTCACAGCAGGAAAAGGCATATCTTTTGAAGAGATGTAATTACAGATTCCTTACCAAAAATAATCTATTAGTGATGTCTGAGACTAAGATGAGAAAATAATTAGAAGCTCTCTAACTTTTACAGAAGTATTTTGTTAAAAGTGTACACTCCACAGTATTAGTTCAGTAATCCTGTTGCTAAGTGGAATTCTTTTTATTTAGATGTTTATGGATATTGTGATAAACACAGTGGCATAGTGAACATGTAATTTTTATCTATTACAACTACTAAAGATCAGGGCTGAGCCATGAAGCTCATTTGGTTTTGATCTTTCCTATCTTTTCAAGTTAACAGAGCAATCAGCCTGAACTGCTTGGAAAAACAACAGTGGTAGATTTGGAAATTCTGCTTGTCTAGGCACAAACTGCTGCTAGTAGAAGGTCTTTGCTGGTGGTAGCCAAGAGGAACCATCACTTGCTAGTGATTCCAGTGACTCTGGTTTTGTGGTAGGAACAGTATGTAACTGCAGTATTCTGCCTCACTGAGTAATATAAGTTCAGGTTCTCAGAATAAAGACTTCCAAAATTACTATGGATTTTATAAATTAGTTACAGTAACTAATGGCAGCTTGTCTAATAAATGATAAATTAACAACAGAATTACATAGCTGATAACAGCTATATTAATAAAATACCATTATGGAGTTTATCATATTTGGATGGTGCTAAATATAGTTTGTGGTAAAGGAGTTAATTTCAGAGCAAGTTCTATTTTTCCCTCACTCTTGCATCTGACAGGACATCCATCCTCTGCATAAGGATTTACATCTCCACCAGGCTTGGACAGACTCAAGCTTCAGGCAACAGGCCCAGCTTTTGCAGAGTGTGAGTGACAGGTGCCTTCTCTCTGCAAAGCAGCAGGAACTTTCCTTGCCCACCTACCCAGTAAGGAAATAAAATAAAATTTAATTTGCACCACTGTCAGAAAAATCAAAGCCCCATACACCTGAAAACCTGGGAAGGCCCCTCACGTCTGGAGACTATAAGCTTAGATGTCTGTCCCAGTTTCAGTGTGGTAGGTTAGTGACCCCTGGCATCTTACCATGTCCCTCAGGTTCACAAGAGCTCTTTCTGTTGATTTGTTTGTTTGGTTTTTTTTTAAAATGTCTTTGGGCATTCCTCTGATTGGCCTCAGACTTCCTGTCTAAACATCACTCAGCCTTTTAGGAACGTATCAGAGCAATTAGCTCTTGACTTCTTGGCCAAGTTGATGAGACAGATGTGATTGATTTCCCAAAAGAAAACACTCTAGAAACATGCACTAGCGTAAAAGAGACTGGGATGATCTTTCATACTCTGTCCCTGCTGTAGTCTCTCAGAAATGTCATCTGCTGTGTTAGATTTCATAAACTGCAGAAACACCAAATTAACTCTTCACAGATGCATATATTATTTAAAGCATCCTATTGAATTAAACAAAAATAAAATAAAGACTTGCCATGCCAAAAATTCTGGTCTAAACATGTATCATAATCAGGCTGGTGAAACACTCAAGGCTCACCCTTGCTTGGTCTCTACCTCTCTGGAATTGTCTTCTTTATATCCAGTGTTCATTTGTAGCTGAAGTGTAAAAACCTTGTATTACGTTATTGCTAGTTATAGTAATATTGACGATTTTGAAGAAGTTTTGATAGGACACTAGACAAATTCTAAATGTCAGCCTTTTTTTTTTTTAATTTTATGGTGACTTAGCTGTAAATGGTCGTAATTCTGTTTGCTTTAGTATATTTAGGATATCAATATCTATATCGCTATCTCAAAGCTAGAACTATAAACTGAGAGCAAGAACAGTGTAGGCAGATGATCACACCTTTCTCACCAATTCCCCTGCAGTTATTTGTTCTCCTCACAAGAGAATCAAAATTAAACCCCAACTTTATTTTGGAATATAAACATGCAAGTGCAAGTGGCTCCAAGCATTATATTTCCTGAGAAAATATTTATCAGTTTTTCCCTTCTCATTAGGGAAAAGAAAACAAAAACTTTAGCATAAAACAATTTCCGAGTGTAACAGGATTGCAGACTAGAAAACACAGAGATATAATCCTGGAATGCGTTTTAAACCTTGGACTGTACAAAGAATTGACTGTATGATTCTGAAATATGTTGGTCTTCATTTCTAGCAGACATGTCCAAATAACACTTTTCCAGTTGGAAAACATGGTCTAATAGTACGTTCAAAATATTCAAAAACTGGATTGCATATATCTATTATATAAATCTATTTCTGAAGCTCTGATTATTTTTTTTCTATAAGCAAATTGAAGACTAGAGAGAAGTTCGCTTCAGCAGCCTTCTCTGCCTTAATGCAGCAAGCTTATCTCCTGGAAAATGAGGAAGAGTTGTTAAAAAACAGGACAGGAAAAGATAATGTATGCCTTTCTCTGCAGTTATTCTGTGTCCTTTTGTGCTTGCTGGTGTTCTCATGCATGGTCCATTCTGTGTAGAATGTAAAACCTTCAAGACATAGAGGTATCTATCTCCATCTCCTCAACATACCTAATTCACACTTTGGCACTGCAATGAATAGGATATACCCATCAACAATGCTTGGGGAGAGATTAATTTCTTTTTACTGTATTTTAGCACTAGCTGTTGATTATGGTTAAAACTCATGGGGTTTTTAAGCTGTAGAGAAAAGCACCTGGTTCTTAAGAAGGAAACACTGAACAGAAATACTGAAAAACTTTTCAGATATTAACTGAACCTGATGTAGATTTCTCTTCTACTTTCTGTATTTTTCATGAGTGCAGCTGAGTTGGTTGTATGCTGTCTGAAGTTCATATCAGGTGTTGAGCAGGATAGAAAGCAGTGTCTGTTTTGAATCTGCAGTCATCAAATACAAATAATTCTGGTTTTCATTCTCTTTACAGGAGTGCAGCTCATATTAAAACTTTTATAGGACCCTTCTGAAATCCTTTCAAAGGGCTCTGGTCAAGAGAACTCTTTGAAAGGAGATCTTCTGTGGTAAAGAGAACTCCTGAAAGCTTAAATAGCTGGTTGTGCTTTAGTAAAGAATGCCAGGAATTAATTTCACAGGTGGGATGATTTTAGCTCTGGAAATTCAGCTCTGAGTTTACAGGGTATTATAGCAGGATGGGTACTTACTGGGGAAAATTTGGCAGATGGGGAGATTCCTCAGCCTGATGTGTAAACATAACTGCCTAAACAATGTCTGATGCTGCAGTTCTGTAGCCTTTCTCATCATTTGTCTTTGGTGTTTCTTAAAAGAAAGCACGTCCTACTCTCATGCTTCTTATTTGTAAACTTCCAGCAATCACTCACAGAACTGGGGAGAGCTGCGCTGACACACACGTGAAGTCTGTGGTCAAGTTTTGGAGCTTTCAACTCATACCACTTTGGGTTAAGCTTTGGCTCATATTTGAATCCTACAACTTTCTGCACTACATTTTAAACTACTGAGTAGGGCCTAGTTTCACTTCTTCATCACAACCCCAGAACTACCAAATATTAAAAACTATCAAAATTATCTTTTATGTTGTTTAAAAAAAAATTCCCTCTGGTTTTACATCTCTTGAATTCCGAATTCCCATTTTTCTATTCTAAAAACTTTATTTATATGTTCTCTTCTTTTGAAATATCACTGAGGAAAGACCAGATCTTTGAGTTAGATTCAAATACATCTAACAAGTATCTCCTTCCAAAAGCTTTCTGAAAGTCATTCATGTGCTTAATGGTTTACAATTTTTCCTTCACTTGTATGTATTTTCTCTGCACTGAATACAACTCAGAAGATGACACTTTGTCACACTCCTTTTAAACGAATATCTTCTTTATCACAAAGAAGCCTCCATCCAAAGGAATCTCAAAAAAAGTCTTAAAACTTTTTCTCTTTGAGAAGAGAGCATCATTTCAACATTCCATACTAATATAGCAAATTTTTTTGCTTGTAACACAGTCTGTAATGTTAACGTAATCAGTGCCACTGTTCTACTAAGCCAGCACCTATGTGCTTCCTGCGCCTGAGAGCTGTGCATGGAGCCAGTAATGTAGCTGCTGCACTGTTTCTGGATTTTTTTTTTTCTTGTGGATCTCTGCATTCCCAGTTTAGATCTTGTGCTTTGAGGCTCTCAGCATAGTAACATGTTGTTGCTGTTGTTCTCTGATATAAGCAGCAAACCTCTTATTTTACTCTCCAGAACTGTATTACTAATTTGTCTGGGGGTAGCAGGACTGTGTGTACTCTTCAGGAAAATCTGGAGTAGTAGAATGTGTTTATTCTGGAACCTGCACTGTTGCTATTATTCACCATGCAGCTGAAGGCGAGAAGGTGTACTGACCTTTGCACTGGCACAGAGAAGAAAACTTCTCTATGATATAAGCATGAAGGCATTTGTATTAAAACCACATGGGTAAATTAGTGTTTTACTGTTACATTTGAGAAAGAAAAAGTTTTAATCATTTAGCTAAAGCAATAGGAAGAAAACTAGCATATTATAGAAAATTCTCTTCAGAAACACATTTTGAAGGTTTTTTTTTGCAAGAACCAAACTTGAAAAATAATTGCAATAGAAATCCAAAAGGACTAATGTATGAAATATTGACTCTTTCAGATAGACAAAAATGTAAACTCTAGAAAGATATTGAAGGCTGATCCACCAGCTATTGAACCGCTTTGTTTCACCATACTGTCCATCCTATTTCTTGTTTTGCTGAGGGGTTTAATGGAATTAAATATTCCCTGCTGGTCTTCATAGTTATGTGAGTCCTGCTTTAAAAGCATTCCCTTTTCATCTTAATAATTTCAAGACAGTCTTACTTCCTTACTGAGCCCTGTGCAGACACCTGGAAAAAGTCTGCCAAGAGCTGGGTAGTCTGTGCCTGGATGCCTGAATAGTGTTTGACCTCAGAAGGACAAACACTGTCTTTCGTAAAGAGAACTTCTGAGGTTCCAGCCTCAACTGTTAGAAACATACAGCCATTTCCCATAAATGAGTATTTGTTGCTTTCTCCTTTTTAGTCCTCAGCTTCTTTTGATTTGTAGTCAGGCTGCATGCTTATGTATGAAAAGATCTTTTGGTCAAGATGAGTAGTTTTTATGTCAGTCGCCAAAATGCATAGCCATCTAATGAAATTAGAATGGGTCATGTGATCTGAAGTTCACAAATACATTTTTGAGCATCTTCTATTAAAAGCAAGTCAGAAGTAGAACCGTGTTGCTGCATGGCTCAACCAGCATATGAAGTGCCTATTATTGGAAGGTACTTGGGAGAGTTTCTTGAAAATTTCTTTCTTGGTGCCTTTCAGCTAACTTCCTTACCTCACTATCTCCATACTGGGCAATCACTGGACCCTAACACCATGCCCCATTAAACAACCACACCCACCACGCAGTGAAGCAGGACAAGTAAACGGTGCTTAGATGAAGAGAGAATCATGTCAGACCACGTTCACCCTCCTGGCAGAATCCTCCCCACCAAAGGAGCATTGCATTTCCTGCAGAGCCTTGCTCCTCTTTAATCAAATTTCAGACCTAGACATGTTGTCCCCTTCTTGCTGCTATTGATTACTGGCCTCATAACTACATCATTATTGGAACAAAGATAAAAAAGAGCCTTACAATAAAGAAATTAATTAAATGTAATTCCATGCTTCTTTTGCTGCTCTTTCCTGAAAAAATCTTCTGGAATTTTGTTTTTGTAGTGAGTCGACCCTTGGGAGAGATCATAGAAAGAAATCAGTCTTAAATGGGATAGAGAAAGGAAGTATTTTAAAAAACTGGCAGAGTGAAGTCAGTGAAAATGTCCCAGAGTACCTCAGTACAACATCTGTGCGAACTACTTGAAATCACACAAAAGGAGACAAAAAAAACATGTGACGCAAAAAGTGTCAATTACTTTATCATATAGCAATGGGCTACAGTAACTTGTTTGGTGCAGCTACTGCTTCTTCTCATCTGTTTTTTGGGCCTCAGACACCAAGTCCTGTCCAGCAATTCCTGGCTTGGGTGGGATGACACCCTCCAAAGGTGAGGACTAAAACAGTTCCCCCTCCTCTGTGCCGTGACTCGGATTTGAACCGAGGTTGCTGCGGCCACAACGCAGAGTACTAACCACTATACGATCACGGCATGCTACAGAGGATTTGTCCAATATCTTCTGTTTTCTGTCCCCTCTAGCAGAGCTGTGTAAGCATTGCCACCTAGTGTGGACTGGCTATAATGTTCCACAGGCTGACCTTCATGCCAGGGTGGCTGCTATTATTGTGGCATGTCCTGGCATTCCCCAAACAAAAATGGGGCTGCTGACAGACAAGTTATGTGCAGAAGACAAGCACAAATGGTGTGGGGGCAGAAAAATATTCCTGCTCCTTTTGGCAGTTGCAGTCTGGTGTGGAAATATTTTGTTGTCTGTTTGGCCAACGTCTATCTCCAAACAGGAAATAATTTTTGTCCACAGATCTTTCTGTTTTCAATGCTGTGCCTAGTGATGGAGGAAAATCTGGTGAAAGGACATTCAAAGTTACATAATTATTTTAAAAGTTGTTGAAAAGGAAGCATAAAAACACATGGTCCCCTCCTGCTGACATAAGTCAGATTTGAACCAAAGTTGCCATAGCCACAGCACATAGTACCATATCACAGCAAGGTCTGACAGGTTTTGAACAGACATGACAGAAAAATAAGATTTCTAGTAAAATTGTAAATATTGGTAGCACCATCAAAGGAGGACTTCTGTTGAGGCTTGAGAGTCAATTTTTCAAAACACAAGTGTTCATCGTAGAATTAGTCTAATAATTGTCTTCATTAAAGATCTCATATCTGCCATTTAGTCTCATTTTTAAATTCTGTATCTGACAGTGATAACAAGAAAAGATTGATAGTAACAAGTATCTTTACAATTTTGTTAATTTGTTTAAGAAGTGGAAGGAATTGGTGGGTACACTAAATGATTGTGCTGCCATTCAGAGGGACCTCATCAGGCTGGAGAAATGAGCTGACAGGAACTCAACTCCTGTTTTCAGAATTGATAAAGGCTTTGTAATGTGGATCTTGCCCAGGGCATGCATGTGTTGTATTTTCTCTGGGAGTTAGAGGTGACAAGTTGAGGGTATGTATGTTTAAATGTCTAGATTCCTACCTTCTTTTTTGCTAAGGTGAATGAATATAGATGACATTGTTTTAGCTGAACTCCCTGTGACTATGAAAAAAAAGGAGTTGGCTAATTTTTCTTTTACTAACCACAAATAAATGAATAGATGTCCTTTTGCCAGTCTATTTAGACTATGCTATTTTTCCTTTCCTTTTTAAAATAACTCCACCTAATGTTGTTGGTTATATGTGCTATCATAACAATAGGAATATTCGCAGTGTTGCTACAGACTAATTCCATTTCTATATCTTGTCCCAGTGTTTGCAGTGCCTTGGATTTGATCCAAAGGTCTGTGTTATTTGATAGTGCACAAGGCCACATTTCTGCACCTAAACAAGTATGTACAGCTTTATTTGCATTGCTTTTTTAAGATTCTGTGTGCTAAATGTAAGACTTTTACATCTGCAATACTCAGTGCACAGTCTCATGTTGATTAAACGTCTATCCACTTCATATTTAAGGCCTGCTAGCAGCCCAGGGATCTTTATCTGTCACTTCCATCCTCTGTACTTCTCTTTAATGGAAACCAAACCAGATTACTGTCAGAGAACCCAATGCAAAGCTACTGGTTGTATGATACTGTGTGTCATGCAAGAAAGAGAGTGATTTTTAAAACATTTTAGACTCAAAAGCATGTTTTGACATTAGGAAGTATGCCTATGCCTCTGATTCAGCTTGTGCATTTTTAACTGTTAAACCCAACTAGTTGCTGTTGGCACCAAGGGAAAAACTCATCACATTAATTAGACTGTGTCAGTATGTCTGAATACAAACCATGAGGCTCTGGAGATTCTTTCATTTGACAGAATGTTAGTTATGTTTCTTTAATTGACTGCAGTAGCTAAAATTTAGGTAAGAGCTTGATTAATCTGGAAATTAGGAATTTGCCCTAGTGGTACTGAATGCAAGTAGGTCTCCTTGAAATAACCCTGGTGCACTCAGTTTCAAGTATTCCACTCATTTAAAAATGATCCAAGAAGCAGTGGTTGGGCCTAACTTGGTAGCAGAAGCAGAAGAAACTTAGCTATGCTCAGAGGTGGTTATGTTGCCTTATATTAGAGTAGACCACAGCAATGCCAAGTAAAAAGGTTTCCAGAATAAGGCAAGACTCAGTAACAAGTGGATTTGACCTTAAGACTCATCACCTTTTTTGTGTTCAACATGTGGCTATTTGGGGATAGCAAGACCTGTCAAGTGTGCAAGCATCCTAACTCGCAGTGGTAGAGCAGACCTCTGCCCCAAGACATCTAAGAGGCCATTTGTAGCACATTTTTTGGTATTGAAGTTAATGCTACAGTTCAGGTTGTTATTGCCAGTAAAATCTGGTCATCCTGTCACCTGTCTTCCCTTTATGTTACTGACTTTCTTTCCTTGTCTATGTCTTAGTTTTTCACTGGATTAAATTTGTGTTCCTGTGTAATTATATCAACACAAAGGAACCTGTGGATACACATGATGGGTAATTTTCCTCTTGAATGATGACATAACATCTAGCAAAGTGGTCCCAGAGTAAGAATTTTTTTTTTAATAAGGTATGTTAAGGATGCGGAAGAACTAACTTATCTGCCAAGTGCTGTGCACTTCTCTGGAAAAAAAAAAAATTAAAAAAGAAAGAAAGACAGACAGACAGACAGACAAAGTGAACCTCCCTGAGGTGTGTGCATTTCAAAGTGAACTGCAAATTCCAATAAACTGCATTCCATTGCAGTCTACCTGATGACATGGTATCAGGAAAAGAACTTGAAAAGCCCTTGTGGTTAAACTAAATTCAACATAGTATTATCTTTGTGACTGGGGAGAATGTAGAAATTGAGCCTCTTATACTTATTTTTAAGTTGTCTGAATTATTATGTGTCTGTTCAGGTTACATAAGAATTCAGTGCAGCCTGCAGAATGCTTAGAGTATGTAAGCAATGTAATATTAGACAGTAAAAATATTTGTTTTTTAAGTGTTCTAATGATTATTCAATAGAGTTTGGTGGGCCTTTTAAAATTTTGTAACAAAACTTGAGGTTGATAATGGACATCTCACAGTTTAAATATAACCTTTAAAATTAATATCTCATCTTATGTTATTACTGGCTTAATGTAACAGCTAATTAATGGGTTTTTTTTTTAATTATACATGAATTTTCCTAGTTTCTAAAGCATACACTGGATAATAAATCTGCCTTTAGGTAAATCTAGCTGACAAATTAAACTTATGTGAGCCTGAGGAAATCTGTAGAGCATTCTATGACTCTGTTTAGTTGGAATTCTTCTGGTGCAGAAATTTGCCTCACATAATGCTGAGAAGAAACCATAAGTGAACAGTGACACTGACTGAAAGCCATCACGTCTCTCATCCAGCTGTGTTTCGTTCTGCCTGGCACACATATGACAAAACTTGTCTTAATTCATTATAAGTATTTGTTTTACTTTTTATTTTTGAAAGTTGTTCTAGCTCCAAGGCAGTTTAGAGGTGCTATATCCCTCTGTAATGAGCATGTCAGACTGGACCAAATGGTTGTTTGGAGACTCATTGTCCTGGTTTGAGTAAGAACAGAACTAATTCTCTTCAGTGATTTTACTTTTCAGTTCAGTTCTCCTAACTAACGGCACTTTCTGAAGTTAGCAGCCTGTTATCACAGGCAGTATCGGCTGCTGGNGGTTTGAAATCCTACCTTTTATACTTAGATTTGAGGTAGATGCATGGACAGCTATAGCCAAAAGACATCTGATTAAATGAACAGCAAAGTCCTGCTTTCAAAAATCTTAGACTTTTGGGTGTTACAGGGCAAAGCAGTCAAGTTTGGCTGTCCAGACAATACTGTATGACATCTCTTCAGAAGAAACTCTTCCATCAAATAACTAAGGCAATTGTGGAAAATATTTATAGGAGCTACTTTTAACTTGATTTACAGCTTGTCTTATGAGAAGGATAACCATGAGGCAAGAATGCAAAGGAAATATTCACACTCCTCTTGCATGCAATGGCTGCTTAATGGTGTATGTACAGGACTGACAAAAATAATCAGAGCAACTGTAATAATGGAATACTCATCAGGTCATTCCAACCACATAACCAAACAGTATCAAATCATGCTTGCTATTTAAGAATCTTTCAAATTAGGAAAGGGATTTCAAAACAAAGTTTTAAACAGGTGGTTGATAAAAAGAAAACTTAATTGAGAATGCATTAGACTCTCAGAAACTCAGCTTTCACAAAATAAGGTACACATGATACTCAGAACTTTTTTTAATAATCTTTAGGTTTTGTTGTTGGAAAAACCCCATATCTCTCTGATTTATTGTTCCAATATGATTTCTTTCAACAGAATCATGTAACAAGTAATGAAATGACCTTTCAGTTGCACTTCTGCAGTCAAGCAGCTTGTTTTCTTCACCTTGATCAAGGCAACATTGTCCCCTTTAGCATTAATCAGCAACCATGAATCCCCTTTAGCACTAATCAGCAACCATGAATCCCTCCTCTTTCTATTGTGTGCATCCTAAGCTCCAGTGCTGCTTTAGTTTCAAACATGTCATTAGTTTCCCGAAATCTTCATCTTAATGGCTAGTTGTCTAATTTCTCCATGAATAGTCATAAAATCCTTCTTAATCCTTCCAGCAATATACTGCTACCATCCCATGCCTAGCAAACACTGGAAATGCATGGATGAGCAGCAGTACTGCTCTCTGCTGAGGAGTCTGCTTTGCTGCCCTGATGGATATTTACACTAAAGCCTCATGATAGCTGTGTTCACCTATCAGCAGCAGCTCATAGAACATATGACTGCAGTAAGTGTTCACAAGTCTTGTGGCTACAACTCAGCATTTGTCTTCAGCTATCAGACTGCTCATTGCTGTTGCAGGAAAAATGCTACCAATGTCACACACAGGAGAACAGAACTGTTATATAAGCGAATTCACACAGGTTCACTTTTGTCTTTCAGCTTCTGCCTGTAGACACTGCTTTCCAGTGTAAAATCGTGTCACAACACAGTAAGAGACTAGTAAAAGATAAGATGGTCCATATACAGTTCAGTTATGTGGACTGTTGTGCAAATTAATCAAAGCTTTGCAGAATTTTGCTACAACTTGAAATCATGCTTCACCTTCTGTAAAGGTGCTTTTGGGCTAGCCTTTTTAGGAATATTGTCATTTCTGATCCTAATGGGTTTTTTTCAGAGAATGGTGATGTTGGTACCACCAGAACTGCTGTTACTTGGAACATTCCATGTTCGAACACATGTACATTATCAATGCAGGACTACTCTTCTTGTTGTTTATGTGACAGAAGGTTTTTCTCCTCTTGTGTTTTCAATATTTCATTCAGATTTTAAAATGTTTTATTGTTGAAAACACCCTGACAAGTGGATAGTACATTAGAAGTACATTAGAAGTTCATTCTGTATGATGCTGATAACACAAATACAAGCATTAGGCTGGTAAAACACTACTATGGTTAATGACGTAACAGTGTACCAGTGAACCAATGACAGCTCAGATTCATTCCCTGTCCTATTTGCAACGGGCAGATGTCGACTACACACATGCTAGTGCTTGCCATGCTTCTGTGAGGCTCTTTGGATTGCAATAAGAGGATACTGTAATTTTTGTTTTCTTTTTTTATGTACGATCTTTTATCTCTGGGGATATCTTTCATCAGTTCAAGTTTCTTACACTGGCTGCACTGAGAGCTCCCTAAGCACCAGCTCAACAATCTATGATATAAACCATACATAAATGCATTTTCTATTCTTAGTAATAAACCAGTAGATTTTAAAACTTATTCTAATGTCAGTTCATTAGTGTTAAAATAAGGCAGGTCAGACTGGTTATAGTCAGATTTTGTGGTGCTAATTAGCTCTTGAATGTGCTGCTTGGGGTAAGAAAAGTGCTGCTCAGGGGATGACAAAATGAGAGCTGCTGTTAGTAGAGACCATTTAATTCCTGGAGGCGACAGAGCTTTCTAGTGATTTCAGCCCTAAAGTTAGAAAGACACGACACTCCATGACAAGGTCTTTTATTGTATGCACTGAATGTAAAACAAACAAATAGGAAAAAAACAACAACAACAAACCACCCGAACTCCACACACACATTGTTAAACAATTCCCCAGTTATCTTATTTAATATGCTCCATGTATCTAAAAGGTTCAAGATCCTATATCCATGCTGTTTTCTTACACTGCAAAATCACAGAGTATAAACATTATATGGCTTAGATTTGCATGGTAATTAAAATTTACCTGGCACGAGTTCATAAAGAACAAGTGCACTGAAGTCAAACTTCTGGCCTCCTTGAGAAATCCAGTCTGTAACACCTCACTCTGCATTTGATTGCCTTGAAAGAAGTTTCCTTATGCTAAATAAATGCTACTAGAGAATACCTACCTTTTAAAAAGTTCAAACAACTGCTTGGTTCGTATCTGTGAAATAATAAAATAAAATTAAAAATCAAGCAAGTGAAGTTAAAAATCACTCCAGGAGCTGGATAATATAATAATCTAAATCACAGAACTGTATTAAGGGCATTGGTTAACACCATCTGATCCTGGAGATTGACTCACGTTATTAAAATCTATGCAGTGGCTATTAAATGATTGTATAAACTGAGAATTGTTAATAGTGATTTCACCAGTTTTGTCTAAATTTTGAATATTTGAAGGATTCATATGATTCACTGATATAATCTGATCTGTTTCACTGAGAATCTATCTGCTCTTAATAGGTAATTTTTTGGCAAAAAGTATTACACGAAAGCCAAAAGAAAAGTGACAGTGTTTACTCTGTAAGCAGGAATGCAGTTGACTGAGACTTTCCTTATCCTGCTTCTCAATATCTTTCCCTTTTTGATGTACAAAAGAGAAGAAGAGATTTTATAAGGTTTGGGGCAGTAAAGTGATCGTGGTTTCACATGCTGTTCTGCTTGTAATTGAACTAGGTTTACTGCTGCCACTTCTCATCTGTTAATCACTGCTACATTCACCAGAGGTTATAACCAGTTCACATCTGCCAGCATAACCAGCCATGTGTTCACCCTCTAAGGTGGCTCTCAGGATGACATGTTTCCTTAATGTTTCCATGGTAGGAAAGACTGTTTATGAGTAAGCTGTAAAAAATTCTGATTTTGAAGGTTGGTGACAGGGAACAGTAATATGAATCTAGCTCAGCTGTGCTATAACCTCATGGTTGATACCTCACCTGCCTGTAAGATGAAAGGGGAAAATTTGCCATAGGCTTGCATTTGCTGACCACAATAGGAATGTCATTCAATCTACATATAATTAGGTTTTCCACCTTTAAAATGTCTCTCAAAAGTACTGTGAGGATTTCGTTTGTTCATGTTGGCAAATCTGTTTCTCAGAAGACATAGGACTTTGTCTGTGATACCTAGATATCAAATTTTATAAAGGATACCTCAGTGTCATTTTTAAATCAGATATATTTAAAATCAGATATATATAAGCATAATTTTAAAACTCCTTTTAGGATACTTTAGTAGCAATGACTGCTATAGGATCTCAATATTTATGCAATCAAGTAATTGCCAGAGAAATTATTACATGAGTTTTCTCAAATTAACATAACCTGAAAAAGTCAAAGTAACCTTGACACAATTAATCTCTTCTTTTGCAATGACCAGTACCATGCAATATTTATCAAACATCACCTTATCTTCCCTCATTTTGCATTTCACTGACAGAGTTCTCATTCTACAGTACATTCTGTGCTGTGGTATTTTGCAAGAAAAGCAAAGCAATAAGTACCCCGAAATCTGAAATCTGTCCTATGTTCTCTCCCAGTCCTCATCAACACATGTAACTATAACTCTTTATTTTCATATCTGTACAACCCAGAAAACAAAGTAAAATAATCATGGCTAGTAGAAAAATGTTTTGTAAATCAGTTATAAGATGTGGAAGAAGGTGATCCACAACAGGTGTGTAATTTTAACTCCGGCAGGTATAACAGTGTCCTAAATGTGACTTTAACTCAAATACCTAACAGCAGTCTTAACAATAACAATTGGTTGGAAGTATCTAAAACATTCATAAGTATCAGTCAATGCAGTTTCATAGTTTTTCTAAGATTTTATTGCCCTATTCAAAAAAAAAAAAAAACAAGTTGAAGCAGAGACAGCCAACTCCCATGCCTGTCATGATATACATTTTTATGATAATTCAAATGACTGAACCGATCCTGATTTTAGACCTCACTGTGACTAGAAGTGTAGCGCATTGACATTACTGTCAAACACAGAGCATAAGGTGTTTTGTTTTTTTCTTGTACCTAGATTACACAAATGTGTTTACACTTAGCTAGTCATGCTCCATTAAAACCATTCCATCTGTCAAGAATTAATAACTTGTTTCATGTAATTTTGGCTTACTATGTCTGGTCAGGCTGTTTTTTCCCCCAAATATTAAACAACTTAATATTTAACTGAGCATTTTTGCTGGATAGAAAGAGCTCCCTCTCCTGGATTTGCAGAAAAGAGTATGGATCTGCCTAGGTCCTGTGGAGGAAGGTTGGGTCTTGACTGGGTCTCTGCCATTTGTTTAAGGAAAGTGGATTTTCTTATTGATCTTGACTGTTAAAAGTACCACTTAAAGGACAAGGAGTCAAAGCTTTATCTAACAAGGAGTGTTGAACCACTGGTGAAGACTACTGTCTCCAAAAGGAGGCCTTTCCTGAGAGTACGGGTTTTCACTAGTCATTACAAAGCCATTCCTTTCTGTGAGAAGAAAGTAAGATTTTGAGTAGTGAAGAAAAATACATTTTGCCTCTTTTAACCCTGAAGAGCCTCATTCACTGCCTAATATACCTCACATCTGCCTTTTCCATGACAGCAGAAAAATTGCTTAGCCCTCTCTTTCAAAAGCATGAGAACAAACAGACAGTTACTATTTGGGATGTTTTTTTCTTAATGAAAGATAAAATTATATAATCATATTTTTAGTAGTATATTGTTTATTTATTATAATTATATTGTTATTATATAATCCTCAGTCTCCAAAAATTTTAGTTCCTTAAGGAAAAACAGGAAAACCACCAAATCTCATGAAAATTTGAATTAAATAATGACATGCAACTAGACTACAGTTCATAAAATCTGCAACAAAGTCCTAATTTTTAAAATTTTGGTACAAAACAAAAATATGCTATGACAAAATATGCCCCTCTTAAATACTGTTTGGCCTTCTCATCATTGCTCTCCTGAGACTAAGATGCTGTTTGACTTGTTTCTGTTCCAAGCCGAGAATGTCATAGGTATTTGCAACATTACCAGGAGCTGTGACCAAGTAAGCCTAGAAAGCTCTCTTGGACAGATCAGCTTGTCTCTAACACAGACAGAAAGCATGTTCCACATTAAATTGTATTATATTGCACATCTGGAATGTTGTCATGGATGGCTATGTACTATTTAGGAAAGACAGTCCAACAAGGTGATGCGGTGGTGTTGCTCTTTATGTGCAAGAGTAACTGAAATGTAATGAGTTCTATCCAGGGGGGGAGGTAGAAGAGGTTGAAAGCTTGTGGGTAAGAATTAAGGGACATGCAAAGTGGGGTGAAACTGTTGTGTGGGTCTACTACAGACCCAAACCAAGGAGAAGATATTGATGAGGTCTTCTACAGACAACTGCGGGTAAGCTCTAGCACAAACTCCTTGGTACTCATGGGTGACTTCAATCACCCTGAAGCCCACATTGCTTCGCAAGTTCAGCCAAAAAGGCTCTTGCAGTGCACTGACAATAACTTCTTAAGGCAGGTAGCGTAGGAACCAACGAGAAGAGGTGCACTGCTGGACCTTGTA
>VWZY01008274.1:1986-13715 GCA_013399075.1 Chloroceryle aenea
AAAATTGGATATTCACCTAGCAAGAGAAAGAAATTTCAAATTGCACCAATGTAGTTCATTCATAGATATTTTCCTGTGTAATCCCTTACAACTTCTGTCACCTTTCCGATCCATTAATGTCAACTCTGGATGAAAGGAGAGCAAAAGGACCACCGTAGTATATAACTCAGGTTCTGTTGCTTGTAATGATTGTGTTCTTTTAAGGCATCATCTATTCTTGACATAAACAATTATGTGTAATAATTATATCAAAAGGCAGATGGTATATAGATTTCTGCTTGGAAAGCAAAGAGCATTGTTTCACTGCTACCTAGAATAGGCCTGGTATTGAATAAAAGGTAATATCAACAGGCAACAATATTGTGTCTTCAGAATTTATTTAGCTCAGATATCATAGTAACACAACTTAACTAGACAATATGAAGAAATAATTCAAACAAAACTCTTATACTAGAGGTTGCATTATTTCGAGATTACCACCTACACAGATGAAGAGATTGCCAAATATTTTAAGTCAAGCTAATTCTTGCTGTGTAGGATTCTAGTATCATAAATGCAATATAAAAGAACACAAATGTATAAACTATGTTCTAGAGTTCTATAATGAAAAAATGCATACTTGCACCTGTAGAAAAAATTGAGTTAATAAAATTAAAAAATGATATCTATATATACAAGTATATGAGAGTAGTGGTTTAATTTGGAATAAAAGATAAAATAAACCAAAATAAAATAAAACCAAACCAAAATTGTTCTACCACCCTATTTTCATGCAGTGATTATTTTCATGTGCCTTAGTTTAATAATGATAGGTAGAATCATTGAAATGTTAAAGGAAAAAGCCTTCCCAAAAGTAATGCTGGTGGTAGGTAATTTGCCTCTTTTCTAATGTACAAGGGATCAAAGAGGGAAGACATCCTTACATTCATTAGAATTAAGTACTAGCAACCAGATTCAGTCTTAATATCAGCAAGAACAATTCCATTTAGTTTGACTTTATGGGAGTCATGTCAGTGTAAGAAATAATTCCTTATCTCTTGTGCAATGTCACTAAACATATAAAAAGGAGTCAAGGATTCTAGAAAAGAGGAAATATTAACTGCTCTTTGATTTGTATTTATAAAGTAGAAAAGTGGTTATCTCATTTATGAAATTGAATTTTTTTCTTTAATAACATTCCAGTGTATTTATGTATTACATGTTAGGTTCTTGGCAGAATGTTGAATGGCGGGGGGGGAAGTTAAAATGAATTGGTAAAATATAAAAGATTCTATAAATACCAAGTAAATTTTATTGCTTTACTAGAGCCATCTGTGAAATCAGGATAATTAATGTCTAGGTTTTGCTGATGTCTCAGTTTGAGAGATGATTTCTCGCTATTCAGGTGGTCTGTTTGCCAAAGCAATAGTCTCTGGGTTGGAAAGTAAAATTTTTAAGTTACATTTTCTCACTACAGAACATCTGTTTCCTTTATAAAAAGAAAGATGTTCTTTGTCACTTCCCAGTAAAGCCCTTTCCACTGTGATTTTTTCCTATGCTGAAATACTTTTTTCACATATGTCGTCATTAATCATTAGTTGTTAACTGACTTTTGTCTTCCCTGTCTGCCAACAAGAAAAGAACTTCAGAAATTAGTATTTTCTACTTATCTACAAAGCCACATTTGTAATTTTTCACAGGCATTTTAAAAGCTGAGTATCCAGGAAGTGTTGAAGGGTGGGTTATTCTTCCATGGTGCAAAAATTAATGCAAGTAGAATTTGGCAGGAGTTGGATCTAGAGATGATTCTTGAGAGCATCCCAGTTAGTACTTCTTTAACTCATAGATTCTCATAGCTAGCTGTACGAAGTATAACCTTATGGGACCCTATCCATGAAAGCACACTAAATTTGAAAATCAATGAGTTATGTTAAAATAAGTACATCTGATGTCACTTATTTTAAACGGTTTACCTGTTGTTACATTTCACTGTATCTAGTTCTACAATAATTAAATTGGTTTAGACTGGCATCTTACTGAATGACTCCAATTTCTTTCCTCTTTATTGGAGAAAAAATGTTTTGTAAGATAAAATTTGTAAGATAATTTCCCCTAACATATCATTATAATAATAATTCACAGAATTATAGAATATCCTAGTTGGAAGTGACCTTCAAGGATCAAGTCCCACTCCTGACTCCACTAAAGGGTAACCTAAACATTAAACTATGTGTCTAAGAGTGTCAGCCAAACACTTCTTCAATGCCAACAGCTTTGGGGGAATGACCACTTCCCTGGGGACCTTTTTCCAGTGCTTGGCCATCTTCTCAGTGAATAACTTTTCCCTAAGATGCAACCCGAGCTTCCCCTGACACAGATTTAAGCCATTTCCTTGTATTCTATCACCAGACACCAGAGAGAAGAGATCAACACCTTCCTTCCTTCACTCCCTCATAGATAGCAGTGAGGACAGTCCTCAGTCTCAGCTAAACAAACCTAGTGTCCTCGGCTGCTTGCCATAACCCATTCCCTGCTTTGGAGACATTCTAATATTTTCATATCCTTCTTACATTGTTGAGCCCATTACTGTACACAGAATTCAAAGTGAACTGAACCCATACTTAGTATAGTGGGAGAGTCACTTATTTCGACTGCACCCCAGAATACCATTTGCCTTCTTGGATGCCAGAGCACATTGTTGACTGATGTTGAGCTTACCATCTACCAAACCCTCAGCTCCCTTTCTACATGGTTGCACTCCAGCATCTTGACATGCAATCTGCATGTACATCCAAGATTACACCATCCCAGGTGCAGAATTTGGTATTTGTTCTTGTTTAATGACTACGTATACATCTTTATTATATATTTAATGAATATTTATAGACAATATTGTAACTTATCTCCAAACACACCTATATAGTCAGTTTTGATGAATAGAAAGAAGAAACTGATTTTTTTCTCATTGGTAAAACTGCAATAAAAATGGATGCAGGAAAAAACCTAGAATACTTCATGAGTTAAATGGAAGTTTTTCAATATTGATGTTTTCTGATAGATATACCTAAGGAAAGCTTTTGTTTTCTGTATTCTAAAAACAATAAAATGCAATTCACTAAACTTTATCAAAAACATCATCGTAATAAAAACAATAATGCTAATGATAATTGTTATGATAAGGATGAAGTAACAAGAATTTTGATTTTAAAATGAGGACTATGAAGTACAGGATGGGTATATGACACATTAAGAATTATTATATAATCTTGAACTGTATAATAACTATTTTTATAATCTTGAAACTTTCACCCATTGCTGTACTTTTCTTGAGAACTCTTCTTATTCTGAGCCATTAGAACTAGAGTCAAAGGTGTCTATAGTAAAGACTACAAAACATAGGAAATAAAATTCATAATGAAGTGTTTGACCAGCAATACAGTCCTTTTTTGTCACCTGCAATCTACCAGAGCTGTTTTCAATCAAAATTAAATTTTGTTCATACTTCAAATATACTTTTCTGGTGTGTGAGCTGTGTTCCTCTTTCCTCCCACATATTGTCCACCTACATGTCTGTCAGCCTGTTCCATGCAACACTAAACCACAATTGAACTCACAAACACATAATTGTACTTTAATGCGATGCCTTACACAACATAAAAAAAGGTCATAACTAGTTCCTCTCATGCAAAGTGAAACAATATGAAGAAAATGGATTGCAGCAGTATGGAAGTGTTGCTATAGTTCAGATGTATGTGTTTCCCGCAGCAAGATCTTTGACTCCCCATAGTCATTACACAATATCAGAGGGTTTAATATGTTTCATCATTTTTTCATGGCTGTTGGTTTCATTACCCACTCTCCACTTCTGTTTGGTCAGTTTGTGGCAAGCAGCTTTGTTATACTTTTCCTGTAGTCTTGCCTCTTTTGCTTTTTTATTAACTTTTTCAGGAAAGTGGAAAAAAAACAAAGAAGAAAAAGCACAGAATTCTAGACCGTATGAAGTGTTACGTAATACCATCATCTTGCAGATGTGTTTTGAATGATAGGAATAGCATTAATGAAAGCATGGTTCCATTTTGTTGTTTTCTTTATTAGAAGATCGTGTCTACCTGACATCTTCTTACAAGAAATATTTTTAAATTCTATTTGTTTGCACAAGGCTGTCAAGATGATCTGCAATATTGGGGAAAACAAACAAACAAACAAACTTAGTTTCCTATATTAATAGCAGAATATTTCATTTAAATAGAGTGATATATTTGGCTGTATATATTTTAATTTTCAGAAAATATTTCAGTTATAAATTCCATGTATTGCTTTTTTGAATAACAGAACTTCTTATTGTACACTACAATTCTATAGATATACTGAAATACTGATATATGTCCATCCTGTTTTGAATAAAACTGATTTTTTTCTTAAGCTACTATTTCTCTAACTGCTATTTTATTTTAACTATTTATATTGTAGTGTCATTAAGAATGTGCTATTTAATGTGTAATCAATTAAATATTCACTTCTTATTTAATAACATATTCTGCTATCATTTCATATGCAGACCAGATCAATGGCAGGATATAGTTTCACAGCACTATGGGGAATTATGTTACAGTATGCAAAGTGCTAATTTCCTAACATTGTAATTAAAGTTTCTGAGTGACAAACTTTGGAAATTAGATGGAGGTCTCCAGTGTTTAAGAATGTCTGAATCATTTGACATCATGCTTGAGTACTTTGTCTCCTCAAAGTATTCACTAAACTGAGTCAGGGGTTAAGGAAGGGAAGGAAATTGGTTGTTTATATTTCTTGGCTTTTCCTTTGGTGATTTAGAAGTACATACATCACGTCTCAAAAACAACAAACATCCTGTGAATACTACTTAAGGTAAAATATCTAAATGTATTGTAAAGACAGAAAGAATTTAGGAAGACCATTATGAGGACATGGGTATTTTATGACATATTTTTCCACAACATTTTCATTAAAATCTTGCCAGCTATATCATCTGTAAGTTGTTTAAATCTTTTCAAATTTTAAGGTTGAAGGTGAAATGTTCTGAAAATGAAATTACTTATCTGATTAAAAAAGTTTTCATTGTGGTGGAGAATTGATGATTCTAGATTTTGTTTTGGTTTGTTTTGGTGTTGTTTTGGGTTCTTTTTGGTTGGTTGGTCTCTTGTGGGGTTTTTTGTTTGTTTGTTTGGTTTGTTTTTAATTTTTTTTTTCAGTTCCGATTCATAACAGCTAATAATGTATTATACAAGATTGCTTGAAATCACGATATTTATTCTTACCCACAACAGTGCTTTTGAGCATGATGCCAATTTTATCAAAACTGAAATCTCAAAGGATAATTTAAATAATATTCAAGGTCTCCCTACATAAAATGTAGACTGTTAGAAAAACGTTACTTGTATGCCAATAAACTAGGTCAGTTTTTTGATAGCTAGGGCACCAGACATGCTGCCTAGGAAAGGAAATACTTTAGACTGGTTCTTTTTATTCATGTAGGAAGTAAATTATGTTTACACACTTCCGTTGTCAAGGACATCAAAAACATTCATATTCTGGAATGAAAATATGGCCTATAATTTTTGGACTAGTTGTAAAAGCAAGAATTATTATTGCTATTACAGAGTTCTTCCATGTACTAAAAAGAGGTCAGAATCTCTAGCATCTATTTGCAGATATAAAAATTTATATCTGACTTGTAAAGATTTATAAGTGTTAGAGGAGGAAGCATCGGCAGATGAACCTCCATATGGTGATCCTGTCAAAGACCCTGTTATTTTTGAGGCTCTACTGTCTCTTCTGTAAAGCCCTAGCAAGTCTGAAACTCTTCTATCTTAACAGTGCCTTAGACTTTAGCATACAAAATATATGTCACAGTAAAAAGCTCTCTTAGGGAACTGTATTACAAAAAAAAATGCTGTACTCATTCTCCAGGAACCAGTAATCCAGAAGCTTGCTTGGAAGTGATAATAACAAAGTTCAAATTTTCAGGCCAATTTCTGTAAAGTAAAAACCTTATACTTCTTTTTCTAAATATTTATATTCATTAGTTACTTTAAGTTATGAACAGATATTGTCCTAATATAAGAAAAGCATTTTTTCCCACCTTTTATGTGATTCGGAAAATTTTGTATTCTCTGAATATAGAACATTTTTATTGACCTTAAAGCTTAAAAGTGATAGGGAAACTGTTTCTTTGCTGACATGTTCTTTTTATGTCTGTTGTGTGAATTAATTGAAAATTCTAAATAAGGTGTATACTTGTATTTCCAGTCTAAAAATTAGGTATATATAATCAGGTGGACTTTCATCTATTCTAATGTAGATCAGCGTATTGCCATCCAGAATTTCTTATAAGAGATATCAGAATAAAGAAATGACTAACCTGGGGCAGATGACCCTACAATTTGTTGGATAATAGCATCTAATAAATTCCATTTAGATCATGAATGTTTCAGCTAGATTCTCTCTCTACCCTTCCCAATTTATCTGATTTCAATTTAGAACAGTTCTTAAATTATAGTTAATCTGTAGTGTTTTGATTCTGAAGATTCTGAGTACTTAAAACTTTTTCAAAGCTTCTGAAGGTCTTGTGTACACAAAGATCATTGAATCTGCTGTGTCTGTCACTCCAGAAACATTGTCTGTCCCTACAAATCCCTGGTTCACTTGATATAATCCAAAATGTGTTAGGAACACAAAGAATTATGAATGGTCATACTAATTTAAGGCAAAGACCTATCCAACCAAGTGTCTTGTTCCTAACAGCATCTAAAATGACAACTAAAGAGGAGGAATGAGGACAAACTGATTAAAACATCCAATACTCCTCATACTGAGTAGTGAATTAGCACATGTCCATTCTCCCAGTTCACCTTCCTCAGCTTTTGGCAGACAATGAAGACCAAATATTTCAGGAGTTAATATATTTACTTCAGTAGCATGAAAATATTTTTTTTTTGTTGGTTGTTCTGTTGTGGTGGTTTTGTTGTTCTTTTTTCTTGTTTGGTCCTAAAGATATAGATTTTAAGTACCATAAATTTTGGGAAATACTTAGATTCAGTCATCAGCAGTCATATGACTTTTTAGGAAAATGTAAGGAAAAGACATTAGACTTTTATAACTTTTTTTTCCTGTTAACATTCTAGAAAAGCCTACTAAACTTTAATCTATAAAATCTTCTGGTAAGATTAACTCTTCTTGTTAGATTAAGAACTCTGGCAGAATATTTTACCTGAAGACAGTTGTACTGTTTAAGCACATCTAACATTTAGTTTAATTTATGGTGTTTTGTAAATTAAATTTCTTGGTGTGCTTTTATCTATTGTGAATTTTTTCCCTTTCACATACTTCAGTACCAATTTAGCAAGACCTTCACTGTGAGAATTAGTTCCGTATTGCCTAAGAGAAAACTGAAATGTTTTCTCATAACACTAGGTTATAGGAAGTCAGAATATTTAGTTGTAGCTCTTATGTTTCACACAGTGGAATTACACTGAGGTGAAAAGCCATGTTAAGTTACAAACTAGCGACGTCTGTAATTTAAAAGGCTTTCCTATTCCAATACTTCTGCAGTTCTACAGAAGTCTGGAAATAAAGCTGTAGGAACTGAGTGTTAACTTCATGCATCGTATATTTAGAATCTTACCATATTTCCATAAAGAACATCTGCAGAGGGGGAAAAACACATCAAACCAAAACCATACAAGCTCTACAATAAAAGACATATTCCACATTAAACAGTGGTTTTCAGAAAAAGAATTTTCATTTTACATTAAGGTTTCTTATTTTGATCTCTTGGAATTCCATGAATGTGTTTTGCTTGTTGCAACTCACTGCTTTGCCCTTCTATCACCTGAAATGCATGGCCAGGTGATATAAAACAGATTTAGTGCTATATTAATTTTCAAACAGGTAACAGAGAAAATACACATTTTTAGAAAGGAGTAAGCAGTTGCTATTTTTAATCTGGTATAAACTGCTTAATTATTTTAAACTCTAAATAACCAAAAACTGATTGGGGTTTAATTTCTTTCTGGTCTTTTTGTTTGTTTTTAATTTTATTTTATTTTTAATTTGATAGGAAATATGCAATGACCATTAATTTGAACTTTGAAATAAGCAGAGGTTACCTTGTGCAATACCTAAAAGTAAAAAATGCTGTACCTTTTCATTAGGCAGATATATTGAATATAATACTTCCATCCTGTCAATGCTTGCACAGTATCTATGCACAAATATAACATGTGTGCTTCGGTTTACATATAATAATTATGTATTTTAGATTATACTTTTAAGTTATGACAAATAAAGTAATTAAATAAGTAATAAAGTTGTTATCAAGTTTTTTAAAAAAGTTTCCATGAGTGAAATAACACCAAAAACGTATTTTTCTTATTTTTCTCTCTATATTTCCGTATTCACTATTGCATTCAAATTTTCTGATTTTAGGATTTTTCTTGACTCTTTTCAAGTAATCATTCACATGAATTTAATTTTACAAGAGCAATAACTCTAAAACCAAACCAATAAAACCTGCCCTTTGATGGAAAATAAAGTAAACTTTCTATTTTTTTTTTTAGTAATTTAGCGAAGAATTTTTAATTACATTGTCATTGAATGACATTTAGAATGACAAAGACTTTGCTCTGATCTTGCTATGACTCAAAGCCTTACTGCTGCAGCAGCTGCACTTCAGAGACAGATTTTTGGCTAGTTTTCACTTGTCCTAAATTTAGAGATCTCCAGATAGCTACGAGCATGTGAGGTCTTTTCCTTAGAGCTGCTTGTAGAACAATGAAGGAAGTTCATCTTTTTTGCTAGGATAGACATTCATATGAGAACAGACAGAAAAAAAAAAAGACCCTACAATTCTCTATGGGCTGTATATGAGAAGAAGACAGTTCAGTCATACATAAACATTTAAAGTCAGGTGAGAAGAATTCCATTCTTGCTGCTTCAGTGGACAGACCTATATAAAATAAAGGCTGTGTGAAATGAACCATTTTGTTCTGGATACTTTAGGTAAGGTAGTTTCATGAACAACATGGATAAGAATTTTTATCTAGAGTTCTGATTTGTCAGTTTTGTACATTATATTGAATGAACATGTAAACAATATTTACAGTAGCTCAGGAGTGAATTTAGGACTAAGCTAGCAACTAAATACAATGAATCAACAAAGGCAAGTTATACACTGTGGGAAAAGAACTAAGATCAATGACACTCCATTGAAGAGAATGGCAATTAAGATACATCATATGCTATTCCACTTAGCATATTTTCAACAAAATATATTATACACAAACTTACATATTTTTTTTTCCTGACAGTTTGTGACAGTGCTTTCTGAAGCCATGAACACTGTTGGCACAGTTTCTCTGGATCTCCCCTGGGTTATTCTTAGTTTTTTATCACATTGCTACTAGAGCACTGACACGAAGTGCTGAATATGTAACTTGTTTCTAATTAGATACCCTCTGTTTGCAAAATCTGTGACAAAAAAAAAAAAAAAGGGGTTTTCTAAATTTAATTTGGATAAAGGCAACTCATTATGAGTAGTATGTGATGTGTCTAAAGGTTCTATCAAACAAAAGGAGGTGTTTTCATGCATTCCCCTGGAGCCCTGCTACCCTGATGTTAATTTTAAATTTCAAATATATTATCATTTAAACAGCCTGAAAGATGAAAAAAATTAATTCTCTCTACTAAAGTCAACAAATAATTATGAGTACAGGATTAGATTGATAGATTAGCGGCAGGGTAAATTAAAAGCAAAACAGGAAGGGATATATTAAATCAATCTAGCTACACTGAAATTCTTTATTAATACTCTATTTGGGGATTTTAAAAGGCAGATACTGATGACACAGCCACAGTGTCTGTAGGGATTCCAGTTTAAGTGATGTAAACTTATTATAATTTTGTTTTTACTTGCCATTTGTGCTCTCCAGCCCACATACTATGAGTGCACCTTCATTAACCTTTCATTTTTGATCAGGAGTCCACTTCTGAGAAGAATCTTACACTTACAGGTCTGCTTCAAGCCGTAATATAGTATCACCCTACATGATTTGGCTTCCTTTTGGAAGAATTGCTCTCTAGAAGCTAACCTAACATGATTCAAACTCTAGTTGCTATTTAGCCTGCAGGACAATTCTGAAGTTCTTTGGAAGTCAAACCTCCCAAGATGTGTTCATTGTGGATTCTAAGTCCTCAGAGTCATCTGTTTTGCTTAGTGATACATTATTGTTGTGTCGTGCAACCCAAACACAAACATTCTGACTTTGGCCCTATGTTTCTTGTTTCATGAGTTGTGAACCTGTGCAAGAACCAAACCTATATCCATCAATTTGATTTTTAGGTTTCCAGGTCTTTTTATCATATTTACAGTATGAATAACCTGTGAAATTGACAGAGCAGTCTCATTTTACTCAGTCAAATGGAAGCCTTATTCATTCCCATGACATGCTGTTGGCAGCTGCGAAAAGAGACATTATCACTTTGCCCTTTTAGTAGTTTGAGGTAAACTGGAGCGAGGGTATGGTATGGATTAGCAAAATTATGTGGGATGAAATACAGCACAGTTCAACAAAAGGCTATCTTCTAAACTCTCACATGATTGAAAAAGACTGTGACAAAGAGAAGGTGCGCCTGAAAGGGTTGCTGAACGCTTGAGTGGCAGCTCTCTGTATGACAAGTCTTGGGGGATTGGGTACTTAAATCTTAATTACAAAAAACAATCATCATCAGGTATTAAAACCCTACAGGGAAATTGAAAGACTCAGAGAAGAGAATCCCAATAGTGGAGATTCACTCTACACAAATTTAATTGACTCATATTATACAAATAAACCTGATAAATTAAAAAAAAAAGGAAAAAAAAGTATCTGTAAAAAAATTGTTGAGTGATTCTACTGTATGCCAGATGCTGTGAAAAAGACATAGGGAGGGATTTTCAATCTGAAGAAACTCAGTGACTACTTAATGAAGAGCTAAATGTCGCAGTTGACCAACTATTTTAGNCTGAAATTCTTTATTAATACTCTATTTGGGGATTTTAAAAGGCAGATACTGATGACACAGCCACAGTGTCTGTAGGGATTCCAGTTTAAGTGATGTAAACTTATTATAATTTTGTTTTTACTTGCCATTTGTGCTCTCCAGCCCACATACTATGAGTGCACCTTCATTAACCTTTCATTTTTGATCAGGAGTCCACTTCTGAGAAGAATCTTACACTTACAGGTCTGCTTCAAGCCGTAATATAGTATCACCCTACATGATTTGGCTTCCTTTTGGAAGAATTGCTCTCTAGAAGCTAACCTAACATGATTCAAACTCTAGTTGCTATTTAGCCTGCAGGACAATTCTGAAGTTCTTTGGAAGTCAAACCTCCCAAGATGTGTTCATTGTGGATTCTAAGTCCTCAGAGTCATCTGTTTTGCTTAGTGATACATTATTGGTGTGTCGTGCTGCTAGCTAATGAGACATAGCTTATGTTCCTGGCACAACTGGGGACGAGGATGAATCCAGGCTCCTACTTCTGGGTGCTGATGACCTCTGTTTTCCCTGTGGCTAAAAGAGTACTTCAACTATGGTGCTTTTCTGTACATCTTATTTTAGCATGAAACCATGTACAAAGCCATGATTGGCATCACTGATCGTGATCTCATACAGATTGACTGACGTCTAGCTCCATTTGCATACTGCTGGTCTTGAATGCATCTGCCCTGACT
>VWZY01008274.1:23528-38998 GCA_013399075.1 Chloroceryle aenea
TGCCATGACTTAAAGAATATAACAGATCTACTGTCTAGAATGTGTAATTTATTCACCTTTTTTTTTCTTCCTTGTGTAGCTAATTGTTAACATTGCAAGTTTCAAGTATGAATTTTAAAGTGCTTAAATTCATTTAGATGAATTTGTCACACTCTCTCATAATGTCCACTAAGTGTATGGAGTCATAGTCTAATTTCCTAAAACATAAATAGCACCTTAATGGTTGATGGTAACTGTTAGTGTTTTTGGTATGGCTCAGGAGTTGATTGAAGCCATGTAGATGTTAACTATTACTGCTTGTGCTTTATTTGTTCTACAGATTTGAAGTAATTTCCTTGTTTATCAATCCTGAGAGTGTTGTTATGAAAATCAGTAATCTTCAGAAAAATCAATGTTTCTTATTTCTTATTTGGATTTGTTCAGAAGTGGATTTTGGATTTGTTTCATTTGTAAAGTTTCCTACTGTAATTTCATGTGGATAGTTTCATTTACATTTACAATAGTAACTGTTTGAGCAAATCATATAATTACTGAAATCAGTTTAGCTGCGCTGTCAGAATAAAAGGCATGTTATGAAGTTAATTTCAAAAATAAGTGTTCTAGAAGTGGGACAGAGCTTTCAAGTTTAGAAATTTTCTCTTATTCAGCACAGTTCATATTGAACAGAAATATATTTGGCAGTTTCACATAGCTTCAGAATCTTTTACAGCTATTACTCTGTTTGTACAAGACAGAAAATCCTAATAAACTAATCATTATTAGATTCAAATACTGTAAATAAAAGGGAAAAAAAAAAAGGAACAGTTTAATAGTTGTACATATTCTGGCTTCAATAAGTTCTTGGTTAATCAAATGTAAAACCACAAAGCTCTCTGGGTAGCTATTTATATTACATTTTTAGACAGTAAATTCAGACCATAACCTATCTCCAACATATAAACACCTAAATTTATATAACAACATGTGAGGTAGGTGTCTAAGCTCCCATGAAAGAAAGCAAAGATCTAGCTTTCAGTTCACTCATGCAGACATCCAATCACATTTGAGATGTCCAGGATATTGAGGATATTCACACGTCTCAGTTATTTGACTTTCTCTTAAGGTATTTTCTTGGTTTAGATCAGGTAGATGACAATATGAGATCTAGGCATATATATGAATATGTGACGGATGTGATGAATCAGGTCAAATGAAGTATATCTTAGTGAGCCAGCAACAAATAGTATCAGCTGACAAGTAATTTCTATTCATGGCATGGAATATTTGAAAGTCCTATGAGAAGATGTTGTCTCTTATCATTTTATGCCTCCATAACATTAATGTCTGGAGCACAAGAATAAAGAAAATAGTTTTGAAGACCAAAATGTGTGTATCAGAATTAAGAATTTTAATGCATGGAAAAAAAACAAACAACAAAACAACCAACAAACAATGAAAGGGTGTTTCTACTCCAGTTATTTAATTGTTGATTGTTAATAATTTTCCTTTGCAGAAGCTGACAAATTCCAACATTATCCAAATATATTGTCTCAACACACTATTCTGTCTGATGTATTTTTACCACTGTTACTCTGAGGATGTGTTTGTTACCTCTGAGGACGGGTTTGTTTCCTCTGAGGACATCAGAAGAAACTCTAGGTTGTTAGAAGAATATACATGTTCCTTTCACCATGTATGTGACTGTTAAGAAATGTTATTCAGTTTTTGTCATCAAGAGATCAATTTTTTGCATATCCCTATGAAGAAAGGAATGCTGCACTGGAGATATCCAAGTATTTAAAGCCATTTAATTCCATTTATTGTTTTTGTTAGGTTGGGATTTTTTAGTTTTGGTTTTTGTTAGTAATCCTTTGTTTCAACCCCTATTAAAAGTAGATTCTGGTTAAGGAATGTATTAGGAAAAATAAAACTGTAGATAGTGTCCACAGTATCTAGTATCTGTCAGAGATAGAAATCAAAGGGTGAGAAAGCCCAGGCAGTGAAATATCTAGACAATGACCAGAACAATAAACATCAAAGGAAAACAAAGAAAGGAAGAAATTGGAGCAACTCTTCCAAAAGTAATGTATACTCTGAGAATAATGAAGAGCTTGGAATCTGTAATCAAAATGATATAAAGATTGTGCTTACACTTCCAGTAAGCCCATTTTCACACTGGATTCAACTGGCATGTCTGTCAGAATGCAGCAGAAAAGCAGCTCTGAAGGTTGGTCTGATTAAACAGTTCATGTTAGCTGAAATGTACCTTTAGTGTGACATAATGTAATGGTTCTTCTGTCATTATATTCTACTGTCATTTGCACTTTTTTGTCTTCAAGAAACAGATGGACTTGTCTGTGGTACGTGACCTGAATTACTGATAATATAAACGGAACAGTAATTTCCTATCAAAAATAATTAGCAGTCTGGAAAAGCAGTTGAGTCTGTCAGGGTATTTAGGTACTAAAAATTGCAACAATGATAAAACTTCTACTTTCAAACTTATAAAACTGGGGGAGGGTGAAAGGGAATTTGTATGAATTTCACTTTTATACAGACTTCACTTTCACCCTTAGGTTAAAGGTGTATCTTAGATTTCAATTTAAATATACATTTAAGAATGTCTTTTTTTTTTTTTTTAATAGTACTCTCATCTCAGTATAGCTAGAAAGAAACTAAGTCATCTACTTGTTGGGGCTATCACCTGCAGTTTTAATAAGTCCTTTGCTTACTACTATGAAGTATAAAAAGTTTGTCAATCAGTCTAATTTCTTTCTGAGTCATTGTATCTAAAGGTTGCATTTGAAGAGCTGTTTTGCCTGATTAACTGCAGAAATGTGTTAGTAAGGTGAAACAATTTGAAACAATCTTGTCATGCGTTTAACTGAATATCCTTTGTCCCATTCATCATGGAAGTAAATTATGATACTGTGCCTTTAATGAATGGAAAAATCGTATTGTTCCTGATTGTTTTGTTCAAAAATTCATCTCTCAACAAATCAGAGAAATAGCCTAAAATACTTTCAAAGCTGGTGAACAGAAAGTGCTAGCAAATAGCAGTTCTTAAAGTAAATAGTTAGAGCAGGTCACCTGATCTCTAAAGATTATTTTGGGTTTTCTGTGAGCAGAGGAATAGCTCCAAGAAAATATCACTTCACCTATTATGAGAGTAAGAGAAGTTGCTTTTTTACCAAACACAACTGCAATTGCAGATTTCTTTCCCTGTATCTCATGAGATAGAAAAATAAGATACAAAACTGTCTTCAAAATACAACTTCTAATCCTGTTTACAACCAGTATTTTGCTACATTTATGTGAATATATATTTCAATTGCATGTTTGATGGTGTTTGATGGTGTTTGACATTAGCACTGAATTAAAAATATAAATAATGTAAATTATTCAGTGATTCTCACATAACATACATTAATTCTACATTCCCTATCAGTTTAACTATCATGGTTCCCATGTCAATTTTTTTTCATATCTTGGGTCATGATGACTGGGGAATGGATGTGTTACCTTACATCTTTTAAATACACTTAGTTTTAGTCAAAGAATCAAAACTCTTAATCTGCTTAATCTGAGATGAATTCAGCCACCACTTTTCTTTTGATTGCAGAAACAGCATTCATCATTGGTTGTCCTGTTGATTGTAACGTTGCTTAGGAATCAAGATTAGATAGCTGTCATACTGAATAATCCTGTTATTACTGACAGCTGAACTATGTCTCCTGCATACATCTTATTTCCTCTGGCAACAGAGATACCTGAAGAGTAACTCAGTAGAGACAGGGGTGAGTAGAAGGGGTCAGAATGCAGTGCTGCTGTACCTCCCAGGTACACAGCCTTCCAAATGTATTTAAGAGACATTCTTACTACTAGTTCTTGAAATTATGGCATAAGCATCTCCCGAAGTGCAAATGCAAACTTCAGCATTGTAAGACGACTTGCATAACACTCTCTCAGCATTCAGTGAAATTTGATTTATCTAACATTTAAGCCATACAAAGCCTCTCTGACTAAGCACTAAGTCACTCAGAGAGTTAAGATACAGATGACCAGTGTTTGGGCCAGGCCTTTTGAGATTCTGGAAACACTGGCTCTTTTGCAAGTATTTCTTCATTAGACCAGACATAATTTGTCCATGAGAATCTATTAATATAGCTTTTGTTTGTGTGTTCACTTTACTGAACATGTAAAACATTGGATTAATCCATAATGGGGCTAAATTATTAGAACATGAGCTAGCCACAGAGGTTAATGAAAATATAATTAGTACTGCTTGTTCTACATGCAGTTGAAAAGAGGTTCATAAATCCTATTAATTCTTCTTAGTTCAGGAATTATTGACCTGAAAGACCATAATGGGTATGGCCTATAGTGTTAGTGAAGTTGCAGTGCAATCAGACAATATGTTACTGATCTTCATTCATTTGATTTATTCTAAGTATGAGAAGGGAAACTGAAGTAGTTTTGCATCATTGTGATGCAGAATAAGCAACGGAAATGGTGAACAAGAAATGTTTAGTAGTCATTCTGTAGTGCCATATATGTGATACATTAACAGAGATGTAACTAAATATTATTCATGTTATTCAGACAGACATTCATAGTTAAGATATTCACTTCTATAGTGTAGTGTACATTTATAATAATTTACCCAAATAAGTAAAAATTAAATCAACAAACACAAACCCCAGTACTCTGAGATGTGAGATATGAGTTTTTCCCAGAAGTAGTTATGGGATTAGAAATGGAAAAAAAAAAAAAAGTGATGTTTAGCTAAAAACTTCCAAATAAAAAAGAAAAACTGTACATAAAATCTCAAGCCACGCAGTATAGCTCTGTCTTTAATTAAAGTACACATGAATTAATAGTTAAAAATATTCATGCTTGCACATTTCCTACATGCCTGATTCACAGTTAAAGAATAATAAGTCTTCTCTTTCTTTAGATTTCATCTGATTGCTTGAACCTATTTCTATTTTCAGTTATTCACTAAGTATTGTCTGCCATAGAATTCACTACCAGTTAATCTGAGAACAGACATTTGTCTCATGATCTCAAAAAAATCAGCCATATTTTTTAAGAAAGGTATCAAATATTATGACATCATTAATGGATTTATGGGAGTTATGTTAAGAAATACACTATCACACTTTAAACTAATACATTCAAAAACTAGTGTGGATTGGATTTGTGACTCTAAGGGTATTTGGTTGTTGTGGTCAACCCTAGGGAGGAGTAAATAGTAAGTGAATAAAATCATCCCAATGAAATTTAATAAAGGTTAAATATATCCCCAGATAGTAGTAAAGTGTTAAAAGTTAATGTATTTGCTGTATTGCACTGCTCAGTAGGACAAGAGCAGTACTATGGTGTGACAAACTGTGGTAAGACAGAAAACCATACACATTAGAAACTGCTCCCTTTCCCAGCCTCCTATTCTTCAATGCTTTGCTTGGAAGCAGGAATAACATGCATATCATGTGAAATTGATACAATGAGTAAGACAAATGCTTCCATTCCTTTTCATACCTGCATCTTCACTGCAGATGAGAACTATTTCTACATTGATACATCTACAGGAGTCTACATTGTAGTAAGACAAATAAAAATTGTCCTGTTTAACATAAAATCATAACATTACTTTTGTTACAAAGTACATGTGCATTGTGCATGCAGAGTCTTGTTTGACTGGAGAGGAACAAGTGTTTTACATGGAGTTTTAGAGGAACGGACATCAACTCTACTGGGAAAACTGCACAGTCTGGATTTGTGAAAATTATTAATCAGTGCTTTGTTTACAGGTGATCCCTTAAAGCAAAATGATACTCATATTCAAAAGCTGTACTTTTTTTCATCTGAAAATTGTCATCTGCTACTGGTCACTTAAAAAATACAAAAATGTTGATATGCATTTAAGCTGCTAAAAATAAACAAATTCATCAAGCAGAAAAATTAAAGTGTCAAGGGTTGAGGAAAAATACATAATATTCAAAAATATAATGAGAGAAAACTTAGGCCATTGTCTTGCAGCTTTGCATGAGTTCCACTCATTCAGGCAGTGTTACAAGGAACCAGAGGATCTGCATGTATGAGTGTGGCTACAGGATTTGGCCTGTTTGCTGGGAAGTTTGTCTTCATTCTACTGTAGTTCATCACAGTCCTAACATGTTTAAAGAAAGTGAAATTGGTAAGACGCAGAAAAAGTAAAGATACAAATCTGACAGAAGATGACATAATGTTTGTCAAACACAAAACTCTAATCTGAACATAATTAAACTGTTTCCCAGTGTAAAATCAGTGTGATCTTAAAAATACAAGTATCTGCTATTTTATTAAATTCAAATCAAATTAGATATTTCTAATTCCTGATTTATTTTTCTTCTACTATTTTTCATTGTAATTCTAATAGTAAAGTTAATAAAATGATCTTCTAAAAGGGAATTGAATATTTAGTATCTCTTGTCATCTTAAGCTGTCTTTTCTCTGACAAATTATGATAATATTTTTTATACTCATATACTTATGAATTTTTTGTTGCCTGGAAAATATGCTAACAAAAAAAAAGGGGGAGAGGGGGAGCATTAATTAATTCAGAACTTAACTTTATGCCTGAGTGATCTTCTAGAATTTTGAAGACAACTTTAACGATCTTGTTAAATAATCATTGCAAAAAATAGAAACTACATGAGTTCACAATATTTCATTTTGTCAGAGAACAGTTTCGGTAGATAATAAAATATAACTAACTCTTCTAATAAAATATTATGTTGATACAGTTTAAAATACAGGTGGTTTAAAATTTCTCTAAAAATTGTTTTCACAGAATAGAAGCAATGCACTATCTTAAATTCTGTCATGATTTGAAGCATTGAAAGCCAGTGTACATTTTTTTTTCCTTAAAATATTGACCTCTCCACCTTGTTTCTGCACCTGTTTTCAGAAATCTGGAAAAATATTATCGTCTATATATTCTGTGACAGAAGTTGTGGTCTAAGATCTACATGCTATCTTGATTCACAGTATTTCCATTTCTTCTCATGTAAACACAAATATTGATCTAGTCTATACTACAAATATTTACTGATACACAACTGCCCATTATCAACAATCACCAATTTTTCATGATGATGCAGAGAGCACAAATCCAAATGGTGCTTTAGGTATAATATAGGTATATATAGGTGTAATATTCTTGCAGTTTTGCAGTACGGTGTCATTTCCTTGTCTCACACATATCACTGAAAGGGCATATATTCACACTAATTCTAACAATCTTTTAAATGCATTGAGATTCTGGATTACAATCTTGGAGCAGTGGATACAGCATGTAAGACATCCTGAAATCATGGATTAAAGCAGTGGTCTAAGGGGTGGATGTTCTCCTTGCTTAATCTAAGAGGTAGGATTCAGGTCAAGATTTATATATCTAGGTACAAGAATGACTCACATTCTTACAGTTTATAAGTTGAAGACTCCATTCAGATGCAGAGAACTTCTTGTCTGGTATAATTTTTGATGACCTAGTCCATCAAACATACATGGGACTAGCAGGTATGACAAAACAAATAGGAGTGATTCCTGTCCCTCTCCAGGTGGTAGATGGAAGTGGAAGGACACCTTTTAGTGTCTAAAGATAAACTTATCTCCACCAGGCTGCAATGGAAACTTATGTATGTGCATCTAATGCACATATCAAAACTTGCACTGGAGACATGGGAAATAGGTTTCAGCTGCCTCAACACGATGCTATGGCAGATGGCCTGAGGTAGATGAGGTATACATACAAGGCTGACACATAAGACACAAGAGCTATGAGAAATGTATTCCCTTCTGAGAGGTAGCTGGATCCTGTGAAAGATGTATTTTAGCATCTTCATAGGCACTAGATACTATTAGTAATGAACTGAATTGATCCATAGTTCTCATCATCTCAAGTGGAAGCTTAGATACCTATCTCATGTGTAAACAAATACATGTGCTTAGTTCAGTCTAGTTGTCTACACTCTAGAGTTAATTACATTCCCTTAAATCATGATCTCATGCTAAAGGATGTTGCCTGTCTCTAGATGCCACTGAGAGGCTTGTGTGGACCACCCCTAGAATTTATGTCATGTGTGCTAGCTCCAGACTTATTTATAAATGGCACTATATAGACATTTTTTGGTAACTTGAGTGAAGATTCATATGTCAATTTTTTGTTTTAAGGGGATTTCAGTATTACAAAAATCTGGATCCAACTTTTTCTCCTGACAAATATTTATAGTTATCTGAAAGCTCTCAGCTGAATTTACTAATCATTAGGAATCTTCACTGCCAATCACATCTTGAAAGTGGGATTTCCTATCATCTTTACATCTGGAACTCCATCCAGATATTCTGAGTTAATAGTAGGTATTTCTTATAGACATACAACTATGATTTATTCAGACTCCTTAGCAATTAGAACTCAATGGTTATATAAGTAAATATATAAGCAATATAAAACATATCAACATTCTTGATTACTATTTACATTACTGATTACATATCAACTTTATTATTGCTTATTGAGAAAGAACTAGATGCTTTTAAAAAAACGAAAATATATTTGCAGTGTTAAGTTCTGTTAGAATTAAGTATATCTCTTCTAATTCAGCCTGTATTTCAAATGGGATTTGAAGGTAAAGAAACAAGTTTATGCATGTCCCAGGATGAGTTTTCACAGGACCTGGTATGAACAAAGTTTGGAGAAGACCACAGCATGATTCAGTATGCTGAAGCAGAACTGCAATTTAGAGCAGTAGCAAGGTCATTAAGGGTTATTCTTCAATCTTACCTAATGAGCTGCCTAGCCTTTTCAGCATTCATGTGTGTTGTTGCTGAGACAGGTCTCCCAGATCATAGTTTGTCACAATTGCTAGTCTCACCTGACTTAAAATGTTTCAACCATCTGTACACTTTTCACCATTTCATGGCTTCAACCTTGTACAGTTTGCATATTCTTATGTCTCTTTACTGCCTGAACTTTCAATTTGCAAAATTTCTTTCCTTACATATTGCTATATATGGTGCTGGTACCACCTCTTACAATGATCAGTTCTCTAGCATTCAGACAACTGCTTTAGAAACTCTCAAAAGCTGAGAAGATACAGATGCAGAATCATGAAAATTCTTAACTCTAAACACACTGAGAGGATATTTTTTCCTCATTTTAATGTTAAAAAGCTTGTGACACTTGAGAAATGTTAATAGATCTATTTGTAGCTAATGGTAATAATAGAGCTACTACTTAAGAATTTCTGGAAAATCTGTTGATTTCTGAATTTCTGTATCCTTGAGATGCAGATTATGAAAACTGAAGAAATATCCTCAAAAGTGACACTATACGTTGGCTATCTTATTATATTTTTTCAGTCTTTGCTCTTGGATATAGTCAGAGATATGATTCTTTGCTAAATGAACCATGATTATACTTGGTGCGGTCATTGTATATTTACCATGTTCCTATAAACATATTTTATGGAAATTAACCATCTCAAACACTCTGAGTTAAAATTAATATGAAAAAGAAACATACACAATGTTATTAGTTTACTATTTTTGATGGGTAAAAGAATCAAGAGATTAAAAGAAACCAAGTAGAAGGAAATAAGAAAATAGTGCGTCTGGAACTAAACAAACTGAAATTAAATAGATTAATAAAAAAACTACAGTAAATGAGTAAATAAACAAATGAATCAAAATCAAGCAAAAATAACACAACTGTTAGCTTTAGAAAAAAAATATTGAAGAGAAATAATTCTGGATTGTCATTTGTTTTGTTTTTGAACTTCAGAGGAGGTAAGAGAGAGACGAGGGAGAAAATATATAAAGGATGCTAGAGAGAGAGGTTCAGAGTACTAAGTTTACATACACACCTCAGCTCATACATTTCCTTTTTTTTTTTTTACTCTTGGTGGTATATATGAAGACAAACATAATTTAAACTTGATTATTGAAAACAGAATTATTTTTTTTTCTAGTGAAATGAATTATTGATTAATAAAAATTTAAAAAGAAAAAAAAAAAGGAAAAGACCCCAAAACCTTTAATCCCAACATTCTTCAACTAATTCCTACTTTTAAAAGCCTGTGACCAGATAACCAGAAATACAGATATTTGTACATGCTTCCATGACTGTATATTGGTTTTATTTGTACACATTCCTTTAATATTATAATCCAAACAAATTTTACTTGATAAGTTTTTATGTAGATATTATAACACATTTTTCTACCACATGTTGGAACATTTGTGCAAAAAAAAATCCCATCTTTATGTTAGAAATTTATGGGAACACAATTAAAATGAGAGGGGACCAAAGGTATCAAGATAATTACATTTTTCTAATCTTACTAAACAAGATAAATTACCTGCAGACCCTCTTATAAAAGATGAAATCTTCATAATAAGTGAATTAATCAAGCAGCAGCTTGCTACTGCACATGCATTTATAACAGGAATGATTCAAAGACTTACTTTATGGGGAAATTAATGGAAACAGGCTTTTCATTCTTCTGCACCAATTGAAAACCTCAGCAACCAGCTGCCCACTTGTCAAGAAAACAGAAAGAAGCTGGAAACAAAGATAAATAAAAACACCTTTTTCCTGGCACTTTTGAAGAGAAAAAGCAGCTCTCATTTACAGCAGCCATCTGTTTGTTATTTAATATGGGTGAATTACATGCTGTAATGAGTTTGTTTCTGCATCACTCAGTGCAATGGAACACAAGTTCACTCTCATAATGTGCAGCAGTTTTTAAAAGCTAATCATTTAATTGGACACAATAGTCAATGACAAATGGAGATGTAAAAACTCAGCCAGCTGTAGAGTGAATATGTAATCATTGTGAAATCATATTATTTTACATGCATGAAGAGTCTTTAATAGTAGCTGATGTTGGTCAGCACTACAGACTGAAGAATGGAAGAAACATGATGAAAAGCAGCATTTCAAAACCATTCTTAATATAATTGGGCTATATTCAGGCACATGCTGTAGCTGCCATTAGATTTATGTACTTTATCATCTCCAAATTGTTTAGTGGCCTCTCCCAATTTTTGTTTACATTTGCTTTCAACATTTATGGTTCACTAGGCATGATCTACAGTTTGTTGGGAGTCATCTGATTAGTTTCTATTCAGGCTGCCTCATAGTTCCCAATGAATTGCTGCTTGTTTCATTTATAATGCTACATGAAAATAAACAGAGTAAAAGTAGGAGTGAATCTCAGGGACAAAAACAGATTCTGGGTATCTAAACTTTGGCGTAGGTGGTTTTTATCTGGGATTTATCTGTTTTCAGGATTTTGAAAGGAAGCAAATATATTTGCAAATGTGTTTTTCTTTAGACATTTCACATATTCAGCCAGTCTGTAGGTTTAGCCAGTTTCGGTACAACGTAGCCTTTTTCTGTTGTACTAGTTCATTTGTGAAGACTGACTAAACATCTTTTATTCTGTCTTAAAAGTAAAGTAAGAAAAGTCATTTTGATGTTGATATCATAGATCTCTGGAAAAGGCAGGCCAGATCTGGTTTTTTGGATAACAATTGAAAGAAGCCAACTTGAACAAATATTCAATTTATCTTTAAAGATTCAAAGTCTTAAAGAGATTACATGGAGCATATCAGCTTATTGACAACGTGTTTGAATGTGTATTTCCCATTTCTCATTACATAAAGGCCTGCTTATATTACCTGGCAGGTAATATGGAGAGAATATCAAATAAGCCTTAAAATATGAATAGGTAAGAAGTAAGAAACAATATTCATAGACAAAGTGAAGCCATTAAGTTTATTTCCTCAGTCAAAATTTTAAGGATTTCAAGACAAACAAAAAAAAAAACCACAAAGAATGAAAAGGTTATCAACTCAAAAACTTTGGGAGAGAGTATTTAAATTACCAATAGGGGCTTAAGTACCAGGTAGATTACCTCCTTAGACATGAAGAGAAAATGTAGAAAACAGCTTACTCATGACAACATACACCCAGGAAATAAGATAAAGAGAAATTCACTGCAAATACAGAAAGATTTCCAAGAACACATCCCAAACACAATCAGTAGGAAAGAAATGCTATGCAGTTGAGAGTGGATGATTAAAAAACAGGTAAGGAGAGTAAGTTGTCAAGTACTTTTGAATATAATAGTGGTATCTAAAGATCAGAAAAGATTAATATTTTAAACTTATCAATGATGCACACAAAATGGAAGGCAGAACCATCTGCATGAAGCCAACTCTAGTTAGAGTGGCAATGTCCAAAGAAAATCTGAATGCATCATAAGCTCCCATGTCACTGACTTTCTTTTTTTTTCTAAAGACAATAAGAAGTTTTTCAATTAGTGAGGGTAGGATGAATAGTCACACTATTTCTTCTCCACTTGCGACAAAGTGCAACATGGCTTCTGCTGCCCCAAGGCTCCATCCTTCCCTCTTCTCTAATTCCAGCATCCTCAGTAACAGCAGTAACAAGAGCCAAAATATAAATCACTTTGCGGTGAGTGGATGGAGGTTAAAAATAAGTTGTATCCATATAAAAAGAATATGAAGTTGAAGCTTAATTGTGGAAGGAGAAAGGAGAAAAATATCTGTGAAAGAAAAAGGCTGGTTTTGTTGCATAGTGAAGCCTGCAAGATGGTGCCAAAACCCAGATCGGTATCTGTAGCTCTTTTGCTGGACCACAGCTTTAAAGAGAAAGTATGATAATCATATTCATAAGAGCAAAATGACAAAATTCAGAAAATCCAATTAAAATTCCTTATGAAGACAGAGAGGTGATCTGAGATAGCCAGCATGGCTTCACTAGGGGCAAGCCCTTCCTGACCAACCTAGTGGCTTTCTACAATGGAGTGACTACATCAGTGGACAAGGAAGAATGATGAATGCCACCTATCTTGACTTCTGCAAGGCTTTTAACATGGTCCTCCATAGCATCCTTCTATTCAAGTTGAAGAGATATAGATGTGATTGGTGGACTGTTCAGTGGATAAGTAATTGCATAGATGTTTGCATCCAGAGGGTAATGGTTAATGGCTCGATGTCTAGACGGAGAAAGGTGACAAGTTGTGACCCCTCAGCGATGCATACTGGGACCAGCACTGTTTAATATCTCCATCAGTGATATAGACAGTGGGATTGAGTGCAGCCTCAGAAAGTTTGCAGACAACACAAAACTGAATGGTGTGGTTGATACCGGAGGAATGGGATGTCATCCATAAGGACTTGGACAATCTGGAGAAGTGGGACCAGGTGAACCTGATGAATCACAGAATCACAGAATCACAGAATCCTAGGGGTTGGAAGGGACCTCGAAAGATCATCTAGTCCAACCCCCCCTGCCAGAGCAGGGCCACCTAGAGTACAACAAGACCAGGTGCAGGGTACTCATTATCAGTACAGGATAGCGGATGAGGTGATAGAGAGCAGCCCTGAGGAAAAGGACTAGTGGGTTCTGGTGGATGAGAAGCTGGACATGAGCCAGCAATATTTTCATCCCAGAAGGCAAATCACATCCTGGTCTGCAACAAAAGCATGGCCAGAAGGTTGAGGGTGGTGATTCTGCTCCTCTGCTCTACTCTCATGAGAGCTCATGTGGAACACTGCATCCAGGTCTGAAGCCCTCAACACAAGGACATGGACTCAATGGAGCAGAAAAATCAGAAATCCCTATGACTGTATATATATATTTTTTCTCTGAAAGATAGAAAGTAGCATAGTGTTATCCGATATGTCTTCATTCAGTTTACATGGATGACACCAAGACAAAGTCTTTGCATTACTTCAGGTTTGCCTGAAGGTTGAAATGAACAGAGTGGACATACATTTTCCATGAATACTTCCTTTTAGAAAAAAAACTCAACGGTAGCAAGAAGAGTATCAACAATTCTATTAAGATTACCCATTTTAATTATAAGGAATATTGTTTATTGAATAATTTTATAAGCAATCAGTATTAATATAATATGGAACTAAACTTCTACTGGCATGCTACCTTCGTGTGATGAATAAGTAGCAAATATTACTGAGTCATACCTTATGTTGACAGAACATAAATGCAACTGAAAGTACATGTTTTTCAAATGCTTCTTGGCAGTGCCAAGATTATATTGCTCTTAGATCATAAGAAAACACTTTTGTGTTATTTTATCCTTACTTTGTTTTGCTCAGATAATCATATAATAGCATTAAAACAAAACCAGTCTTTGGACAGTTTATTTCAACAGAGTGATACAGACTTTATCAGAATAATTTAATCTTTGAATTTGTTCCTGGGAATATTATGCTGAAGAAAATATCCTGCAAAAAGTTTCCTATAACAAATTAAAAATGTTATCTATTAATTTCACCATTTATTTTAAAATCCTCTTAAAATCAAAATATTAGACATTATGCTGATGACTTTTTTCTCTCTCAGTTTTCCTCTCTCTTTTTTCTGTCACATCTGTATGGACAAGGATTGAGTAATAAAGTGTTCTACTCCCACGTTTCCTAACTACTACTGGTAGCTATCATATTTGAGATCAAAGAATGTAAAAAAGAAGGTATTTTCCCTTTAAATGCTATCTTAGAACACCAAGATATACCAAGTCCTTGTAAGGTTGAAAGAGTTGAGCACCAATGAAACAAGTATTTCAACAATTTCTACCATAAAACTAAGTAGGTTCTCTTTGGACAATATAAGGCATTAAGGTTTCCTCATGAATCCTGATTAAAATCTTCTACACTATCCATACAGATTCCTTTACTATTTATTCATACATACATTTAAAAGAATCGCTTCATTTCTGAAGAGATAGTCTATTTCTTCATATTTTTAAATACCTTTTTTAGAACAGTCACCATGACTGTCAATCAAGTTCCTCAAGTTACTTGTAGATAGCACAGCAGACAGGAATGCATGGTCAAAGCTTCACATCATGCTTGTGAGCATCTGCCCCCACTGCAACTGACTTGAATCTCCCAATAATTAAATGAAGAGGATTTTGCTTTCTGCCTCTGTTACTTGACCTTAGCGCTGATACCTGGGGAGAATGATAAGGCTACAAAAAGATACAAAGTCTAATCCTCCTGTGCAACTTCATATATGGGCCAATTCTGAGTATAATACAGATTTTTATACAGTTAGGTGCAATTCAGTGTAGTTCTAAAAAGTGGTGAGGTATGTACTCATCTTGGTGCTTTTTTCTCACACTCAGTAGTGTTTAAGTGGCTTGATTTATACTCCTGTTCAGAAATATCTTTAAAACTTTATAAAGAAATTTTTGAAATGTTTGAACATGCAGTCATATTTTTGAGGATCATCAACATTTACAGGCAAAACTTTGTCTTATGATTTCTGCAATCCAGAAAGAAGTGCAGACTGAAAGACACACCAAATTAAATCCTTTGTTACAAAAAAGCAGAAAAAGTCTGGCTTACAGGCAAATTCTAAACACTTCCTGGTTATAGGAAAAAAAAAAAAA
>VWZY01008274.1:39003-77081 GCA_013399075.1 Chloroceryle aenea
AAAAAAAAAAAAAAAAAGACATGTCTTACACAACAAACTTAAAAGAAAAAAATCCACTTCCAGAACAAGTACTGGCCACAGAACAAGATCACACTTCTCAGATACTTAGAGGCATTCCAGAGATGAGGTTTAAAAATTTATTCACTTGGTATATTTGCAATAGTGTTATGACATTTAGTTAGTAGGCTTTAGATAATAAAAGAAGGGAACTTCTGCTCATGTTTAGGTTTCCACCTACAGATGAAAAATCTCACTTCCTTTCAGTGGAATATCTGAACGTCTCAATTAATTTACTACATGTTAGCAATTCTTCTAACTTGAAGGTTATAAAAAGTTTTATTTATTTTCTGATAAATTTGTTTACATAAAATTTATGTTGTGTATCTATTTCACAAAATAATTCTATTTCCTTTTATATTAATTATTACTCAAATAATAATGTTAGTCAAGTTCTTGCAAGATCTTGTTTTAAATATTTTCTTATTCTAAGATTGTTGCCTTGAACTTGTTTTTTTAGTTCTTGCCTATGGATCAGAACTTTTTCTGTGAAGTTTTTCTTCTTAGATAAAAAAAGCTTTTCAACATTATCTTGTATTTATTGGACTCAATGATCTTCGGAGGTCCCTTTCAACCCCTAGCATTCTATGATTTTCTGTGATTTGCATGAGATCCCTCTATAGGCTGTAGACTGAGCTTTCAAAGATCCATAGAGGACATTTATGAGGATACTGAAACAGAATAATTAACTAACTTCTACTCAAAATACTAGTCTTAATCAGAGTTGATTTCCCAACCTGCTTAGAAATCTACCTGAATCATGCTAGAACCTGTCATTGTTTAAATGCCAACATATTTTTGAAAACCTGAAGTCCTTTTCACTGTGATGATGAGTGCTTTTACAGGGAAAAACACAGGAGAAATTATCTATTCTAGATTTCAAAGAATTTAAAATAGTAAGTGGACTCACTGACATTCACTATTTATCTGGATGAAATAAAACCTTCAGATTGCTAAAACAACTGCACTATAAATCTGTAGGTGGCCAGAGATTAGCACTTTATTCTACACATTCCTGCATCTACCCTTGATGGTGAGTGAGAAAAGGAGCATTAGATAATCTTCAGATAAATCTAATATAAAAATTAGAATAAAAAACCTGAAATTTAAAAGATTCTGAACAGAATGTCACTAGTATGTTCAGTTGCACAGGACCAACTCAGGCCAAAAAAAAAAAATTATTAGAGATGAGCTCATATAGCTCATTCCTTATAAACTGAAGAGTTTTGGTTTTACATTCCTTTCACTGCCACATAGAGAGAGTAAAATGAATGGAATAAATTGGCCAAACAAAAGAGAAGCAAAAGTTGATATATTGGGAAGAGAAAGACAAAATCAAACCCAGACTGTAGTCTGAAAAAGTGGAAGTGTCTATTTATTACTAATGTTGAACCATTTTTGCGCTAGGCAGTTTAAACATGCATCTGAGTATTGGAAATGATCCACTATTCTCTTTTTAAAAATTTTGTAATGTAGTTTTTCTGACCAAATGTGGCAATGCAGATGCTGGCATCGCAACCAGTTTCTGTTTATAGTCAATGAGTGATTAGTGCTCATCATTACTATTTGCTCTTTAAGAACTGCCCAAACATTCCATTTTAAAAAAAGGAGACTTTTAAACTGAATGCTATAGATATAAAGGAGACAAGCCTTCTTCGTGAGAGCTAATTAAAAAGTTCCTATGACAGAAAAAAAAAAAGGAGGCAACTCTCCATTTTTAGAGTCTAAGACTGAAATTGAATACTTTGGCAGCTTAGTCATACTTCTGATAATGGGCATTGGCTTATCTCTTCCAAGATGTGTTGAGGTAGGTTTATGGAACCAAAGGTGGTACTTTAACCTCTGGGCACCAACATCTCAACCATTTCTGTGAAGTCTTCTATTTGTAGTCAGTGAAGAGGAATATAAACTGCTAAGGTACGATTTATCTTGAACCAATGCAAACCTCTAAATTTGTCAAGTGACACAAGAAGTTCCTGATTCTATATATAAGTATAGGGAATATAAACATTTGTAGCCTCCAATGGTTTATTATTGTTGTGGGTTTTTTTTCATAAAATAAAGTGATATACTGATGAATCCCCAGCAGGCCACTTACCTAGCACTTACCAGTGCTTCTTAGGACTTGTTCAAATTAAAAAACTCTCAGTAGAGGGTTTTATGTATGTATTAAAATATATATTATGTTACATTATGGTTGTCACTTCATACGAATCTGTACAGAGGAAGCCTGTTCTATGTAAGTCAACAGTAATGTTTGATGGTATTTGAACTGACATTCTGCAGCATCACAGATTTGATTAATTAGCTATTTCAGTATCTGTTGAAAATTATAAACATTTCCCCAAAATGTCCTTTACATATTGGGCATTATATGACATAATGTTACTTTATGAAGTCTCGTAAAATGCCAAACAAAAATGACCCTTTGTTTAGGCACCAGTGTGTGCTGCCTATAAACTTTCATGCCACCTGCATGAATCTGAGAGCAGAATTCATTATGAGTAGACAATGTGTAATCTAGGGTAAATCTTTTACTCCCTTGTAGTGGGATCTTTATCAGCAATGACCCAGAATGACAACCAATCACTGAAACAAAGAGCTTGTATACGGAGACTGAAATATTCATCAAGCCTGTTCTCTTCCTACTTGATGGGTACATTTTTATTCTCAAAATGTTCCAAATTAATGTTGAGACATATTATTCTTAATTCTTATACATATGCAGAGAAAAGGGAGGCACTGTATTTCGATTTTCAGTGTCTTTCTCTCCTTAGAATTACATGGACAGTTTCTGATCTAGTGTGAGTCTCTGCAGCCTTATGAAGCCAGCTATGAAGGCCACATTTTTTTGCTATCTGCTCAGAGAAATGCTTATGTCTGAAAGTTTTCAAATCCTAATTATTCTTTAGTAGAAAAAAATTCTTTCTTTTTTTTTATTTATAAACCAGACTGCTGTAGACATACATCTAGTTGTGTTTTTATCTATCTTGACAAAGCATGTCCTATAAAATCCTTTCAGAGCTGTAGCAGAAAATTGTCATGAGATTGCCTCACAGTATTTTATTTCAACATTATTTATACCTCTGATCTTTGCCTCCAAATAGGTTTCATCTGTTATGAATTTGGTTTAGGATCTTTATCTTTTAGTGTGTTGTTAAAACATCCTGAATTACATTGTAATGATTTGTTTTCTATCTTGTAATTGTATGTTACAGGTAAAACTGTGACTGACCTTAACTGAAACTACAAGAATGAATGAAGTACCATATACCCTCTGTCCTTCAGTAGCAATATAATGAACTTTAAAGCACGGAGAAGAACAAGGAGTGGTAAATGTTATGTTTTCCCCTGGGGTGAGTAATTCTAAGGGGTACTGAAAGGACATGCATAAGGCATATACAGAACCTTAATTCTGCCTTCTATAATACTCCAAATAGGGCAATTCACATGGGGGAAGATAAGCGATGTATTATAAAAGGCAGCAATAAAATAACTTCCCCCTGCAGCAAAGGGAAAGCAAAAAAAGAATTGTGACAGTCCCTGGGATCCTCCTAACACAAGGCTGAAGTCTCACTTTATGTGAGTAGAGTTTTTATCTCTTTTAACTGCTTTGCCTTTGGAGTAAATTAACATATGTTGCTGATGGAATAGGATGTCCAAGATTCTCTCTGACTAATGTGTTCACCATAAACAGTGCTGGAAGTTTGTTTTAAGAATTGTTTACAACAAGGCAAATAAACAAGGCAAATAAAGAATAAAAATGAAAATATTAGAAGACTACAGAAGTCAAAGGAAAGAAAGAATAACAAGTGAAAGTAAAATTAATAAAAGTAAGCAAAATCAGTAGATGTGCTAATTTACTACATTTTGTGTGGAATTTAAGAAGGTTGGGCTGAATTAAGATAATTTCTTACACCTCTAGTTATAAGGGAGAGATGATACAGGCTACAGTGACTTATGGGGTTTATCTCATACATGTGAATGCCTCATTACTAATACCAGAAGCCATAATGAGTTATGTCACACCTCTCTTGCCTAGCCTCCAAAGCTTGAAAATCACTACAAGCCCTAAGCACTACCATTTTTTTCAACACTTTTTAAGTTTTTGAGATTTGTACCCAGATTTTGACATTTTTTTCTTATACTTCACCAGTGATGCATGGAAAATGGAAAAGAATACAAGAATGTAAGGCTGATGTAAATACTCTGACCAACCATTCTTTGCATAGCCAAGAAAGTACTTCTTTTTCTCTTCAGTTTAATTAAATCAAGGACATAGAACTCAAGAAGTTTAAAAGATCTTTTCTTAAAAGGGTAAGGTTTTAAAGATGTGAAGCCACACAGATCTCAGTGTCTTTCATAAGACCTGGATTGTGGTCTGCAGCTAAGAAATTGTCTTAATTCTTTCAGCAGCATGAATTTCTGATCCAGAAACTTTGAAATTTAAAATCCTTTGATCTCTGTGCAACCAAACTCTGGGTGGACTTACATTTTAAAATTTAATCTGGCTATAATATTTTTTAGGCTACAATTGCAGATCATACTGGCATATTATGAAAGTTTTTATATGGAGATAACACTACCTTTATGTGAAATCTGATTTTAGAATACTTTTATGGATGCTGGACTCATTTCATTAACACTCACTATACTGTCCTGTATGTATTATCTATATCAGCTAATTGCTGAAGAATAATCTCAGTGGAATAATTAATTATTTACAACATTGTAAATTAGAAAAAGAATCATTACCAGTATTTTCAGCTTTTCTAAGGCGCCATGCAAGTAACTAGAATATATCCTTACCACAACTGTAAGTATTTAATATATAATATATAAGACTGGAGAGATGGGCTGACTCCAATGGGATGAGCTTCAACAAGGCCAAGTGCCGGGTCCTGCACTTTGGCCACAGCAACCCCATGCAGCGCTACAGACTGGGGACAGAGTGGTTGGAGAGCAGCCAGGCAGAAAGNCATGCTGGAAAATAAAGTCAAAGGTTAAAAGGAATGACACAGGCAGTTACTGCTACTGTTGTTCTATTGCTGTTGTGGTGCAGAGTCTATTAGCATGTGATTTTAGATGGGGTAGTCTAGTTACTTGTTCCTAGTTATGCTTTTTTGATTTTTTTTTCTAGTACAGTAGTATAATTTAGAAAAATTAGAAGTGCCGATTTATATAACTAAGGCAGTAAAAAACCTCTCTTGTACTTAAAAAAATCATTCTTGTGTTATTTGAAATTTCCTGCCCTTCTCATTTTTATTGTATCTCTGGTTGTGGTCATCCGTCCTATATTTCAAAGGTCAAGCACTTATGACTCGTTTCTGACATGGTTAAGAAGTATATTTCAGATGATTTACATAATTTAAAAAATGTATTGACACAGGAATAAAGAAGTTACATTTCAGCTGTTTCTCTCTAAATAAGGAATACATGACCTAGATAGAAGAATGTGCATCTCAGAAATGTGACTCTTACTTTGTAGGGTGCCTTGCTGAGGGTTCAGACAGGCAATCTAATAAAGTTAAAACTATTGTTCATGCAGCTCCACTTAACATAGATAAATGTTCTTTAAGAGTTGCAAAATGTGGTTCTGCAACTTATGGAGGTGCATCCTGCATTAATTACAATTTCTTCCTAGAATGTCTATGTTCAAAGAACAACAATAAAATTGCAAAGTAAATCTTAGTAAGTAATCTTCAGGTGTAAGTAAAACATAAAAGAATTCAGACACCTTCCAGTACCTGAAGGGAGCTTATAAAAAGACTGGAGAAGGACAGTTTACAAAGGCTTGTAGTGAAAGGATGAGGAGTAATGGTTTTAAATTAGAAAGGAGTGGATATAGATTAGATGTAAGGAAGAAGTTCTTTACCACAAGAGTGGTGGAGCACAGGAACAGATTGCCCAGGGAGGTGGTTGAGGCTGCGTTCCTGGAGACATTCAAGGTGGGGCTTGACAGAGCTGTGAGCAACCTGATCTAGTTGAGGATGACCCTGCTGTCAGCATGGGGGGTTGGACTAGATGACCTCTAGAGGTCCCTTCCAACACAGACATTTCTATGTTTCTATATTTCTAAGATTTGAGTTGCATTATTTGGTTTTGTATCCTCTTAGAGAAGTAGGAGATTTCAGAAAAGATTATACAGGGAAAAAATAAAAAAACTTATATCATTAACTAGATGACAATCTAGCATGGAGCTCTCTCAAGTCAATAGATAGACCAACTTAATACATAGTATTAACTGACACATTTTTTTAGCATCAATGAGAATATTTACCAAGCATCTTCTACAAGTTTATACAATATAATCTAAAGTGAACAAGAAAAGTAAAATGCATAGTCACATTTCATAGCTAGATTTTATAATAGGAAAGGAATGAGTTGCAGCAGGTAAAACATAAATTCTTAGGAACCTGAAAATCAAAGTAGTTATTTATAAAAGCAACTGCATGAATTTATTTTTTTTATCACAATATGTTGTTTGAAACACATTTCAGAGGATTTTTATTTAAAATAGTAAATCTAACCATAGATAAGCATAAGGAAAAAAATGTCAAAGAAGGGTGAAATTTATACATGTGAGTTGGTGCTACAGTTGACACACTTTCAGGCAAGAATTAGAAGTCTTTTGGCTCAGAGTAAGTATTAAACAAATATTTGAATATGCAAATGTTAGTTTAATTCATGCTTATACACAGTATATTTTCTCTGGTAAAAATATAGAAATAATTAACTTTCTATGCTCAAAACAATGAACCTAAGTCAATCTATTTATCCCATTTTATTATTGCCAACTTTCTTATGTAAGGCATGAACTGAAGTAATAGAATTTTTATAGTGTTAGAAAACTTGGGTCATCTTGCTGGGTGAGCATATATATATACACATATGAAGTTTGCCAAACCTGTGAGCCATGATGAAGGAGCTTAATTAAATTTCATGGACAAATTAAAAGTGAGAAAAAAATAGAGCAAGAAATACATTAATTAAGAAAACCTGTACTTTAAAAAGAGCAGACCCAAGTGTATCAGTACAGTAATAAGTAACAGCAGGGGTGACCATCAGGTAGAAGATAAAATGGCATAATATAGGGTGAGAGAGCAAGCTGTCCAGGTGTAAAGTTGTTATGAAGTCCATTACACTATGGCTCAAGAGTAGCACTGAAGAGCTCCAACTGAGTTGTCTGGGGAAAGCTATCCTTTACCTGTATCAAGAAAAGGTCCTATGAAAGTATCCCCTGTTTGACATCAGAATGATTTAAAGTTGTTTTTGCCGCAGTAGTATAATTCTACGCTTTTGTAAGCCTTTCCTTAGGCTTTTGAATCTGTTTAATAAAAAACCCAAACAAGGTGTATATTTAATATATAACAAATAAAGAGTACTCTGTTGCAGTGAAGAGAATAGATTTTTGATATTCTGAGATTTCAGGATACTTTTATATTTTGGTCTTCGCAAAAATGTCTCTGATTGTTATTTGCCAGACTCCCTATAATTTCTTAAGAAATTTTTGGTGGTTTTCTCATTTGCCTATGGGTTGTTGAAGTTTTTTTGTGCTTCTCTCACCCATCACCCGACAGGTTCATGAGTCCATGGACAGAATATATTGCTTTATAACTGTTGGTAGAATCCACAGATAGTCACCATAGTCACCATAGGAGAAACAGGTACTTGTAGAGATTGGTTCATTTAATCTTCCTCTATACTTATTGCTGTTTGTAATAGGCAGTTCATTAGAGATGTTTACACTGTGCCTGATCCTCATTGAGAGGAATCTCATGCTGTTTCATGCTAATGGAAAGCTGATGAAAATTTTCTGTTTCAAGCAATTATATTAACAATTTTTATCACAACTATTGCTGTCAATCTGCTTTGTGGTAACAGCTTTTATAGCAAGGCTGTGGTAAAAGTAAAATAGGCAGCGGATCAGAGGCCATTTTGTAGCCTCTATTAATTTCCTGCCCTGACAACAACTGTTTTGTTTGTGCAAAGAGATGGTCGTGTTTTAATACATTGTCTAGAAATTTTCAGAAACCTCTCAAAACAGTAATTATATATCAAATTAATATGAGTTTAATTTTAACTATGTACTTTTAGTAAGTTTTATTTTAAACAACTAACCTTGTACCTAGTTAAAATTAATTGTTACGCTGGTTCATGCAAGAAATATAATATGCAGGTGTCAACTGTTTCTTTCCCTCACATACTTCTGTGACAGACACAGGATTGGAGAATATGGAAAATGTCTCTCAGTACCAGATATAGTCTCTTAGATTTCTTATTTTCCCCTTAATTTTCCCCTGTTCTCCACTTTCACTTTTCTCCCTTTCTAGGAATAAATATGAAACATTTAAAGAAATCTAAATTAAAACTTTAAAAAAGTGCAATTTTAAAGAAATTAAAACAATCAGGAAATGATTTTTTTTTTATTATTTTTAAGTATTTTGTATGCAAAGCTCACAATTATTGATGCTGCGTTCAGCCTGCATAAACCAGCTTCATATCACAATTCTGAAGCAATCGAAAATCTAGCTGTTGCAGTGGTCTAGGTACATTATTCTTGTCAGATTTTCAGGATGTCCAAGAACCTGTCTTAATGTGATATTTAACATTTTACTTCATTTTGTAGCTAAAATAAACAATAATATCCTTGCAGGTCTAAGAGAACTTACTGGAGCTTTATTTTCTCATGGATATCACACAAAAAACCCTGTCATTTTTCAAAGATCATATGACATTTTTACCAAGTATGTATAAATACAGTTGATTTCTTTTTCTAAATTGTTTCTAAATCTTTTCCCCTCATCACTTAAATCCAGTATTTATTTTAACCTTGAGCTTCTTGAGACCTAAAGTACCAAGCTCCAAAGCATTTAAAAAAAATTATATTCATTTTAAATCTTGCCTTACAAGCTCAAATACTGTTGGTTGTTCTCACTGAAGTTTATAATGCCTTAGATATTCAAATCAGCTTTGTACCTTCTATTTGTTATGCAAATTTGCAAACTTTATATACCACACAGTTTACCTACATGAATACAGCTTTCACTATCAGGACTTGCTGGAATAGATGTATACTCTAAAGATGCACATTTTTAGTACCTTGAATTATCATAAAAACATAAAGATAGTGTGTATTGCTCTACTCTAATCAGACTCATTTTTATGTGGTTGTTGAAAGCCCTTTTACATTCAATTCTGTGTCTGAAGGTCTGTGTATAAAACTGATTCAGAAAAAAAATGAAAGTGAAGACACCTGCTGGCTTATAACACAAATACTAAAATATCTTAGAGCCTGCTGAAAGGAGAATTGGAACAATATGTCATTACTGAAGGCTCACTTGCAAGTTCTAATGTATTATAATGAAAACAGTATGACAAACCTAATGAGACAGTGAAGATTTGGGTAATTGTTCCTACAAGGTATGGTAACTTTTCTAGCCGTTATTGGCAAACATAAAACCTAATGAGATTTTATTAATTTAAATGCAGTACATCTGCAAAACATTTCCTTACTTGCAGTCTCCTCTGATAATCTTCCTTCCCACATGTATTTGATCCTTTTAAGTTAATTGTTCTGCATAGTATACATTCTAAACAAAACACACATAATAAATGCACATTAACTCGTTTTCCCAGTCTCAGATTTTGTGGGTACACTTTCACAGTGGTTGGGTAGACCACAACTTCTTTCCTCTCTTGAAAATGTGTATAATGACACTTGTAGTTTTACTTGGCATTTGATGAAGGCATCATCTTCACATAGAGCCCAATTTTATAATTGTTCTTCACATTACTTTTCCAGGAGTTCTATGGAAGCAATTCACATTTTGGAAGAATAGTATTTACTATGACTGAATAAGGTCAATACAGTCATACTTTAGAACTTTAATTATTTTTTTGATACAAGCTGGTTGATAACTTAAACATACATCATGTTTATTATCTAGCTTTTTATTTCCTCAGCTTAATAAAGCCCAAAAGTTGTAAGGAAGATTCCATAAATAATATACTACCTCATGTAGCTTAATTGTGTACTTAACATTTCTAACTCTAATCAAGCATGAAAATATCAATAAGTGCATTTTTTTATTATCATTTATTTGAATAACTAGTGATTAAAATGCACTATGAAATGGTGATATTTAAAATGGTTTTCATTTAAATCATAGAATCATAGAATGGTTCAGGCTGGAAGGGTCCTTACAGATGATATAGTTTCAAACCCTCTGCCATGGGCAGGGAAACCTCCTGCTGGACCAGGTTGCTTAAGGCCCCATCCAACCTGGTCTTGAACACATCCAGTGATGGAGCATCCACAACTTCCCTGGGAAACCTGTTTCACTGTTGCAACACACTCAGACTGAAGAATGTCCTTCTTAATTCCAATCCAAATATACTATCTTCCAGTTCCAAACTATTACCCCTCATCCTATCAGTACAGACATTTGCAAAAAGTCCCTCCCCAGCTTTCTTGTAGTCACTCTTCAAATACTGGCAGGCTGCAATAAGGTCTCCCTGGAGCCTCCTCTTCTTCAGGCTGAACAAGCTTAAGTCCCTCAGCCTGTCCTTGCAGGAGAGGTGTTCCATCCCTCTGATCATCTTCATAGCCCTTATCGGGACACACTCCAACAAAACCATGTCCTTCTTGTGTAGAGGGCTCCAGAGCTGGATGCAGTACAAAATGTTGATCTTGGATCATTCTATAAGTTTTGGTTTTAGAATTCTGTCATCTCTTCATGGCAGCCTCATCAGCAGCTCAGGTTCAATGTGTATGGAAGAGAAGACTTATTCTTTCCTTCCAGATCTCCATTCTGCCCTATTGTAGCCATCAAAATGTTTCAGGTCCAGAAATTGAATGTTGTCTTTGATCCAAGCCTCCTTCCAGGAGGCGTATATTTGGCCTATCTATGATCTTTCAGCATATTAGTTCTAAGACAAGACCATTTTTATGCAGCCACGTCTGTTTTTTGTGGTTTTTGTTTTGTTTTGGTTTTGTTTTTTTTTTTTTGTTAAATGTTCAGATTTTAAATGCTTGTTTTGATACTTTTGCTATAAATACCTGTAAACCTATGTCACTACCTTCTTGGAAATCTCTTCAATTAGAAATACACATGGCATCAATGAATCTGTACTATGCTTACTATGCAGAGAAAACCACCAAGGATGACATTGCTCTTTGATATTTTTGTTTGTTGGTTGGTTGGTTGGTTGGTGGGTTGTTTTGGACAAGTTTTGGGATGTTTGTTTTGGTTTTTTTGGGGGGTGGTTCAGTTGATTGCTTGGTTGAGTTTCATATTTCAGGCATCTTTTATCTAATTTTGGGGTTGCAGTTTCCTTGGGGTAGAAGCTGTCTCCTGTCTCATGTTTGTGTTACTTGTGTACTTAATGACATAGGTGAATTCATTTGTCATAAACTCTGCTGGAGTGAGTTCAGAGAGGGGCAGCCAAGTTGGTGAAGGGTCTAGAGAACAAGTCCTGTAAGGAGAATTGAGATTGTTTAGTTTGGAGAAGAGGAGGCTAAGTGGACACCTTATTGCTCTCTACAACTACCTCATAGGAGGTTGAGTGAGGAGGGTGCCAGCCTCTTCACTCAACTGAATGACAGGACTAGAGGAAATGGCCTGAAGTTGCACCAGGGGAGGTTTAGACTAGATATTAGGAAGAATTTCTTTACTGAAAGAGTAGTCAGGTGCGGGAACAGGTTGCCCAGGAAGGTGGTGGAGTCATCATCCCTGGAGGTATTAAAAAAATGTGTAGATTATGCACTTCAGGACATGCTGTAGCAGGATGATAGGGGTTGAGGGCTGGACTTGGTGATCTCAGAGGTCTTTTCCAAACGTGACAATTTTGTGATTCTGTGTGATAAATAATTAGGACACAGATGTTTAAATCTAATCTAGTTTTATTATGATGTATACTCAATGGAAATGGATAGTGAATTGCTTTCTGAAAACACTATTTCTTTCCCCTACCTATAAAAGCACAGAATGTAGCTAGCTGAGACCTTGATTTACATTTAGATATATATATATATTTCAGGTGTGTTGAATCCCAAACATAACAATACAAAGAGCTTCACTGTCTTATCTTTGTAATTCTACACTCTTAATCTATTTCTGTAGCCTAAGAGATATTTTTCAAATGAATTACTTTCATTTTTTAATATGAAATCTCTCTTTAAAAAGGATGTAAAATACTCTCTGTTTTTAATTATTTTAATGAAAAATAAATATATACAAAAGAGTTTCCCTTGCTATAATGACTAATTTGTTACTCAGTTATTCAGAATTAAAAGCTGATTTAAGTGCTGATTTCTGGTTCGTTTTATCTGTTGTGTTTAGTGTTGGATCTTTTTCAAGTTACAATGTCATAAAAGGATGACAAGAAAAGTCTTGACTTTGCAGTCTTGGATGAAAGAGCATTTCTGGATGAAGGTACCCATAACACACTGCCAAATCATGGCACAAAAAGCAATAGAGCTGTCACTAACTTCAAAAATTATATTGTCTTTGCTAGAATAACTGGGAAGAGATGATATTCACTTTTCCCTTGAGATTTTCAGGTCATTTTGGATTTATAGCATCGCTTTTTATTACAGTTTGTAAAACTTTCAGTGCATGTAGTAATCTTTATCAGTTATTCTTGTACTTGGTCAGATAGTCCTATACCATGATATCACAAAATGTGCCAAAATTAATTAATTAATTTCTCTTAATTGTGCATCATACTCTTCCATGCCCTTGACGCACATTCCAAGAGATAGGGCACAGGAAGAACGCAAACCCAAAGTGAGCTGCATACTTAGAAAGCACACAGCACCTGGGTCTGCAGGAGACACTACTAACAATAGATACCTTTCTTGTAGCTTAATTCTTACTGGAACCATACCTGGCTGTGATAAGGTTCTGATCTCATAGTTGGTGAAACTATGGAAAGTAAACTCTTCTGCTCTGGCTAACAAAGAATTACGTCTAGTTTATATAAAAATCAAGATTTCTGCAAAATGTCTGAGTTCCCTAAGTAATAATAATTCAAACTTCGCAATTTTGAACTGAGAGTGTTTTGGGATATGACAAAGGATGAAATTAGGAACTGTGTCTCTGCCTGTGCAGAGTAGTAGTAGTTGTAGCTGCTGAGATTTATACAGGTTAGCAATTTACTGCTTTCATGAACTTCCTAACAGACCTGAGAGCATTCTTTAAACATTCTCAACCAGTTTGCAATGGCACATATTTTTTGCTAGTAACAAATTACTATGATTTTCTTTCCATTCTGTGTCTGAATGTTAAACAATGCTGAACATTATAACAAGAAATATATTTATATGTGTCTGTTATCATGCTTCTTCTTAGTTCTAGCAGCACTGAATGTATCTGAAAAGACAGCTTTATAATTAAAGCTTCAGTAAAAGCTTCTATGCTGATGTTCCCAGCAAAGTATTCTGGATATCTCAGTTTGCAATCTTGTGCCATTTGTATGACAGCATACAGCCAAAAGGGGGTGAGAGGAATGTCTGCCTTCAGCAAACCCCTGTGGGTTAATTGCAAAGTATATTAAATAAACAATAGGAAAAAAAAAAAAAAAAAAAAAAAAGGAAGATAGTCTGCCAGCCAGGATAACAGCCAAGGGAGACTTTAATCAGCAACTGGCAGATGCCTTTTTACCCCAAAGACTGAATAAAATAAGAAAGGACTTGGAGGCCTGCCAGGGGGAGTTTAGTAGAAGCATGACAGTTTTCATTTCTCACAAAAAAAAACCCTATAGATTCTAAGTATTTCCCTCCTATATTATACAGCATATTATTATTTTATTATTTTTATTTTATTACAGAAAGGAAAGTAGTAGTAAATCACACCTAAAATGTTTGTTTCCCAAAACCTGAGAAAGTGAAATCAGAAGATTCCCAAGAAAAGGGATTCTTATTAGAATCTATATAAAGTATTCTTACTTGTTACTTTCATAGCATCAGGCTAGTTTATATTGGTAGATACATCTAGAGGTCTCAAAGAAAGATTGAATTCATTTTCATATGATGTTGCTCAAAGCTTTTCTCCCTCATATCCCACTCTCATTTCTGCTCTCATTTTTAAATGAAACCATCATAATCCCCTTCACCAGAAAGATTATTTTTACTTTGTGCCTTGGCCATACTCTTCATTATATAATATATAGTATTTTGATAATAGTTAGTGCATTTATGCTTTTGCATGACTGAAAAATCTGGTTAACAATATATTTTAGCCTTCATGTAGACCCTCTTCACTGCACTCTTCATGACTGCAAACATGGGCTCCAGTCTGTTTTAAACTTAGCAGTTTTTCAACCAGGGAAATCCTGATAGACTAGAAGCAGGTGCTTTATAATGTCCCATACCTATATATAGGCCAGATGTGAACAGCCAAACTTATTTTTCCCCTCTACCGGCCATGCAAAACCAGCTGCCCAGCAAGTGATGAATGTTCTCTGATATCCCTATGCAAATAAGGTTAAATATGGCCATTGTCTGACTTTAATTATTTGCATGTAAAAATAGTCCCAGTGACAATAAATTAGTAGAGATGCTGCAGGTGAGATGATCTAACATGCATGATAAATGCAGTTTGTCACTAAGATCTTCAATTTATCACATAGATATAACCATGACTTACATAATGTGTATGTGATAATATATCTTATAGTGTAACCTTATTTTTAAAGCTAAGGTGTAGTGATTCTACTGTGCTTTTGACTGTATTTGTAGTCGAAACATCAGATGTATTTCATACCTCACTTCTGGTTCCTTCCTTCCTTCCTTCCTTGACACTAAGTCATTTGGTTTTACTAATCCTCATAGATGTTCATGATATTTTATAAAGTACTAAATATAGAGGACTGTATATTTTGTCCAATACAGATAAAATTTTGAGTGTTGTATGTATGCCTTTTTATGGGTATCCTTATTGTGTCTTAATCTGATTTAAAATATGTATGCATATTTTACAGTGTGTTGTAATATCATCCAAGATTGATTTACTTTTCATGCAAAATCCCCATTGGCAAATCCTCTGAAATACAACCTTACTTCCATACACCATATATATATATATCCTCATTGCCCTCTACAACTACCTGAAAGGAGGATGGAGCCAGGCGGGGGTTGGTCTCTTTTCCCAGGCAACTCTCAGTAAGACAAGAGGGCATGGTCTTAAATTGTGCCGGGGGAAGTTCAGACTGGATATTAGAAAGAAATTTTTCACAGAAAGGGTGATCAGACATTGGAACGAGCTGCCTGGGGAGGTGGTGGACTCTTCGTCCCTGGAGACATTTAAAAAGAGACTTGATATGGCACTCAGTGCCATGGTCTAGTGACTGTGGCGGTAATTGATCAAGGGTTGGACTTGATGATCTCTGAGGTCCCTTCCAACCCAGCCTACTCTATGATTCTATGATTCTATGATATATATTGTGGGGGTTTTTTAGCATGTGAAATTTTGTAGCCATTATTACTTAAAAATCCGACCTTCATTAGAAAGTAATATATTGTTGTACTTAACAGGATTGATCTGAAAATCAAGAGCAGAAGATCACATGCTAGAACCAAGACTTCAGAAAGGAAACTAAATTTTCTGTCCATTTACTATGAGACATGTCATACTTAATTCACATTGTTTTTATAGTAGGAGAATAATGTGCAATAAATTCATAGATTAAACACCACCCTATTCCAACATAATCAATCAAAAATGACAGCTGATTGATTTCTTTCTTTAAATCAGAATTTACTTATTGTTTAATTGATTTTAATATTCTTCAAAAGGTGATTTGAAAGTCATATGTTCAAAGAAAGCTTATTTGTAAAGCTAGTGCATTTTTTAACATAAATACAGAAACATGACTGATTTTGATTGCTAGTGTCTCTTCTTTTCTTTCTAGAATAATGCAAGGAAATAAACAATTTCAAATTCACAGTCAGAAAGTATACCAATACAATTAGAGGACTTGTCAAGAAGTTTAAGTTTTAAAAGTTTGTAAACATTTTCCTGTTGACTACAAGTTCTTAACTTCAGCTGACATATTTCTTTTGAATGAAGCAGTGAAAGCCTGCCATAACATGAAGAAAAAATAGGTGAAAATCTCCCTTGGGTCCTATGATTGTAGAACTGAGGTACTATAACTAGTGAGAAACAGATGGCTCCACAGCACAGAAGCATTTTAAAATAAACATTAATACAAGCTGGGATAAAATTCTTATTAGGAATGCAGTTTTAATCATGTTAACTGTTGTTGACATTGGTACTTAAAACTGTTTCATAGAAACAGAAATCTAATTAATGCAAGATATGATGAATGTATTCCATTAACCATATTATTTACAGTAAATAGTCATCTCCTGAAAAAATGAGTATTATTTTGGTTTCATGAAACATAATCTATAAATATTTTTAATTGCTTTCATGATATTTTAAGTCTGCTTGTCACTAATGTCTAGTCATTTACTTGTTCTAAAATATGTCTACTGATTCATATGCCATACTAACTTGAAGTATCTTCTGTAAGGACAGATGTGATTCTTTGGCTATGTAATCATAAGTGTTTAATTGACCATTAAAAAAAGGCAGCCATTTCTTTATAGTCAACCTGACTAGACACAAAACCAGGATTTGTTTTTATTATTATATTATAATAAATATACTACTCTACTGGGGCATAGTACAATAAGAGATGTCATTGGAACACCATCTAGAAGGTCAGCTTTGAAATAATCTTTCAGTTTGCTGTTTGTGCTGTTTCATCTGGATGAACAGCTTTGTCATGTATTCACAAACAATAGAAGAAATCTATTAATAAACCTCCTGTCATGGCCTATGAAACATTATATTTTGGACAATACATTTCTGCTTAGACCTTTTTTTTCTATATTTCACGAGAAACACAGAAATATCATCTAACCAGTTTGTATCTTTGATATGATATTTAAATTCCTGAATACTGTTTTCAATTTTTTTTTTCAGTTTAGACATATCCAATAGAACAATGACAAATAATAAATAAAAGTCCAGAATCACCTGTTTAATAAATAAATGTAAACTCATCAGTTTGAAGCTCAGAGCTCAACAATAAGAGTTGAGTGAATTCTGTTTTCCCAATAAAATATATCAGTGTATTTCATTTATTTCCATTTAATGCCTGCTATGCCTTTCCATGTGCCACACAATTAATGGTTTGTTTTATTGCATGTTGAGTCACATATTCTTCAATTTCGTCAACACCTGTGGGGTTAACAAGGACAATATTGATTTCTGTCAGCAATTAATATCCTTCCAGGATATTTCCATCCCATGTCAAAGATTGAGTTTGCATGATCCTTTAGTCCACCTGTCTTCAGGATAGCTGCATTCTTAGGTTGCTGAAGTTTAGTTGCCTCGGCAGTCAGCTCACCCACAAATTTGGAATTGCAAAGTAATAAACAGTTAGGCTACTCTTTGAACACCAGACATCCTGGTAGCCAGTGTGTCAAACTCAAAAAGATAGTTGCATATTTCAGTTTTAGAGAAGCATCACTGTCTGGCAGACTCATTTTGCCAGGAAATTCCTTCACTTCTGCTGACATGAATCCTGTACATCTGACTAAATGCTGATGTCTACAATATAGATGTCCAAATCTCAGCTAATCGTGTCTGATACCTTTATATTTAAAAGATACCATTAGGGCATGGTTCATCTCATCCTATATATCCTATGTATAGACATATACATTCAGTCAGAAAAATTAGGCTCTTGAAATACTTCTTGCTCTCCATTGACTAGAAAATGACCCTGTAATGACTAGCTGGAATGTAAATGTCTATGTTGTAGGTGTCTACATTTAGATGAGATTAATTTCTTCCCAACTATGTCTTTTAGCTGCCTCATCATAGTGACATGCAAGATGTCCTGTGTTTGCTGAGACACCACATGGTGCTGTCAGATATGAAACAGGATGACCTGAATAATAGCATTAGGTAACCTTTGTTTAAGTAACTGAGTCTCTCACCAATCTCTTGAATACTCTACTTAAATGTCTATATGGATTTATAGCCTGTAAGCAGTAAAAGGAAATTGAATTTTACACAACCATTCACAAATGGGAACAACTTTGAATTCCAAGAAAATTCAAGCATACAAGCTATCTTTGTCATCTGGCAAATGTAATAACTTTTTACAAACCAAAAGTTAAGGATTTTTTGGTGCCACCTTTTAGTCTACAAGAAAAGACATATATCAGCTAAAGTCAATTTAAGGTTTCAACATACACTAATCATATGTATGCATATTATTAATTATAACAAGTCTACTTAAAAGCTTTTCTCAAATTTCACACTGTAACATTTTTCCAGTTCACATATTCCCCTGTAACTTAAGCCATATGTATGCAACGGATTCCTATCTTAGATCCCAGAAAACATTTCAGGCAATTTACTTTACAGGACCCCTTAGGCGTCTCACTGTGCTATAGATTAAGCTAGATATCTCCCAGAGAAGTGAACAGTGGAGGTGATGGCAGTACCATTCTTTACAGAAAAATATTGTTACAGGGAGTTTAAATCTGGGTTTCAAACCCGTCTCACTTTGTAGAAGATTAATGACACAAAGCCTATACCCAAGCTGAAAGAATTGCCCATGTAAAAAGGTATTCATCATAAGGCTTGATAGAGTGAACGCAGAAAGTTGTCTGACTTTAGTATCATGACAATGGCTCCCAGATGTGACAGGGAGACACCATATTACAGGTCAGTTTTTGTCACTGTCTTGCAACGGTACCTATGATTTTTATTGTATTCCAGCAAAATAAAGAACCCTAGGGTGAAGCAAATGCAAAAATTCTAGCCAGCAAAGAGAAAGAAGCCCTTCTAATTAAATGCAGACAGAACAATAAAAGGATGAGAGAAATAAATGGATTTTCTGTGAGAGTCAGGAATAATTTTCAACAAGAGATACACGAAAGAATCATTCAGGAGAGGCAACTGAACTATACTACTTTGAGTATAAATTCTTTGTGATCTTATATGCTGTGGTGGTCTAGCAAAGGTCTAGCCTCACATGATGATGTTTGCATCAACAAATCACTGTTCTGGAGACTTGAGGTAGATGTGTGTGGGCAGGGAAAAAATAGTGCACAAACATAGGTTCAAAAGGTGAGATCTACAAGTCATTTAATAGGAAAACTGAGATCAAAATTTGGAATTAAATGGGAAACATTTTTCTCAAGAGTGTGACACTAAATTTGAACAAAAAGCTACTCCAATAAGTAACAAAGCAGAGATTTGAGGGAGGTAAAAAAGTCAGGTAAAAAGAAACTTCAGGAGATATAAAGCAGATATGAAGCTGTTGTGCATGCAATAGGAAAGATGGGAACTGCCTACAAAACAAACAAGAGAAGAACAAGGGTACTGCAGAAAGGAGGGCTGATTACCCTAAAACAATCTGTTTTTCTGGAGAAGCAAAGAAAATCATAAGCCTCCATATGCAAGAGTTTCACACTCAAGGTGAGTTTGTTTTGTAACTGAGAAAATAATACATCATAGGCCCATTTCTGTTAAAGGAACTATCTTAATTTGCAAAGTTGAGCTGTAAAATTTCAGGAAATACCATAACTAACATGCTGTCTAATTTACCACAAGCTGCCTTCCTACAGACAAAATAAGCAATGTTTCTAACTACATGATGCAGTTTAAATGCTTTTATGGCTATAACTGTTGAAATATAAGATTTAATGACATAGATGAAAACCAGACAAGACCTTAGATACACATATACAAAGTCCATATTTCTGCTTACACGATGTGTGACACGTGATTACACCTTAATTTTTTCATGGTACATCACCTGCAGAATCAGAAAGATATCTCACAGTCCAAGCAAATTAATAGTACTATGGAGAAGTATATCCTTTCACTCTCTATATATCAAATTTTCTGAGTGATAAAGGCAAGAAATTTCTATCAATATATTAATGGTTTATCAGTAATTATGTAAACCCTCTTTACAGAGAGCTGGACTTATTATTGGGATTTGTCTTATGGAAGTGTAGATGGCTCAGAATTTTGACTGAGTTTATAGGAAATGCACTTTAAATATGCAATGCCTTACATGATGCACAAAACCATTCAAAACTTCTCAAACCTGGTGAAAAATTAAGAAGAAGGAGATATTTTATCCTTTTCTTTTTGCTTCAGTTTCATTCATATGGTGTGAAAGCAAGTATATTAATGTTTTTGAAGGGCTATCATTACCACCTCGCAGAAAAGCTTAAAAGAAATTTTATAATACCACCTTCAGAGTAAAATATGCAGTAAGAAATTCCTTATGCCTAGGACTACAATCTGAATGATGTAGAAAAATGAAATATTGAGTAACTGCTAATAAATGAATGCCATATGCTATCTGCATTAAAAGAGGAAAGGTTCATTTGAAAAGTTTGAGCTGATTACATAATTAAAGTTCTGTTGAAGGTTATATATATGACAGAAAGAGAAAATATTTAAGGTATAATAGATCCTTATTGCTGGCATTCCTTGATATAGGTATCTGTCTTTGATATGACACGATGACATGAATGAATCAAAGTCACCATATTCAGTATTATACAGATTTATTTGCTGCTCTTAGAAACTATTACTATTGCATTTCTTTGAAACATACAAAATGCATCCCTGCGAAAAAACACGTCGGAACGTTTTTAGGTATGTATATGTGTGTTTATATGTATGTATGTATGTATCTTATGTGCATATATTATTATTATGTAGTATTCCATATAATTATCCCATATAACATATGATACCATTATTTTGATTATACATTAACAATTATTATATATTATAATTTATAACAATGTTATAATTTTAACTTTGAGTGATATAGTGACCATTTTGGTTTATGATTTCCATGATCCCTTTGGAACAAGAAAAATATCAGTGGAAATATCTGTCTTCCAAAATTCAATGTCTGTTTTTACTCATTTTTTACTCATTTACTCATTTGTTGACATTTAGATATCAAATTTAGATGTTTACAAAATAAATCAAATCCACTTCAGTACAATAATCAACTAGGAAAGCAATTACATACTTCATATCCAGAATTACCTTGACAATAATGAAAAATAAAATATACATATCAGCATGTATTATCTTCCATCTGTATATTATCATAATATGGTAATATAATGAAGTGTATTTCAGAATATCATAACATAGTATGTTACATATCTATATATATTTATCTAGAATGGCAAAACATTAAGTGACCTTCTAACTGCAAAGTAGTCAAACATTTTTTGGGTAACTGATAATCTTTTCTTGTGAATCTTCCATTTCTATCTCGCAGAAGATCTGGTTACATGGTTTTAAACTATGACTATACTCCATATTTAAAAATTAATTAGTTTCCTTTAAGTTATAGAAGAGATTCCATCTCTTCATTTCAGTGATTTTCAATGAAACATATTAATTTATGATAGATATTTGACTGCACTGGGAACATTAAGGAGAATTGCGTCTAAGGTCTCACACTGGTTTTGGCATCTTAAATTAGAAAAACCCTTGGGTTGGTTTTTTTTTCTGTTTGTTTTGCCCTTTTTTTAATATATACATTTATTAAAAATTATTGGAAAATCTGGTTGCATTTCACTGAGTTACCATCAGTTGTGGACACAGTCTTTGCCACAGTGACAGTTATCACTTTTGAAAATGATCTATGTTTTCCTGCATTTTACAGGATTAAAGATACTAGGAAAGAAATTATCTTCAGATATTGTTCACAACCATTTTCGGATGTGATAATAGGCCTGCCTCTGAGACTTTTTTTTCTCATTATGTGCAGCACTGCTCAGGTTTAATTGTGAAGGTGATTACATCTAGGTAGAATTTAAAGAGCTCAGTCACCCTCACTAGAGATAGGAATACATACATCGGGTGAGAAAAAACATAAGGGTATAAAACACTGACAAACTGTTGTAATCCTAACATATTAAGAATAAATATGTCTCCTCCCAACAGATAAAAGATATTAAGATTTTCATACTTTCTAATGGTTAAAAGGAAAAGTTTTATATAAAAAATTCACACAAAGTTTTAAACATTTTCTAAAAAAGCTTTGACCAAACAAAAGCAATACAGAATTTTGTATATTTTCTGAAGTCAGTCATAGCTGTGAAGAATGTAGAAGAACACATATCTTCCATTTACATGAATGTAAACAGACTTTTTTTCTTAATGTCTCCACACACTGTCAACTACTAAGGTGCATTCTTGTCTTGCCTCCTTTCAGTGACTCATTCAAAAACCTTCTAGAAAAACTGTTACAAAGAAATTATATTTTTTAAATTTATGTGGTTAGTCAAATGTCAGATTAAACATTTAAAACTTCTATAAGAGAAAAATGTAGGGTGAGTTTTAATTGCTTCAGTAAGTTTCCAAAGATCACTTCTGCTGAGAATACCAACTAAGAAGAATTTCTAAACATTAGAATATGTCTTGCTTTATAACAAGAAAACTAACTCTAGAGAAGTATGACAATCAAGCTTCTATGTAGAATACTACTTACTTCAGGAACAGTTAAGCTTGCCAGCTCAAAACCCTGCAAGATTCCTTGAAAATAGGGATGGAGAAATGGAGCAGCAATTAGGTGCACTATTTGGTTTGTGCTCCAAACTGCATGATTTTTTGCCGTAGGCCCAGTTTAGGACAAATCATTGGACAGAAATTCTTGAAACTGTACTATTTTTCTGCCTTTCACCTCATGTTTATACTGGTTTGTTTATTTATTTCTGTGTGATGGGAAAGAGCTGCACCATCATTTGCCCATCTGGAAAAATGAAAAAGCTATTTCTGATTTGCACCATAGAATGAAACACATAGTAGAAGAAGAATGGAATGAAATGAAATGAAATTAAATTAAATTAAATGAAGAAAAGAAAAGGAAAAAAAAAAAAAAAGCTTTCTGGAAACTGTATTTTCAAAGCTGTCTGTTTAGCAGAGCTGAAAATGTTAAGTATGATTTCCATTTAAGATAGATTAATTTGACAACTTTTAAATAAAGACTAAATCTATTACATATTTGCTAGAGCACTGGAGTTGAATGTTTCTTTCACTACCTAAAAGGAGGCACATATTTGTGTATGTTTACTAATTAATTATTTATGTTGAAAGAACAGTAAATGTTATCAATTGGAATTTTATTTTCTGCTCTTCAGAAACAATAAGTAATAAAGGAAATCAGGATAGAAAGTCAGGAAATATCTTTCTTTGCATCTCTGTACTTAGTACTTAAACAGTTGATAATGGCTAAGTCTTGGGAAAGGACGTTGGGGTACACAGACATTTATTTTGATCCGCTGTATGCATTGTATTTTTATGAGATATTATTAAAATCTGAGTTTTCAACAATACTCTTGTGTGTTTTACAATATTGAGGTACACTGTAAATTTCACCTTAATATTTTTAAGTGAAAACACACTAAATATTACAGTATCCCACATAGTAAAAAAAAAAAAACAAAAAACCCAAACATAAAAAAACCTGGTAGTTATGGTGCAAATCACTTGGTTTGTATCAGAGCTATGGCAGACAGCTGAACTCTACTCATCTTGGATGCACAGAATTTCTTCGCAAAGGACATGCTGTCAAATATTTACTTCCACATTTTTATGGAAGTACAGATATACAGAAATATTTTGGAGAGTACATGAAATATCAGAACATCAGCTGGTATGAATTCATGTTGTTTCTTTCTTATAACTGTAGATTTAAAGGAAAATGTATGGTTTTGCAAATATACAGACCAGCTGGTATAGCTTTGTTGTGTTAATGTATTTATGCTAGTACTCTTGAAAATTAATTCCCACTCCAAATGAAATTTTCTGCTTCATTCTCTTTTAAAAAGTGAATCAAATGTTTTCTGTGATTTAATGAAGAATGTAAACACTCATAATTTGTGCTGTAGGATTTTCAACACAGTATAAAAGTCAGTACTTGTTAACTGTTACATTAATAAATTGGTCACTAATAGCTTCTGTAAATTTATGGTAGGTGTACTTAGAATATATCAGATAGGTTATGTTGACACTTGTGAAGTTTCATACTGAACATGAAATGAAGTGAGGCAACAAACCTAGGCCATGGGAGTTAGAGGAAAATATTTTCTGGCAATCTATTTCTTTGAGCTATGAGATTAAGATTACAATTTTTATGATATATTGAAGGCTTTTTGAGTTATGTTTGGACAATGGAGAGCTAAAAATGAGCATGGTTTTTGCATTATTTTTTTAAAACTTCTATATACAACTCGGGTTGACAGATATGCTTATATTCTGCAGAAATGTGCTTCTGAGTGACAGGAGCCTTGAAATGTTGTTTATGTGTTTAGCTCTGAATATCAAGGACATGATTTAGTAGGAAGCCATCATGTTAACACCATTAATAGCATTTTCACTAACATTTATTATCCTATACTGAATAAGATCATTTGCTTCTAAATCAGACTGTACAGTGTTTCCACATCTGAGTCACTACTCTTTCATACGCTATCAAAAGTTAAAAGTTTCCTATTAAAACAGTCATCCCCAAGTAAAGAAATACATTAACTGATGAGAGTTCTGCATCGTAAACATGAAGGCATATACTTTGTTGTTTTTGTTGTCATTGCCAGAAATTTTGCTTGCATTTTCTATTATTAAAATGAATGTCAACACAGAGGAAAGTATGTTCCTGCTGTCACAGAGTGTATGCTTAGACTACATCTGAACATTGTTTTTCGGGGAGAAGTGTTCGATGATTTGATCACCTGTCAGATGTGTCTCTGTGAAATGTCTTGCAGAGCCTTCAGTTCTCTTACTCTTACCATCTGTGAAGCAAAGAACAAAGCCCCCTTCCCTTTAAGCTATGCTGGCATAGAAAAAAATCACAGGCCTCCATTTGGGGCTTTTGTTGTCCATGTGGAATTCTTGTTGCTTCCACAGAAACATGCAGAATCAGTATATATTTCTTTTCACTGTTTGTTTACAGGCCAATATATAGTAAGACGTTTCTATAATCTGCCATACATCTCCTCCCTGTTCTTTTTATTTCAGAATTTCCATTTTTCTTTGCACAGATATATCATTACAAATACATTTTATGCATGTTTCTGTTTTATGGTAAGCCACTGAGGTTGGAACATCGTAATAGTTCTTAAAATAATGATTACTAATTGAGTTTATTGAATTCTACTTTCAGCAGAATAAGCTCTTGCATTTTAAAATTAACAATGAAACTAATTAATGCTCATTCAAGGCATAATAGTCTGCTGCTACTCATCCTGATACTCCACACTCCTATATCATCATGTCACAACTTGTCCAGCTTCCTGGTCAGATGAAAGTAGTTCAACTGTATCTTCTTACAGCTTACAAAGATCTCTCATGTTCTCTGTACAAAAGAAAAGAATCATATAACCATGTTTTGCCTACCTAGTGAAAATTCCATGAAGTTGTACAATTTTACACTTGCTCTGATAGGACTAAGGGATAACTCACTACTTTGCAAATATTAATTGATAACGACAATTTCCAGTAGTAATGTGCTTAATATCATGTTCATCTGTATGTCCAAGCATCTACGTTAATCTAAAAGTGATAGGTTATCAGAGCTGTGCAATCAACATGTATTAATTTTTTTGTCTCTTTTAGACAAAACACCTTTTAAATGCACATCCCCCAACTACAAACTCACTCTGTCTGACTCTGTTAATATTGAAATATTTATTTCAAGATATAACATTATTTCCTTTAGAACAGCATTAATTCATTCACTCTATTTTCAGGAAGTTGGTCCAAATTTCAATTTTTGCTTCAATTCAGACACAAAAGAGCTATTGATCCTTCACAGGAAATTATCCAAGTCATTGGGTAAAGGATGACTAACTCTTTTTTACTGAAATTCTTTCATACAATGTTTGATTTAATAAGCATATTCTGAAGACTTCAGTGACTGCTTCATAGGCGAGACCACTTGATCATTAAGGGCTTTCACAACAGACAGCAGGTCTTTTCAGAATCTTGACCAGTTTGTACAGGGTAGATTGATCCTGTCAAATGTCCAAAGGTAAACATGACTGAAAGAAGAGATGGAAGCATTGAAGTGTTGTATCATTTTATTTTTTTGGTAAAGGAAACAACTGTATGTGAGATATCTGTGCATCCTGGATTAAGCATCACGCGAAAGAGTGTATTCATAAAGCAGTTGATATGTGCCTTATTGCCTTTGTGGCATTCACTATACACATGTAGATGTTCAACTTACAGTAGAGATATTTTTAAATTAGGACTACTCCAAATGTCTTTCAAGAGATCTTTCTGTGGAATTCTTTCTGTTTTTATCAATGGACATTACACCCAGGACCAAGCCACATCCCTGTACTTTCTGAATAAGGAAATCTTCAGGTTTTTCAAATGTAAAATCAACATTCATATAGGATTCACTTTATTTAAATAGACTTATTAGAAATTTAAAGGAGATGAAGATGGTTTCAATGAAATTAATAAATAATTAAGGCAAATCTGGATACTTGTCAGAAACTCCGTATTAAGAATTAAGACAAGGCAGACAGGCTTCTGTCAGATCTGTCCCTTTTTTTGTAGCTAAAGGTAAATTATTTTTTTTTATGCTTGATATTCTTTTCAAGTTTACCTGATCAAACCAGGTAACTTACACTCGTAATAATCACAACCTTTAATCACAGATAAAAAGAATGATACAATGCTGTTTATTTAAAAAAAAAAAAAAAAAGACAATTTATCATGCTTCAAGCAATTTTAAACAATTTTATTGTGAAATATAATAACAGATTGCAATTTGTAAACTGGTCACTAGCAGTGCATTGTCAGCAGGCCTACACAATAATCCCCAAGTATTGTACGACTTGCTGTTGACTGAGGACTGAGCTTGTTTGTTAAAAGCTGACAAAAGATTTGAGTATTTAAGAGGATTACTGCTATAAAGCATATTCTTTTTAAATATTCAAGGTGTTATTCATTAGGGGCTTTTGTAACAGAAATGCCTATATCAGGATATGATTCCATTTTGATAAATGGCTAGACCTTGCAAAGGTTTCCCGTGGGGTCTTCAGGTAATCAGCTTCCATATATATATAGTCCATATTCTCTGTAAGGAGCCAATGCACTACTCAGCCATCCTCAAGCAATGATGAAATTGCATGCATTGAGATTCTGTGGGTTAGAGAACTTGGCAAGAGGCATACTTCAAGTAGTGTGATTGTAGGGTATTGATACATACATTCCACATTTTGATCCATAGAAGTATTTATTCCGATCTTGTTTTCATAGAATAAGACCTCGTAGAGTCACAAAGATGATTAAAGGGCTAGACAAACTGCCCTGTTCAGAAAAATTGAAGAAGTGTTTTCTCCCTGAAGAAGGCACAGGGGATATCTCATCACAGTATTCCAATATTTAAAGTTCTGCTCAAAGAAGATGGAGTCCCTCTCTCTACAAGGAGTGACATGAAGAAGACAAGAGGCAATATCTCAATACAAGAAAGAATCTTTTTACATTGAGAACAACCTCCACAGGCACATGGCAGTGTCACCATCCCTGGAGGTTTTCAACTGCAATTAAACATGTTGCTAAGTAATATCTTCTAGGCTTCCTCTCCTACAAAATATCAGATCAGATAATCTTTCAAAGTCCCTTCCAATCTGAGCTATTCTATGATTCTGTGATTCTAAGATCCTACACTATTTTTTTCTGAATTCTGTTTCCTTCAAAGCTTTGCCCGGCTTTGTTTTGTTGTGGTGTTTCTGTTTGGTTTTTCTTTTTCAGTTTTTGTTTGTTTGCTTGTTTGTTTGTCTTGGTTTTGCTTTGTTTTGGTTTGGTTAGGTTTTGTGTGTGTGTGTTGTTTGGGACTTTTTTTGTCCCTGAAGAATGACATTATAAAGGACACTGTCTCATATGTTCTCTCCCTAGTATTATTCTTCTCCAAAGGATCAAAGATGTCCATTTTTAATTAACAAATTTTCAATACCTTCAAAGGCTAAAACGACTGGAAGTTTGCCAGTCATTCTGTGGTATGCTTTGGCGGTAGATTTGACCTTTATATTGCTTATACTGTATACTAAAAAGCATTTTGTGGCATGTGCTTTTCAAGATGAGAAGAAAATATTTTTATGGCCTTTCTGTATATAATGTCTTTTAACAAACTGAAAAACATGCCAAGAACCAGAAACAGTGTTTTTGGAAATCCCATCCAGTGCTTAATGATATAACAAGAGTAAAAGGGAATTTTACTTTAGATACCCTACTCATCCAGTACAGATGATCAATGGATAGTGACATGAGATTTCTCGCTTGACTATTTCTATACTACATATCACCAAGACAAAAGAAGGATGTCATAATATGGAAATGAATGAAATATAAAATTAAAAAGAAAAGAAATGCAATTGATACTTAAGGCCTAATAGCAGTCTTGGTTGACAGACAACTGAGTATGAGCCAGGTGCCCAAGATGTCTTATTGACCTCATTAACGCACAATGGAAAAAAACTGATACTGTTTTGGTTTGAGTGAGAACAGAATTCCGTGATTTTACTTTTCATCTCTGTCACCTCTTGGGCCCTGGCTTGGGGTGCAAGGTGACGGGGACCTGGTCCCGGGAATGGTTACGCAGCTCACTAAGTGGACGCACCATCCATTAGCACGCAGACACCAATGTGGTGGACGACAAATGGCGTTTATTAGTGGGCAACACCGTGTTATATGGCCTAGGTTTGCAGCGTCACATCCGTCTGCTAGTGTCATAAATCAAGTGCTACTGGATATCTAGCTGTCCCTGTCTTTCTGTACAACGCGAGATCTTCCAAACGCCTGACCTTAACCACTACAATTCCCCCCCCTCTATGCATAACTAAATTAACAAAAATATAATAATCTGAGAACTCTATCCCCNTGATTTTTCCAAAACGCTGATTGATTGTTCAATCCAAACCAAATCTTCATCCACTGCCATTCTGAGGGAATTAAACCTTTGGTTTTGTTCAACTAATGAGGCTACCCCTGTTCCTGCCCCTGCAGCTCCGGCAGCTAGCAGGGTGGCCATGGTCAGAGCGGTGATGTGTTCTCGTTTCTGCATGTGAAGGGAGGCAAAAGGGGTGTATCGTTCGTATACATATTCCTCAGGATGGTATGTGACTCTTGGAATGATCATTACCTGTATACACATCTCAGTTCAAATTTAGTTAAGCACCTGCTTAGTTCACACCAGAGGATCGATCAGTCAAGCTGGTCCTGCTCAGTCAGACCCTTTACACACAGCAGATAAAGACCCTGTGGGGATAAAGTCCCTGTGGTGTACGAAAGGAATCTGTTGGGAAAAACTGTGTGGGTATTTCCTGCTTTGGGCAAAGGCAAACCCATTTGTGGGACAGCTTTTGCTCAAGGACCTGGAAGTACTTGGTGGGTGATGACGAAAGATGGTGTACCTCAAGGAAATTTAACTCTGGGTAAGAATACTCAATTCAAATCTGTATATTGATTGCATAATATTAACAGTGTTCAGTAAGTGTCTTTCAGGATAACATCATGGTGATGAGAGGAGCTTGCTTCATTGAATAGTGTCCAGTAACCTCCTGAGATGAACCTTCAACATGCGGGCAGAAATTGAGATTAATTCCATCTTTCTTACCCTGAGGAACTGATACAATAGATGGAGATCTACAGTCATGAACTTAATGAACTTTTATGTAGAAAGAAATCATAACCTGTGTATGATGTGTATGATGAAAATGGTATGAAATAAGGGGTGGAATGTCCTGATTTGAATGAGAACAGAACAAATTCTGTTCAGTGATTTTGTTTTTCTGCTTGGTTCTTCTAACTAACTGCACTTTCTTAAATTGGAAGCCTGTTTTCACAAACAGTGTCTTATTCTAGCAGTTGTAACACCCCATATTTAGAGTTACTACCATATACTGGTATGCAGACCAAGGCCACTGCTGGATTTTGTGTACCACATTGGGGGTGCAGGGAAGTGAAACGCTGCATCTGCCGGAAGGAATGGACAGGGCAGGTGACCCCAAACTAACAAGGTATTCCATCTCATATACATCATACTTGGTAAAAAGCTTCAGGATCATGAGTGTCTCACATCTCTCTCTCTTTGCCCTCTTGTCTCACTTTGCCAGCTTGGCTCGGCTCGGCTTAGGTCATCTTCCAGTTCCTTCCTTGGAGCAATACCAGTCAGTGTGATCCTGAATCCAGTACCAGAATCCAGCTCCTGAACACAGCTCCCATCTGCTGCAGGAAACAGTCTGGGACTCCCCCAGTGCCTGCTCCACAGCATCAGTGGTGACAGTGATGTAATTACCATCAGGGTGGTTGGGTTTGATACTGGTTTTGTATATATTTATATGCTTTCCATTTTTATTATTATTGTCATTTTCAATTAAAATTGTTCTAGTTTCCTTTTCTAATTAATAGGTCTTTATCCCTTGTTCCCTTTCTCTTCCCCTTTGGGAAGAGAGCATCTCTTATAGTTCCAAGGGTCCGCCCTGACCCTAAACCATGACACATACTCAATTTGTCAAGCAAAAATATGAATAAAATGAAAATTTAAAAAGACATGAAGAAATAATACTAGTTTTGTTTCATCCTCTACTACACTTCTATATCTGATGTTTTTAATATTGGCAGAATTTTCAGGTCAATCTTCATGACAAATCTAATGAGTAAATATCAATCAGAGATGTTTGTGATACTTTTATAATACTGAGATGCTCACTGAAGTTCTAATCTTTTCTGAAGAAAAAATATTTATGTAAAGCTGAGTCTTGAAATCAATCTTCATTCATAGCTGTGTGATAGAAAGATTCATAAAGCACTTTTTTTGTTCACCTGCAAAATCAAATCCATCACAGTATATTGATAAATATACTTAGATGCACATTGCAAATGCAAGTGGATATTTTGTTCCAAAATCTAATTTCAAGACTCATCGATACCTCCATTTAAAATAATATTACATTAAATTGCAGACAAAAAGAAAGGTGGACAGTGTGAATGGAGAGAGACTGTGGATTAATAATGTGACCTTTCACTTCTTTGTCTGAGGTCAAAACTGAAGCAATATTTGAATAAGATATATGGCTACAATCCATTTTAATCTAAAATGTTAAATTTTCTTGCACACTAGAAATAACATCCTGATGTAAATGTCTCTTTCTGAGACGTTTCAGGAGTGTGTGTTTTTTGTACTAGGGTGGAACAACATTCTTTGCAAATCAGCTCCCAAACAAATCATATAGAAATGTCATGAGAAAATGTAAATTACTGAAAACCTGACTAATTTGAGCATGTTGTAAATCCTTCCTTCCATTAAATGATTACACAATATTTAGAAAGAAACACAATGGAGAATCCAAAAGACAGTTTGTTATTTGAATTAAGACACTTTATCTAGGATTTATTTGTTTCTTTAAATACTCCTCTTTGGGTATATATTCAAGACTTATGCAATGCTAACCATACAATAGAGGCCCATTAGGTAATATAGTTTGTATGCATTTTTATGAGTGTCATGGTTTAGAAGAAGGGCACTAGAATTAAAACAGTTGCTCTCTTTTTAACCCCCCTCCCTCAACAAAGACGAAGAGAAAGGGAATAAGGGGATAGATTTATGCATTAGAAGAGAAAACTAAGAAAGCTTTAATTAAAATAAAAATAACAGTAATAATAATAACAATAATAATAATGGAATATATGTAAATATATACAAACTCAGTATTAAACCCCACACCCCAATGGCAATTACTTCACCATTGCCACTGATGCTGTGGAGCAGGCACTGGGAAGTCCCAAACCGGACTCAGAGGCAAACAAGAACTGGATTAATGAATGCAGATCAGGATTGAAGGCAGAACAGAGAGACTCCCTGTTTGATGTTGGCCATTGAAGAAGAAAGCCTGACTCTTGTGATCCCTCAGCTTTATACCTAATATGACATATAAGGGATGTGAAACCTCGTTGGTCTGTTTAGGATCACTTTTCCTGTCCAGTCCTTCCTGAAGGTGCAGCCTTTTATTTTCTGCACCCCATGATGTGGTACACAAGATTTAGCAGCGATTGTGGTCTGCACACCAATCCTTGGTAGCAAAACTAAACATCAAGCATTGTCACTACTAGACGTAGATACTGTCTGTGAAAACATGACATAAACTTCAGAAAGTGCAGTTANTTTATGCATTAGAAGAGAAAACTAAGAAAGCTTTAATTAAAATAAAAATAACAGTAATAATAATAACAATAATAATAATGGAATATATGTAAATATATACAAACTCAGTATTAAACCCCACACCCCAATGGCAATTACTTCACCATTGCCACTGATGCTGTGGAGCAGGCACTGGGAAGTCCCAAACCGGACTCAGAGGCAAACAAGAACTGGATTAATGAATGCAGATCAGGATTGAAGGCAGAACAGAGAGACTCCCTGTTTGATGTTGGCCATTGAAGAAGAAAGCCTGACTCTTGTGATCCCTCAGCTTTATACCTAATATGACATATAAGGGATGTGAAACCTCGTTGGTCTGTTTAGGATCACTTTTCCTGTCCAGTCCTTCCTGAAGGTGCAGCCTTTTATTTTCTGCACCCCATGATGTGGTACACAAGATTTAGCAGCGATTGTGGTCTGCACACCAATCCTTGGTAGCAAAACTAAACATCAAGCATTGTCACTACTAGACGTAGATACTGTCTGTGAAAACATGACATAAACTTCAGAAAGTGCAGTTAGTTAGAAAAGACTGAGCTGAAAAGTAAAATCACTGAACAAAATTAGTTCTGTTCTAACTCAAACCAGGACAAACAAGTGAACAAATGTTCTGTTTCCTCTTGTATTGTGGAAGTAAACAAAATAAGACACTTCTGAAGATGAATTAGTTTTCTTGCTTCCTTTTCTTTATACAGATTTTTTAACCATAGAATAAACTACTCAAAAGGTACTTGCTTAGACAGTACACAGTTATGTCTACCAGTCTGACTAGAAGATAGCTGATTATTCTTGTTTCAGGTAAAATATTGATGTCTTGTATTACATGAATGACCTTCCAAGAAACAGGAAATTGAGTTGGAAAAATGACTTCTGATGGTAGGTTTCACCTGATTACTATTGTTAGGGAAACTAATTTATTCTGTACCTGCACATTAGGTTTTTTAGGCAAGTTGTAAAACTCATTGATGCATATGCATGGACATCATACCACAGCTTTTACTTCTATCATATATTTGCAAAAAGCACAGGCCTTCTGAACAAAAGCAGGACAGTAGATTTCATCATATACGTACAAGGAAATTTAACTGCACTTTACACATCCATGAGATCAGGAACCCATTATTAGATGGTGAAAACAAGCATATAGGACTTAGCAACTTGTTGTTGCGTTACACTTTCATACATGCAAACTAATGGTAAATTATTAAGCCTGCCTAAATGAAAACTTATAAAATATTAAATGTGATCAGGAAATGTCAGAATACATAGGTTAAATTTCCATTTAAAAAATCATAATACTTAATAATATAGGGTTACCATACCACAGACATAGAAGAGAACTAATAAGTGCTTACAATGCAGTGAAGTTCTGTATTTCATTTTAAATGATAAATATTGATTTTAACTGGGAAAATATATCCAAACCCAAACCTAAAAGCTTTCTCAGTTCTTTAATGTCCATAAATAGATGGGACCTTGAATTAATGAGTTCTTCATCAGGAAACACCTTTATCAGCAATTTCCCCTAATACTGGATCTGAAAAAAAAGTAATTGAAAGCTTTTTTAATGTCCTGTTGTCCCCCTGTTGTCCGTCCCGTCCCACCCCCCCAGTTGGTTTAACTTGGATGGATACCAAGCTTTCGAATCAGAATGTCTGGTAAAATCTAATAGGTGAGGAAGAACAATTAAACAAAACGTCATACAGACCCACTGTGCTGAGTCAGTTCTGACTCAGAAGGAACAGTACTGATCCACCAGAATCACAGTGTGCTATATAATAGGAAGTTTATAATTTTAAATATTGACAAAATTCAACCTTGAACAGAGTTTAAGACGTGACAAGATCAAAGTATAATGTAATGTTGCTGCAAGTCAAAAGAGATTAATATATATTAATATTATCTGAGAAAAGCCAACAGTATGGAAAAGTGGAAAACATTTTTAGGACTTTAGCAGGGTTTGAAAAAATTGATATCTGAAAATTGAATCTTCAAGGAGGCAACTTATTTTTTGGAGTACACATTATTTAGCAATTATTTCTCACTTTCAGAATATAATAGTAAACTTCAGTGTTTCTCCTTCTGTTTCTTGTTCAGTATTTTTTTAGTACTTGCTGCTGTTGTTTCACTGATAGCCATACATCTCACAGATTTCATACATACATACTCTCTTTCTCTCATGCAGACACATATAAAAAGCAGTATCCAGATATCTGATGAATTAACATTTCTGAAAACAAAAATTAATGCAATATTTGTCTTATATATTTATCATCAGATAGTTCTATCTATGAGGAAATAGGTCACAATGCCTACTATCAAGACACTCCCACACACATCAGAATAAAATGTTTTGTTCACATTCTTGAGAAATATATAAAAAAGGATATAGTAAAAAATCTATTGCAGAAGGTAGAAATAGATTAGGAAAGAAGGAACAACATAAAAGGGAAACAAATTCCTTGAGAAAATTAAAGCAGTAATGGATGGTACAGAAACAAATTTGGGAAAAGAAGAAAGAAAAAATCAGGAATATTTTAACTCTGGAATAGTGTGAAGACTATAAGAGCATCTGGTATGATCAAAATAAAAACAAGCAGTGACATATGTTCCATAATCCTCAATTTCACAAAGATAATTTATATGATATGTTTTCCTTTATGATTGACCAGCTAGTTTGCCCTATTGTGCTTTAGCTTTCTTTGGTACTAAAACTTTTTCTTTCTCATTTGTGGGCTTTGAGGGTTGAATATTTCATATAATTAGTAAGTGTTGTCAAGCCAGAGAAAAGTAGCTGGCTGACTGCCCAGAAGTAGAAACAGAATAGCAAAATCTCAAAAACTGGACAGAGAAGTTAAACAAGAGACAAATCCTCTATTTTTGGCATGTACTCAATTTGGTAAACTGGGACGTTACAGATGGAAACTGCAGGAGAAAAAAAAGTGTGGGGTTTTTTTGTTTGTTTGTTTCCTTTTTAAAACCAAAACCAAAACCACTCAGATAACTACAATATCCATTATTCCATCAATCTCTGGATAGCAGATACAGCATTTGATATACAATATACTATGGAAAATCATTCCCTTCAAACTAGAAGCTCCTGAGATACCTAAACTGAATACAATAGGGAGGCATTACCAGATACATTCATACTAAGTCAGACTATACAGAGAGAAACAGAATTCAATTTGATTCTGTGTTGATCAAGCAGCAAAAGTAGGAAAAGAGGTGTGCCAGCTCAAAAATTTAATTGTACAAAAGCTTTTAACAAGTTGTGTAAAGAAATTAAATATTTGGAGTATGCTTGCTTTTCTGGACACCAGTTTGGAGATTGAAATTGATATTAATATGGAAAAACTTGACAAAAATAGTCTCATTTTGTCTATTTTTGTCACTTCTTTGACTTCCTCCCTTTTCTGTGCACTCTCACTTCTCATAAGGCCTTATAGGCCTTGTAGGCCTACAAGGTTTTTTGGCCTTGTAGGCCTACAAGGTTTTTTTAGATCTCTGATATGAAGATTTTAAAACTTTAAGGACTAGATTCTTGCTCTTGATGTATCTTAACTGACTGTTCTAGAAGTCCAAGGGATAAGCATGGACTGTAACAGCTTTAGAAGATATTTTCTTAATGCAAGGGCAGTGTAGGACCAAAGCACATTTTAATAGCCTAATTTTGCAGTCCAAACAGAGGAGTAATGGACAGCGTGTTGGCAACAAAAATGTTCTTAAATCATAACCTATGATGCTGCCATGAATGTCATCAATACATCTTTGATAGCTGAAAGAAAGAGATCAAGACATTTACAATTTGTTGTACTGCACAAGAAGAATAAGGGAACTTCTCTTATTTTCTCCCTAAGTTCAATAAAGTTGTCATGCAAAATCCACATGTATCTGACCTGACAACACTACACATGCCTGCATGTAAGCCACTAAATTCACTAAATGTTTACTAGGCACATAATATCTATGTGATAGTTCTTTAGAAGTTTACATATTAAAAAAGAAAAGGTATTTTAAACAGCTAGCAACATATGTGTATGAATGATTAATCATCAGTGAGTGCATAAGGTCCAGAATTTAGGTTTGCATGATCTTTTCTGTTCTTGCCTGCGATATTAATTATCTCTGTGTCAATATTTTGATTTTTTTATTCTCAATAATTGTTGGTTGCTATTTTCATATATAGAGAGAGATTATAGCAGGAGTAACATAAATACTTCTATGAATAAACTCATTTTAAGCAGAAGTTATAAAAAACCCACCTTACAATTTATTGAAAATCTCCATCTGTGTCTGAAATTTGTGATTGAATTAAATCATGAATATTTATCTTTCTAGCCTCCTGTGCTGTGAGGTGTGTATTATCTGATTAGACAAACAACGAGCCAAGATAGTATGAGAAGGGCTATTCTGTTCCCTAAATTGCTTAACAGCTACTATAAATTTTGAAAATAGTTCCTCTTTTTATCTAATTTTTAATTAAAACAGAATATCCTCCAAGATCACCAGCAACTTCAGAGAAAGGCATTTCTGAAACACTTGCAAAATCTTGGCATATGTTTTGATTCTACTCTGTCTGGTTACATTAGACTGTGTAATAAGGTGAAGGTTTTACCTACTATCACACTCAGGAGATTAAGCACAATATGGTCTTTCCATATGGTATTTGTGCCTAAAAACCAATGAGATTAGAATGCCTATGCTGAACATCACTCCATATGTTCATCGGAATAACCCATAGGTCTTGACAGAACCAATGATTTTTTTTAGAAATTTAAATGTCTTTAACAGTGCCTCAGAAACATCTCAAGCAATGCCAATAATTATTATTTCATCCCTCTCCTCTCCCCAGTTATGCTATTATATGTTGTGTTAATGGCTATTTTGTTTGTTTCCAGTATGTATTTTCCTCTGTTAAGTGAGCATAATTATTTCGCTTCTATACTGGAAAATTTATTTTCTATTTAGGAAAAAAAATACCCTGTTTTGCACTTTAATATACAGTACAACTAAAGGAGGAAAAGACTACAATGTCAGTCAACAGTTCACATTTGTTTCTTTGTTAGGTACTTCAGTGGTTAGTCAACTCAATTCAGGGGTTGGACGCTTGGAGGTCTTTTCCAACCCAGTCTATTCTATGATTCTATGAACTGAATTTTTGCAGGCACATTTCATTTTGTGCCCAATGCTCTTCACTTTTAATCTTAGTACCAGTCACATGGCAATATCAATTTTAGCCCTATAATTTATTAAATTAGAGAAAAGAGAAATCACAGGTTTCAGAAAACACATGTATAACTCCAGAAATATACCTACAGCTCTCCCACAGATGAAAGTTCTTTGTCATCCTCCTAGCCCTGAGTACCTAGTGTGTCTTGAAACTTGCACCTTATTTTTGCAACATTTTTGGATTTTACAGCAATTTAAGAAAAGAAAACAAGATCTCTCTTCTTTTAAGGTGAAACTCCCTGGTTTTATCCTTTCCAGCTGGACTGGGGTGAAAGAGTATGAATGGTAAAATCATATCCTGAAAGCAAGAAGGCTAAAAGCAAGTCTAGTATTCTAGAGTCAGAGAAGATAGTACGTCTTGCTCAAGGAAGGTAGTCTTTGGTTAGCTTTATCTTTGCATAGCTTATAATAAGACTACACCTTATGCCATGTTTCTCATTACCCTTTGCAACTGTTTGTTTGTTTGTTTGTTTGTTTTTTGTTGTCATTGTTTGGTTGGT
>VWZY01008277.1:0-26259 GCA_013399075.1 Chloroceryle aenea
TCTTTCTCTCTTTTGTTAGGATTTCACGTTAGAAATAATGAAGGGAACTTCATTCTCTTTACCAGACCAGGACAGATGTTTGATAGATCTGGTCAGCAGCAGCAAAGAACCTGTTTTTTCCTCCCCAGATTTCCAAGAAAAATGCAGATATTAAAAAAAAAGAAGAAAAAAAAAATCAGCAGGTTAGGTGCATCACTTTGCAGGCTGTCCAAAGGTCTCTTAATGCCTACACAATGATGAGAGTCTCATGAGATTAGGTGCAGTGGTGAATTAGACTCTCTTCCTGCTCTGCAGGAGTTACAACCCAGTCTTACAAAAAAGCAAACAAATGAGATAATGAAGAGATCATCAAATAACAGAGAATTTTGTATAGGAGACAGGCACAATGAGGCTTCCAAAGCACATCATGCCTAGCCAGAACTATACAGTAAGAAAGTAAATGCTTGCTTTTCTTCAAGCATACAGACCAATACTACTCTGAGATGGAGTTTCCCTTGCCATGTACTATTACAAAATAGAAGTCTCTGATTTCCTCTACACAAACAATAACAGCCAGTATTGATATATCCATAACTCCATTTTACTAACAGCTCTACATATAAAATTTATTACTATAGAAAGATATATGAGAGCATTTTTGATGTTTAAAGTATGAAATAGTTAAGAAGTGCAATCTATATGGGCACTGTATTTCCCTTGTTTGCTATCCATGATTTGGTACCTCTCTGTTAGCTCAGTTTCTGGATGCTATAATTATGCACGTAGTGTACTACTATTTTCAACAGCTCAGGCACTGGGCCATCTGGTGGTTGGCAGCACATGTAATGTTCACATCAAGCTCAATCTAGAGGCTGCAGCTGAGCTGGCGTTGCTCTGCCTCGGCCGGAAGAGACAGCTGCAGCAGTAGCACAGGCGAGGAACTGGTTATCTTCCTCCCAGCCAACTGGTTATCTTCCTCCCAGCCAACTGGTTATCTTCCTCCCAACCACGAGCACCACCAAAGCACAGTGTGAACAATCCATACAGTCCTACAGGCAGGTCCTCAGTAAAGCAGCTTCTCTTCTACAGAGAAGTACAGGCCACATAGAGGCCAGCACCCCTTCTAGAAACAGAGTGGTGGGCCAGATGAGATACTCATCTCAGGTAGGCAAAACTCTGACACAGTGATTTTAAGAGATATGTTTAACTCCTTTGTAGTTACTGATTACCTTGGAGTCCTTTACCCTAGACTCAAAACAGAAGAAAAAAATCTGTCCCGCTGTCTGTGATAGATGTTCCTGTTCTGCAATAGATTCTTTCCAGAGGTTTGCAGTTTATAACTGAATGGATCACTGTCCAGAGATCTGTCTGGAGCCTCTTGACCTGCTTTTGCCAAACTCTAAACTTTTCAGTACTGCTTTTATATGCTGTTTCTGTAATATTCAGCACTGCCATAACCTAAGAAACATGTCCTGCACAAATCTTCACAATGGATTCTCTTGTAATTATTATTTTATGGTTTTGGATGAAGTACAGAAACATATACTAAAAGCTCTGCTCATTTACCTGGGACAAATGCAGGCATTAGGTAACTTGAGCACAGAGCAGGTCCACAGAAGTCTGCTGACTTGCCTAAGGCCCTTTGCTGAGCCAGAGACAGGCTGACATAAGACACATACACTTCATGCAAGAATATGCTGACATTTCATCTGAAAGCAATACTGAAACAAAAGCTCTTCTATCATTCCCAGCAGGCTCAAACCAACAGAGCCACAAATCTTTGAGTAATCTTTAATGGATTAAACTTCCTGGTGCAAACACTTATTCTTGAATACCAAGAGTATGGGGAAGAGAAGACAGCAAACCATCATCTTTCCCTTAGCATACCTTCTATTCCCTGCACACAACTTCTGATCAAGGCAAGCAAAGATTCCCTAAGGGCCTGGCAGGAGCCTTATGGGCACAGGGCTGTTGTCTCCAGGGCAGCAGCACTTGTCCTGACCACTGGCTGGATTCAGTTCTTACATATGTTGGAGAACTTGGGATATCTCTAAACTCTCCAACCACCCAAGCCTAACAGCAAATATTTTGCATCTTTGCCTACGCCAGCAGATAAGAAATTACTTCAGCAACCTTGAGTTGCTTCACTTATTCCCCAGATCAGTTTTACTGTGTCAAAAGAATTCCCATACACCTACTTAGCCAGAAATAGCTAAAAGTAAAAAGAAAAAAGGATGATGGTAATAACAGTGACAAGGGTATTAATAGCAGACAGAAATGCAGTCTGAGGTTTGAATCAGCATTCAGCCACCACATTTAGCAAGCCCAGCTTCTCCTTAATATGCTGCCTTTCGGAATCCACAGCCATGCAAAATTCATGAGTAATGGCATAGTACTTTAAGTGCAAAAGTACATGGGTTTTCTCTTTTTGAGTGCAACGGTTATCTGCAAAACAACTAGAACAAAATACCTTATGGTGTCTTCTTGCAATCTCATTTGCCAGAAATATAATTCCTGTCTAGACTGCAAACCGTTCAAAATTCAACTACAAACGTGCAAAATAAGAAAAAATAATCCAAAATTTTAACTGTGGTACATAAGAAACAATTTGTAATTAGTTATTGTAAGCTTGCCTTATTTTCAGGCCATTAGACAACGAAAATGTGAATACCAGCCTGCTAACTTCCATCTGCTAACAATTACTCAACTGCTTTGTAACTAAATAGTGTTTTCAACTGCACACAAAGGGTGCTAGTGCCAAGGCTGTTTGGAAAATGCAATTTCATTAATAACATTCAATTACATTTGACACGTCAACTGCCATTTCTAAGCAAGTTCAAGTCAACTCAGAAGTACCCAAAAAAATTTATGAAAGAGGAGTTACACAGAACTGAGGTTGAATTAAAAACCCAGTGAAGATTTTACAGATAACCCTGGCTTGGAATCGCCGTAGTGTAAATGCTCCTCAGTCTCCAGTTCTAATCCTCATGATCACTGTCAGTAAGTCAGATACTCTGGAGTAACTGCTGATCAACTGAATGCCCTCATATTCCAGCACATTTCTATCTTCTTGCTAGTACATGAGGGTACTAACTGTCCAGAAATACCCACAACACATCTCCATGTATCATATGCTACCAGTACCACTTACACCTCCAGCAGCTGCCGGAGACTGTGTGCTTATTTTGCAGCCATTTCTACATGAGTTACTGTAAGAGCTTCCCACTAAATGTCTACTACATCATTAGAGATCCAATTGATGTATAACAAAATAATTGGTCACTACAGGTTTGACAGGCAACAGAAAAGATCTAATGAAGAATGCATGAATCTGAAATGTCCCTCAGTTTCATGTAATCTATTACTGCTGAAAAGAAAGAGGAACAGAGACCATTTAGTCAGAACATTTTAAAACATAATGGAAAACCATGATCTGATTTTTAGAAACAATAAGCTTTCTGTAATCTTTCACATGCAGTGTAGTTTAAACAATAACAGACTAATTCAGAAAGAACAAAGTGAGTGCATTTGTCTGATATTCAGGCAATAATCACTTTTTAGGTGAAACTCAAACTTCCAAAGGTTTTTCGTCTTAGAACAATGACACTTGGCATGCAAGAGCAATTAAAATTATATCATTAAGTTTTCAGTAAAGATAATTTAATGTTACAATTCTAACAATAAAACCATCAAGTCTTCTTTAGTTTACTGTAGGTCCAGTAGCAGATCATGGTCTGCTGAAGGTACTTCCTGGTGTGTTTTTCATGTAGTATTTCTGTCTGAAAATCCAGAAGATTATGTGTAATTCATTGTATTAAAATATGAACTCATCAATTTTGTCAACTTTTCACTATAACTTTGTCACAGATGAAACATACTGTTAAATCAGTTACACTGTAGCCTCAGGCATTGAGAATGAAATTATTTGGGCTTTCAAAACTGCCAAAGACTTTATACAGCTTCTGAGCTTCAGTTACTGCCAGTTCACTTCTAGTGGAATTGAAAAACATGATTATGTGTAAATCCCAAAAGCTAAACTCCTGTCTCTAATCTAAAGCTTGGTTCTGGGTGTGCTGCAACCTGACAAATTGCAAGAGACATTCTTTTGAAAGCAGTATTACACCCATATACAACCCATTTATGTTTATACAACCCTGTAAAAACCCATTCTGCGTTGCACCAGTCCAGGATATTTGCACTCGCCCATCAAAACAAGATGAGTGTAACTGTATTACATGACATACAGCTGCCATCTCATCTTGTCCATAACACATTCCCTGTAAGGAGCTCTAGTAAACACAATTCTTCATTCTGATGACAAATTCTTAGATTTATAAGGAAACCAGAAAAGGCAATTCATTGCTGTAGACGACTGATAGTCCTTCCCCTAAGCAAAAATTTCTTACTTCGCATACATTAATGGCTTTTAAGCAAGCAGCTATGAGAAGTACTGAGAGTCAGGGGGTTCCATCTCCACAAACTGTCAATTTTCAACTTGCTATTAGTAAGCTAACATTTATTTTCCCCTCTTTTTATCACAAAATTAATTTCTTAAGGAGAGAAAGTCCAACTATTCAATTCATTTGCATCTATCAGATATGGCAAAACAGCCTTCTCATTCGTGGACTTATCCTTAGTTCTGTCTTAGATTTGTAATTATCTGTAATGATTCCCTACAGGCAGTGATAAAACTAAAATTCTGTAATATCTCCATCACAGAGCTGAAGATTGATCTCACTCAGATCTCTATGGTGATTAATCTTCAACATAATAAAGCAATGTTACCTTTAGCATAGCTCTTGCCACACAGGATACTCTACATGAGTTGACCCATTGCAGCCAAAGGGACTGCTCTTCTGTGTAAGCTGCAGTCAGCCTGAAGTCAGACTTCAGTTTTAGACTCTCAGCTAATTATTTTGAAACACTTTGTAACTTTATTTCTATTTATTTTTTACAAATTCATCCCCAGTGACAAGCTCCACTCTATACTACCTCAGAAGAGATTTGGGGTAAACTACACAAGGATGACTGACAACAGAGTTTTCCTCATTTCAGCTGACTGCTATGAAATAGCCACTGCTTAATTATCATCCTGCTATACTTCTGGCAAATGGAATACAGTAACACAGGACCGAGGAGGGTTTGTAATGAAGCTCTTGGTAATTACTCCTCTCAAGTCAATCTGCTCTCAGGTACAGCAAAGGTGGTGCAACAGAATTGAGGATTGAGAAAAAATTAATGATGCATACAAATACAAGCTGCAAAAACGTGTTAACTTTCTCTTCACAGCTCACAGAGACAGCTGGTTTGGGGCAGCGGAGAGGGAAAGGGATTTCACATACTTGGTAGTATGTCTGTTACATCCTGGAACCTATTCTACCACCAGGCTTCAAGTTCATTAAAATAGTCCCTGAAATGCGATGACACCATGTGGAATAAAACAAGCTTGTCAGTATCAGCCTAATTACTTCCCAGCTTTGTCAACATATGATCCAACTAAAATGTAACATTAAATATCTAACCTTCTTGTCAAATAATGCACTATTCTCCCAGGGTTTTTTATTCATTGCTGTATCTCAGATGATGTGATCTTTTTTGATTACATGTTATTTGGTGTTTTATTACTTCCACCAGTGTAAAGAACCTCACAGAACCACAAAACATCCCAGGTTGGAAGGCACTTCAGAAAATTATCTGGTCCAACCTTTCTTAGGAAAGGCAGCCTAGATGAGATTATCTAGCACCTTGTCCAATCACATCTTGATAACCTCCCATGATGAAGACTCTACCACAAGCCTGAGAAGGTTGTTCCAGTGATTGGTTGTTCTCATTGTAATAAAAAAAAATCATTTCTTCTCTGAAGGTTACTAGACTTACTCACTGAAAACATCACTTACCTTGTTCATGGAAAATGTTTTACTAATTTCAGCAAAGCTACAGAGGTAAACTTGACAAAGAACTGTGAGAAAATTCATTATAAACCACAGCATTTGCATTAATATTCCTGAGTTAGAAAATATATTCTCCCATTTGCAATGCTGCCATCAAAACAAGCTTCAGCCCCTCATTCAATTATCTGGCAGCAACAATAAGGTAAATAAAAGATAATATTCCTAATTCTTACAGACAGTTCTGTTACCTTCCAAGAGATGGTTTCCTCTAGTTTACTTTAATTCTTTATTTTCTTGGTTGTTAAGAATCTTACCTTGATATATTTTTTTCAGAAAAACAAATTTTCCACCATGGCAATAGTGGAACAGTTTGCCCACAGAGGTGGCAGTCTCAGTCTTTGGAAGCTTTCCTGACTGGATCAAATTCTGAGTAACCTATTCTGATCTCACAGTTAACTCTGCTTTGAGCAAGAGCCTGGGCTAGAGACCTCCTGAGGCCCCTTCCAACCTGAATTATCCTATGAATTTTTATTCAAGAGATCTTTATCTCTGCAGGCTCTGTCAAGACCTTTCAGTGCTAATGGCTCCTAATAGCCCACAGAAAAGGAAATGTTAAAATCTCTACAGGCTGTTTTCACTGCTGGAGTGAAGAGGTAGTGTTAAAACTATTTCTTTGCAAGGAACTGTAACAGCATTAAAATGAGCCACAGGCCAGTAAGAGCAGTATGAGCTCTAAGCCCAGGAGTAACGTGAGCTTTTTCAGCAAAGCTGAGCAAATCAGGTTTATGATGGATACAGGATTTAATCTTTGAATAAACCCACTAATGTCATAGCTGGAGTTCACTTAAGAAAAAAAATAAAATTACTTAATAAAACCTATCAATAGGCCAACTCCTGTTTCCCTCTGCTTTGAAAGAATTTTAGTATTAGTGGGTGACAGAGTGGATATCACGTATGGAGTCATTCAGGGGAAGTCATGGGGCACAGCATGTAAGGCAATTGCCCAACAGGTTTTTCACTATGTCAGGAGTTAGGAAAATATTTTTGAGCATACAGTATTCATTCACTTCCTACTTCTGTATCTCTATACACATTTTTCTGTGCCTAGCCACATGACAGGAACCCTTTTATATCTCCTTGCTTTGCTGGTACTCTTACAATTCATTCTTTCTTCCCATAACCAAAGAGAAACTACATTCTGTGACTACTCCTTCACCAGTAACTGAGAGCTTGCAATAATCTGCATCACATCTCTTCTAGATGAGAGCCAGGCAGTTCTCATCTTTGTTTAAATAAAGCTAAGCCCACATTCATTTAATATTTATGTTATGGCAGATCTTATAGTCTGATTACAGTAGCCAAGTATATAAAATTCCAGTCACAGACAGACTCAAGATTTCTCAAGCACAGGCAAAACTGAATGTGGATACTGGAGGTTGAGAACTCCAGAAGAGAAAGATGAATTTTTGGCTGTCATCAAATGATTTTCTGGTGGCAAACTATTGGGTTCTGGCTGATGGGGATAAGTAGAGCATGGTAGAGAAACTGCAAGAGGACTCAGAACCAAGTCAGTGGACAAAGACTGTGGAAAGAGAAGTAGTCAGAGGATGTTTCAGACAGAAAGGGCTGAAAGGGTATGTTCTGGATTGCAGTCATTCGGGTCACCAAGTGGGAGGATGTTGCAGATGTGGGCCTCTCTTTGCTTTCTCTTCCCTTGATCTCAACTGCAATCCATGTCCTTCTGAGACCCGCAGCTTTTCTTCTCCTCACAGCTACCTTGTCCTCCACAGCAGCCTCTGTTTGCTGTCTACACATCCTAACCCGCTGTCACACAACAGGAATAGGAGGAATTGAGCAGAGACCATTCAGGCTACCAAGGAAGAGTATGTAAAGAAGCAGAGGAGAGGCGTAAGCAGCCGTGCGAGGAACGACTGCCTGCACAGTGACAGCCCCCTGTGCACACACCCCAGACACAGCAGGGGCAAGTGACAACAGAATGTCTGGTACTGTATCTCTACAGCAGGAAAGGGCCTGGTAGGTCCCCAGCACACTCTGCCACAAGCAGAGGTCTGCTGCCCGTTATTTTAAGAAGAGGTGTTAAAATGACAATTCAGCAGTTCACTAACGTTTGCTCCTGGCTACCCATTCTGCAATATAGCTGACATGACTCTAGCCACACTTCTCATTCGAATGACATCCAGAACTTTGAAGACTGTAAAATCTGCCTCTTAAACTCATTAAAGGCTTTGGTCTAACAAGAACAATTACTAGCCACTGTGGCATTGCTGTAATATATAGGCAAAAGATGCAGTACCAGCCTCAGTCTTGAAATTCCTCCTTCCTTGTCATGCTCTACTGCTAATCTTAAGCTTCTTTGTGTCCAATTAGACGGTTATACTCCTTGTTTATGTTTGTGGTGTGGTTTATCTATTATCAGGTTTAGCTACTGAGGAGGATTTGGACACTGAACTGTACAGAATCTCAGCTGTTTTTACACCTGCCTGTTGCTGGGTGAAGAAAGGGAACAGAGGCACTTTAAAAGGAATGAAGTGGGCTTGCTGTTCATCACACGTGTTCCATACTCCATGTCTAACTGCCAGAATCCAGATCAGCATCATTACAGCTACTCATTTCTCTCACCACAAAAAACCCATCCAAACAAAAAAAACAACAAAACCCTAATGAATAAAAAGCCCAACAACAAGAAAACAACAACAGATCATCTTACAAAATAAAGATAATCCAATTACTATAATAAAAATATATTGTGTTACAGATCACATGGTCTAACCTCTTCTTGCAGAGCATGCAGGGGAAATGCTGTTTATAACGGAGACACAGATCAGCTACGATCAGGATCCATTTCATGTTGAAAACCTTATAGGCCTCCTAATCCCACAACTTTTATTATCCTCAGGAATTCAACCAGTCACTGCAGAACAGGGTATTTACATCCTTTAAAATCATGCAGCTGAACTGGGGCAACAGTTCCATAAGTAATGTGATTCTCCAGGTATTAAAATATCTGCCAATAAAAGCTAAAATCTGCCAATAAGCTACATTTCTACAACTCAGAGGTACTGAAAACTCTTACGACCTACTTTCTAGTCTGCACAGACTGTACAGTTGCACTCACAGTACAGCTGCCTCGTAACCACCCACCCGGCTTGCGAAGGGCTGAGCTCTGCTTCACCCTGTGGCAGGTGAATGGAGATTCTGTCCTTACCCTGAAGCTGGAAATTAAAGCCTTTTGGGAATTTCTGCAGTATACATTTTAATGGTGACTATCAAATTCTATCACAGAACACCACCATATTCCTGATTGTATATCTATAAGTGTAAATACTAGGCTATATATACAAATACTGCTAATCAGCTACGAGTAAAGTAAAAGGAAAGGTTTTCACAACAGAGTTTGGATCTAGCTTCAGCAAAATCATTGCCAAGTCCACAGATGCCACACTTTTAGAAACAGATTTTAGAATGTATAAATATATACATTTGCTATTTCATATTTAATATCAATTCAATGCGTGCACAAGTGTATGCACAGGGAGATTTCTGCCTGGATAAGAGCAAAGTTTATGATTGCTTCACTTTTGCCTGAATAGGGGATAATGGATTTATGGAGAAATGATGCAACTTAGTAAGTCAGACTAATGAAGCAGCTCTAAAAATTGTTTCTAGCACTGTACCTGGATGTACTACTTCAACTAAATATTTCAGAAGAAAGAATGCTTTAACAATTTTCGTTGTGGTTAAAAAAACTCTATATTTCTCATTCTAGAAAGCAGATATCCAAGCACAGATGAACACTTACTTTGCAACCTGTGTGCTGCACTCCACTGGGTAGGAGAGATGTGCACATGTCATGTGAGCACCAAGTCATGGGATCTGAGTACTAAAAAAGAGCAGCAGAGGGAGGTTCTTAGCATTACTTGCAGTTTGTAGTCTACCTCCATGCATTGTACTTTTTTCCAGATCCCTTAGCTATTCCATTCACTCATCACAAAAGAGTTTTTCCTCTAGCCACAGAGGTTTGCCCTGAACTGTGGGTAGGTGTGGATTTTACCATCTGTGCTTCAAGCCTCTTTCGTATGTATGGCATAGATAAAATTATCCACAGTTTTTCCAATGTGACTGGTATGTTGGGTCTGAATTGAGAGGATTATTTTCATTCAGCGGTGCCTAAATAGACAGTGCTCATTTAGTTGTGGTAACCAGTACAGCAAAGCCAATCTGCACAGGAAAGTTTAAATACAATACTAATCCTGAAAATTACTGGGGTTTAATTCTGCGAACCAAGAGAGAATATACCCTGCAACCATATAGATCAGTATGTCTCTTATTTGAATCAGAGGACAAGAAAGAAGAGACAGACCTAACCTGACAGTATGACAGCCATTTCCTCCAATAAAAAGTGGATTCTATTTCTTCTGAGCTCTGGTAGGATAAGTGACAATTGCCACATTGTGTATCTAAATGTAAAACACATATATTCAAGATAACTTCTGTAAGGCTCTCTGTGACCAAACCCTGAGTATTCTCAAGAGGTGTCACCTGTTCAGATCATAAGCAAGAGGAAAAAAAAGGGTTACAGTTACTTTGGAAGGAGAGGCTCACTCCATCTTAGGGACTCACCTGTCATCTCATTTTCTCAGTAAGAAGTCTTTACACAAACTCTAGAGCTGCTAACTCCCCACATGTGCCCAGCACCCCCACAGATGTGCACGCTTCCTTTACCAGCAGACGTGGCTCTGCAGGAGGCTGTGATGGTGATGGCTCTTTACAGAATCTGCACAGGGTAGTACTAAAGGGCTATTCCAATGATCACCCTCAAAGCAAAAACCACTGGCAGGATGAAAGCCTCTGGAATGCCTTGGACTGGATCATAAGCAACTGGACAAGAGACTAGAAAGCAAAATCAGATCTGCAATTCAAAGAGACAACGCAGTGCAGAGTGGCAGGGTATCATTTCATGAAGCCATACAGCACTTTCCCCTAGCTACTGAAGGAGGATACCATGTACATATGGGATTTCCCCCCTCTCTGCCAAAAATGAATTGCACCAGAAAGTAAAGAGCAGGAGAACAAGGTGCCAAAGGAATATTGATTCATAAGATACCCATGCTGACAGAGGGAATGACACAGCAAAAGACAGTTCTTTTGGGTATATTCAGTTCAGAGCAGGTGTCTAAGAATCACAGAGTTGCACAGATGGTTTTCTTATTGCTGTTTACTTAAGTATAAATTCCAGAAAAAAGGTAACTAAGCAACTTGTAAGGGTTTCTAATCATTTAACTAGGCTTCTCCAAAGGTCACATGCCTAAGAAGATGTAAGGTTATAAAAGAGGCTATCAAGAAACCCAGGAGGCAATCAAGCAACCAAGGAAAGGGATTGCTACACTGATAATGCTGTAGTCATTGCATATTATAAAAGGGCTTTTGACATAATCCATACATGTTTTTACATATCCTAATTCCCATGTCACACTGTTACTGCCTAAGTTTCACCCCTAGTGCATGAAGTCCTAGGAAAGGGTCAGAATATCCTTGTTTCCTCCCTGTCTGCTTTCCTCCCTTCACTACATATCCCTGTGTAATGGATAATACATACGTACAGATATCTGCATAGTGGATATCCATACATATAGATATCTATAGTATCTGACAACTGAGGAACCACCAGCTGGTTCTTTCATCACATAGAAGAAAGGCAGCACAATGCTGAGCACTTAGACACTGAAACTATATATCTATATATACACACACAGATTATGAGTAAGGTTTACATCTTTATCATTGAGCTAAATTAAACATAGGAGTAGGGTAGTGAAGGATGTAAGAGATTTTTTAATTGTTGCATCCATCATTCTGAGTCAGGTTTCCTATTTACTCTGTCCCTGACAAGTAGTCAAATAATTTTCTTAGAGATTGCTTTTAGCTCAAACTAAATAGAAATTCTTGGATTAAGTTGTGCTCTTCTGGATGTTAAAATAGATGAGAATATCAGTTCAGTATCCCCTAGAACCTATTAAGAATCAGATCCTCAGGGCAGGCATTTTTCATTTGGTCAATGGGTTCAGCATTCCGACAGGATCAAACCCAGCTGCCACAGCTGAGGTAGTACGGAGAGGAAAGTTGAGTTAGACACATAGCAAAGTTTTTAGATAATGCCTCGAAATTTGCATTTCAGTAATGCAAAACTGCAAAGACTGCAAGACCTTCCCAATTCTTGATCCATTGTTTTAAAACCTAGAATAAGATGAGAAAAGATATGCAAAATAAATACAAGAGCAGATATACCAGAAGTCACATAGTGTTCTGGGTAGAGTGCCATCTTACCCACAAAGAAAGAGCACTCCAGAATCATTTACTGCCCCACCAAGAGTAGGAATGACTATTTTCTCCTGGTAAAAATCTTTCTTGGCAGCCAGCAGATTCATGACCGATATCTGCTCCCTTGTCTGTCACACAGTAGGCTCTATCTAATTATTATTTTAATATTGCTGTTGGTGTTTTGGATGACAGATTCTCCAATACAAGGAAAGAAAAAAAAAAAGGAAGGGGGGGAGAAGAAGAGACATATCTGCATTCACTGTGTATTATGTCATGGCAACACAGGGCTCCGTGAGTTCATTAGAAATTAGTGACCGATGATACAATTTAATTTCTTTCTTACAGTAATAAAGAAAAGAATAGCTCGGGCTTGACACATGTAATAAAAAAAATTAAAAATCAAAGTCAGAACCAAACCAAACAAAAATAAACAAAAACAAGAAACAAAAACACAAACCAACCAACAAACAAATCCAAACCAACCCGAAACAGGGAAAGAAATGTGAGCTTTCTGCTCTTGGCTTTATTCAGGATGCTCATTATTAGTAAGGTCTCCTATTTACTCTGGCACTGGATTAAAAAAGACGTTCACAGACTGATTCTTGGGAAACACAGAATTCAACTTGCTACCATCATCAAAATAATATATCAGAAACACCAGCTGCAGCTGTCAAGAACCACTACATTAAATACACAGATACACAGTACAGTTAGTTTTTGCAATACTGAACATCCAAGTTCAATCAAAACCCAGTAGGAAAAAAACAACCCAACCTAGGAGCAACAAATCCTGTGGGTATAAGGTGATACTCAGCCCCGTGCTGCATTGCACAAGAATATGAGATTGTAGCTCTGTAATGTAACAATAGAGGTATTGCTTCATAGCCCGAGAAGTAGCACTCCTCCATTTACTCCATTTGACCTGAGCAGGCTGCCAACTAACTCTATTAACTTACCATGAGCTAGGTCCCATTTCCTGAGCGGAGGGAATCAAACAAGAGATATTTCCTTTGTTCACAGTTTTGAGATCTTTCCAGCCAACATAAAAAGTTCCACGTTTTACAGTTTTTTCAAAAGGCTGTGTGCCTGACGTTTGTTATTCTATTTTCTCAATCTTTCCTTTTGCAGCAGTATTTCTCACTTTCCCCTCACATGCAGTTCCAGCCCTCCAAGTCCTTCATTCCTGAATTTAACAGATCAAAGAGCTGCCCTTTGGCTGTATAGCTAGTTACCAGTTCAGTCTCATAAGACACACTTCCAGTTCCCCAATGTTTCGGTCTTCTGTTAAGAAATTATTTCTGCTGCTGTATAGAGTGTTTATTTATACACCTGAAAAACCACTGTTACCACATCAATTTCAATACTTTTCTTCTTTTAACAGATTTTAGATTTTCTTCAGCAGCCTAACAAGCTATTACACAGCTAAGGATTTACTAAAGGGCAGAATATTCAAGAATATTTGTACAGTGGTTACAGGGAGCAGGAAGGGGGACCCTTCAGATTTTTTTTGTGCATCTTGAATGGCTCAGTGATCACTCATTGTTCAAAACAGAAGATTGGATTCAAACCTTTAACCTGACAACCTGCTCTAATCGACCCTGCTTTGTCTGAGCAGTGGGTTGGACTGATGATCTCCAGAGGTGCCTCCCAACCCCGGCTGTTCTACAGCATAGAACTGCACAAAACTCTGACCATGAAGTAGCAAGCTGTACCTGGCCCAAAGTGCACAAGTAGTAGATCTACTATTTTTTGTCATACTTTCTGTAAAAGAGACTGTAAAACTTTTTTTTTTTTTTAAATCAGCTACATCAGAGTATACTACTACTTCTTAGTTTCTCCTCTTCTGAAGCAAAACAGGGAATAGCAAGAATTCTATTTTGGTCATAAATTTTCATCTTTCATTGAGATTCAGAATCATTTCTCAAGTTCTTGCAGCACTCTTTTCTTTCTTGGATTTCTTGATTATTGCTTTGTTGATGATTTGTTCTGCACCTCTATGTTTCCTGCATGTTAAAATCCAATCCAGCAGATCGCACTGAGAAAATGAAGCACTCACAAACTTTGAGCTCTGACCCTCTTCCTAGATATCTGTAGTCCTACCCAATTCTTCTATTGCCTCAAGACTTTGAATTATTTTAAGAACTCTTTCAAAATACATTAAAATGTAGTAGCCTGGTTTTAGTCTCTTTTACTTTACTGCCAAAACAGAAAGATGGTGAAGTGCAAAACTATCCAGAAAGGACCGGTAACAAACACATCAAACATTCATCCCACTCCTACATACTGTTTCATTAATGAGCCAGCTAGGCAGCATCAAGCAGTGTCTCATCCTGCCTACAACCTTACAGTGGCTTATATCTGATCTGGGTGAATACTTGTATTTTCAAAGCCACTTGGTGTATTTAAAAATAAAGCATTAAAAAATCATCATAATTTAATACATACCTTGAACATAACGAGATATATCTTTTCACAGTGACTTAAGAGAAACTCTCATCAATAAAAGACTTGAGAAGCCTGCCAGCTTTAGCTTCTCAGGCCATCAGTATCAAAGAATTTTCAAGAAGGACAAATCACAAAAGTAAGTTAAAATATATTTTGCAGTTATTAAACGTGAACCACCGTGAGAATCGACTATGATGTATAACTTTGGTCACATGTACACTGAAAGTACCTTCTCATCATGTCCCAGAACATGGGGGACATCGAATGATTTGTAAAAATGAAACCTGTTCAACTGAGTTATATTCATCAGGACAAATTTTCATAATGGTTTCAGCACTATGATTCCCCTTAAGTCAAATGGAAATGCATTGGTTCAGCTTAGCAGAACTTGGCACACCAAGCAGTTTTGTGCTGTTCATTCTGAGTAGCAGTCCATGAAATGTTTCATCTCTAACTTCCATATGGCTACATGGTAAGTAAGATTATGCAGTTCTTTTACATTTTAGCATTCTATTCTAAGTATTTAATTCATCTCACATCATGAGTCAGTCTGTGTTTTCTGTGTCTTTTTCTGGGTTTTGTTTTTCATTCTATCTTTATGTTCTCTCTCAATTATGTCCAACAGTTGGGATTGGATCCAACGTTGCCCTTGAGAGGCTTTCCACTGATTTCAACAGATTTTGGATCAACCTCTTGCTGTCAAATTTATGAAACTTTTATAAATTTGCAATACATAATAAAGTGGCAATTCCACTTGGCTTTTGCCAAGGAGATCGGGTTATTTCTGGCTATGTTAGGATACATGGATAAATGTAATATTTAAATCAATAAAAGACAGACCTATAAACAAAGAACTAAACTGAAGTCACTCTGGTACACCGTACTCTGGTAAGCAGAAGTGATGCTTTTGCAGAAACCCAGAGTTTTGCAGAGGCTCCTGCACTGAGGCAAAGTACAGCTAGGCACACAGAGACTGGAATTAAGCACAGCATGACCTAAGTACCCACATGAATTTGCACTGAACTGCCCAGGATTCTGAGAGCAGACCTCCCCACGAGGCACTGGCACACAGAAAACAAGTCTGTGAAAGACCAAGTGTCATTGCAGGTGTATATGATAAAAAGATTATTTACAAGGTAAGCAGCCAGGAAGAGTCATGCCACATTTTCCCAGCGTAGAGGAAGAATAATTACATGCAGTCTTTCAAGCAAGAAACTGATTAAACACAACAGGAAATGAGAAATGAATCTCCCTCAAAAGACTGACACAGTAAGAACTGCATCAAGAGACACAACCATCTCTTGCTTGCTGGTACTCTGATGATTCTTCTGGTGGTTCTAGAATGGGAATAACCAGACTGCCTATCCAGTGATTCATACTCCCAGCATATGGTAACATTCTTTCACTTGGTACTGATCTCATCACCTAACCTTAGCTGTCTTCAACTAGAGGGCATGGCAAGTATTTAATTGACTTAATTTAGCCTTATGTAAAGCAGAGGGATTGTATGAAAGCAAATTAAAAATGAGCATAAAAAACAGGAAATTTGTTTTCTACTTTGCTTGTTCACTTTACTGGCTTAGCCACAGGGATATTTTGATTCTTCTTTTGTCTTGGGATTTATTTTCTCCATAAAGTACTTTACAAGGTTCACTTAAAAAAGCTCAACAGAAGGAGATTACAAAAATATGTTAATTGAATGTCGACAGGAATCTCTGTGGACGCCCACAAAAGCAAGAATCTCAGGAAATGTCTGTGAAAATCTCCAAATTTGTGCATGAAGACTAATTTTAATCACATATTTCTGGATTTATTTTTATGAATCAATGCCACATCAGTCTTCTATGTCCTTTTATTCCAAATTGTTATGTATGGAGCCCTGCCAAAAAAGAACTCGCAGCACTGGCAAGCTGTTGCATGAGCCTTAGTTAATGCATATGAAAAAAATGCTTACTGTTTTCTTAGTTTTCAGGAAAGGACTATGAAGACAACTTACAGTTCCCTCTGTGTGGCTTTGGTTTTTTGACTTGTCTGCAGGGCTTTGGTTTTTTTTGACTCGACCCTCCCAGTTACGTAAAAGCCCTGTTTCATCAGGCTTCCCTTCTTGTAGAAGGGATTTCATTAGAGGTCTTCTAGAATAAAAACTACCTTATCCCCCTTCATTATAAACTTGTAGTCCATTCCAGAAGCAGTTAGCTACCTTCAGAGAAGCCAGATGAGGTAATAGCAGCACAGAACAAAACGAAAGCAGACAAGTGTAGCACACTTCTCCACCTACATGTACTCAAAATTTGAGTAGGAGGTTAAAATCTTCTCTATTTATTAGCTGGAGCAATTCTTGAGCCAATCTCCTGATCTTCTCAGCTACCACATGCACTGCCAACAGAAATGTTGCACACCGATGCAGAATATAATTTCCACTGCGATCAATACTGCACTGCAAATTAAAGACTTTTTTCCCTTGGATTTATATAGCAAGCATTAAATATGCATACATTGCAAGCATATCCTTTTTTCCAGAAAAAAGAGACATGCAAGTATTGATAGACTCTTACTTACCAAAACAGCAATAGTTCTGTAATCTAAAGGGTGTGTCTATGCCTCTCTTTGTACAGCAGTTATAATAAATTATGTCACCCTACTATTATATCACTAATACAGGCTCAGCCTTAGCAGATCTTCTGTAACCTCAACTTCTAATAGTATCACAAGCAGCTGAAGTGATTTACACTCAAAGAGAGGTGGTTCACATTCCAGTCTTGTCAAGGGAAGCACAAATATACTACATGCATCAATTCTGAAAACATACTCTAGTAAGAATGGAGTAAGATGCAAAATAAAATATTTACATATCCATTACAGATTGCAGATACAATTAGATTTGATACAGATGCTGCAAGCTAAAATAATAAATAAATAATCCACTAAGCCCTAACAATTACTATCTTGTCTAAAAAGAAGCTGAAATTGACAATCACAGGGAAGTTTGCCTAAGGAAAGGCTGCGTGTTTGGGACCAAACAGTAAATTGGCAGAAGGAAAGAATACTTGCTGACATGACAAAATGTTTTTTGTCAAAGCTCTGGAATCTATAGCAGCACAGCTTGACAGGAAAAGCTCTGCAGGCCTCTACCAAAGCCAAAAGTAATTAAGTGTACTCACATGTACTCCCTGTGTGCAGAATGCACAGCAGCTGCATTGCTGTAACGCCACAAAACTATCGCCGACGACAAAACGTCCAGGGTAGCATCAAACTGAAAGAGATAGAGAGTCAATCGGTCTGTGGGCCATTGAGTGTGCCCTGTACTAGCAATGGATTTCCTATCCTGCTGCACAGCCACAAAGCCACAAAGCAGCTTCAAATAAATCATTTTAATGAATACAGGATTTACATTTATTAAATTGATCTTCACATTTTTTGCCATGTATTATTGCATAATGATACACTTTAGAGCTCAACAAGTTAATAAAGGGACAAAAAAACTTTTTTATTTGTAATCCATCACCTGCAGAGAGATTAGGGAAAAAAAAAAAAAAAAAAGGAAGTGTTTGAAAATGCCCATGAAGCATTTATTTTCCTACAAAGTCACTAATTTTCTGCAGTAGAAGGTTTTGTTTCAAACCAATCAAATATTACCTTGTTTTCAGAATCCCCAGATTTCATACTATTCTATATCATCAGAAAAAATGTCATGTTTATATTTCTGGTTAATGAATGCGTGATTGCAGGTAACATCAAAAACCAGACTTGTCCCACCAAAGAACTTTCATCCTTAAGTCAATCTTTCTATGGAGTCAATCTAACCTTCAGATTTATCAGCAAGAGACACTTTATTTGAAATGAGTCACTTTGCTTGTTGTTAGGAATTTTTTTCTCTGCTATTCATCGGGAAATTCACAGCAACTACTAGAGAAGAAAGGTGTCATCCCAGAGTCAATAGGAGCTTCACCATGGACTCCAGTAGGAAAAAGGTCACACAAAGTTCAGAAGCGAACTTCAGAATTCAAGTTCACCAACAGAACTGATTAAGCCAAGAGATTTTGTAGATTCAACTCATATCTGGTTGACATTTGTCAATAAAGAGATATAAGTAATGATATTAGCTCCACTATAAGACTTGAAACAAAAACTGTATAATGAAAGTATCTTTACCATCCTTTCCAAGGTATGACTTCAACAATATTTTTTCTAATCCATCATTGATTTTGCACATCTTGCCAGGAACTTACAGTAATAAAAAAATACAGTATGTCATGTTTAGAAAAAGCCCATAAAAAAAAAGATGGACAATATTTAGATTGTATCTCTACTTACAGCAAATCCAAACGATGATGCACTGTACCTCATTACGGAGACAGCTGAAGGAAAGAAAATATTATTTAGAATCACTTCAAATCTTTTCTGTATCCTTTCATTTTCTCTTGTTCGAGAGCTACAAAACTAGGTTCAACACACAGCCTTAGTTTTACCCAGTTCCCACTAGCACAACCTGACCAAAACTTAGAAAAGGTCAGCAAAAAAGGCTTTTGCTGGAGAAAACGTCACGTAAGAGATGCTTTTCTTTCTTCTGAAACTTTAATGGGGCAGACCTTAGTGTAGCATTCAGAAACAGTCTGTTTATGAAACACACTGCATTTCAGATGCAGCTTCAAGTAAAAGTGTGTTGTAATCACCATTTCAAACTCTCAGAATACTTTACATGTCTCAAAGTGCTTCTTACTCACGCTAGGCACAAAAGTCCACCTGAACTGGCTGACAGAAAACTCTGCAGGCCCATCCAAACTTCTTGTCTGCCACATTTTTGACAAAAAGCCTGAGGATAATTCACACAGCCCAAAGAAATGCTTCAAATTCCATCAAATCAGTGATTTCCAGTGGAAAAAGCATTAGCAGGAAACATTTTGACTAGCTCTGATTTTGACTTCATCCTGCTTCTAGAATACAAGCAAGGCTTTAAAAAGGGACTCTGGAAAAAATATCACTTTTATAATTTTACTCAGTACATCCTAATTCCATCATCTCACAGTTCCCAATTCTAGGAGGTAATGTGCAAGGCAAAAATACCTTTCAGTAGCCCAGCAGAATACCAGGGAAGGAGCAGGCAGCAACAGAAGAGGCCATCACCTCCAATTGGAACTTTACCACATTGCATTTCTGAAGCTACAGCAACAGTAGAGCTACATCAGGCTCTCAAGCACTGAGCAGCTCTAGCCTTCTTGCTGTGCTTTATAGTGTTAAGAGAGAACAGCTCTAACCAGACCTGTGCTCCCTGAATATAGCACACAGAATTCTAGTTCCGATATTAAGAGAACTTGGAATAAAGCCTGAAAGGATTTATGTTACTACTCCTTCATGAAGAAGCATCAGTTAACTTGCTAAAAAAAAAATACACTTTTGTAAAAATGAAAATACATGAACTAAGAAAAAGAATAACAACCCAACAGGCTCATCAACAACTGTCAATCTTAGGCTGACAAACAGGATATCTAATTTTCAGTATTCATTAGAACAGCTTGTCAGAACAGAGCTGCTATGATTTGACTGTTCTTTTCAGTAGCAGTTTTCCGCAGTTCTGTGACTCTTATCTGGATAAACAGAAACTGAAATCTTGGGATTTTGTGTTGATCTAAGACCTAGCTGTGGACACGAGCATGCCAGGTATCGCTTCATCATTACAGTTGGCCAAAACACAAAGGAGACTCATCCAGTTCCAGATTCCCATTTTCTCAAAGCAGAAGAGTATTGAAACAGTCAGTATGGATTTACATCTCCCTCTCATATTGGTTCCCACACTTCATCTTCTAGGTAGAAAAAATAAAAAAGGAGCTATATTTCTTGGTCAGACTTGCCAGGCAAGAGCTACACTTGACAAGCTGACACTAGTTTGTAAATTTGAACACTTCACTGCATAATAATAGATTACCTATCAAATTTTCATGGTATGTCCCCTTAGAGGCATACGGTTTCAAAAACTGCAGAAGTTGCATCAAAAAACAACAAACAAACCTACAGGCATTCACAGGTACACACAAGCTTGCAATGTTCCTGTCGTTACTGCTTTCATATGATGCAGTTCAAAGCCACGCTTTTACTCCTACTTCTATTTCTAGCCTACCTCTGTAGTGGAATTAGCTCCTCAGTTTTTACTAACTTGCCAGCTTTTTTCTCCATTCTATTCTTAAAGCATATTACCTCTATAGTTCCCTTCAAAATGAATATGTCACTTCGATGGCTGATAAGTGCATACAGACAGCCACAACTCAAGAATGCTTTCGGCATCATATTTGGTGTACTTAAAGCATAAGGTCTCTAGCATGAGAACTGTGTTTATTTTGATGTATTCTATCAGAGCGAATATCCACAGCGCTAACACGCAACCTGTTTGGCCTGAGCAATCCACAACAGGAATGAAAAACAAGTGTCAGCTAACAGTGTCACAAGTCTGATTAAACCTTTTTGCTAGCTAGTGAATACAACTGAAGGCAACACTTTCCAAGGATGGGTACACTACAGTACCCTGCCTCGTAGTGGTAGAAATCTGTAATAAAAATAGTAGTGACCCTTTAAGGGCTGAAAAGATACATTAATGTTTACATACTGGTTTTCTATGACAGAGAAAGCAACTGTAACATTGGCTCACGGGGTATCAACCAATACAGGTCACCACAAAGCGACCATATCCTCTAAAGACAATGACTGGCTCCTCTACTAGGCACTGAAGCTGAAAGGACTTTAAGGGAAGTACTTCTTAGCATCTAAGAACTTGAGACCCCTGGGCATAGGAATAGCCAGTGTGGTCCTTATGCCTCCAGTGCCACTGCTGTTCTCCAGAGGCCATGTAAGGCACTGCAGGAATGGATCATAGAGCTTTTACTGACCCCCTACCTTCCTTCTTCTCAATACACATTTTCAGTTAATACCAGATAAGCCTCTGATGTAAAAAACCCCCGAGATTCCCAATCTCCATATTGAATTACTACAATGGTGGGAAACAAGTAATGGGGACAGAACAGAGCAGGCAGCTTAAAAATCCTGTGGAGCCACTGTATACATTCAGCAGCTACACTGCCACGACAGTGGGAGCCTGCTTTTAGCTATTTTATTGGCTAAATTGGACAGCATTTTATTACCCCTACAATAAAGCAGATAATCCTAATGCATTTTCCTGACATTTGTAAACGGAACTTGCAAGCAGTCAGAAGCTAAAAATAGAGCCAGCACAGTAAGCCACAGATCTACCGCTGCCTCCACCTGCACAGCGACATCAATTTCTGAAGGCTGCCAACCAGTAGATCAGATTTTGCTGTGATTCCTTCACTCTTTCAAAGTGATTCCAAATAAAGGAAAACACCTAATTTCACACATGTTGTACCCTTAAAAAAATAAGGGGTTTGTTTATTTCCCCGTGCCTCAGAAAAATCACATGACCAGGGCCCTAATTCCAATTCCATTCCAATTTAACTCTTCAGCCATCTAGTCTCACACTGGCTTTGGCCAGGTTTAAACCATCTAAAATGTGTTCCCAGAGCGCCAGGACCCCACAGTGACCCTGGGCCTTTCATTTCCTTCTCTTCATTTGGAGACCACTCTGGTAGTTTTTTTCACAAATGTAGGAGGCAAGAAATAGAACAGGAAATTAACTCTGCCTCCAGTTCTCCCAAACAGAAATCTTTGGAATGAGTCTGGCTACAAATGAGAGATGGTTCCTACAAACAGCATCTCCATTGGTCACAAAAGTCCCCTCTTACCTACTCACAGAGGGGAAAACTACTTTTTGGAATCTCCCCTTGATGGGACAATCAAGTTTATTTTTAAATTAGTGGTTTTGACAGACACACTTGGATAGCAGCACATAAAATACCACGGCCTCAAAGCACACAACCTACCCTTAGCAGAAATCAGGCAGGCAATTTGAACATAACTGAAAATATTTGGTTTATTCCTATATACATTGTACAACCTGCAAGATCTGGGTGGTAGAGTCACAAGCAAGAGGAACTGGAAATTGTGCTGAATCAGAAATGAAACTGAAATACAGTCTGTTTTCATTGCCCAATGTTGGTAAACATCAAAAACTATTGTTACAATAAATATTGCAAAATAAATCCATTCCAAGCAGAGAAAATCAAGTGAGTAATACTTTCTAAAAATCCCTCATAACAACTGAAGGTAAATAAAAGATACGACTATGACACTGTTAATACTTGTAAAATACACTAGTGACCAGGATCAACAGGTACATACACATTTCCCCAGGCACATTCTCTCCTCCTCAAAATTCTAGTAGAGCAAGATTTAAGGATTTTTATGCAGAGATCAAAATGTCTGCAATGAGCATGGTAGCTACAAATGGCTGCTAAACATCCAGTATCTCAGACAGGAGTGTGCCAGACATCTAATCTACATGGGTGGATCCAGTGCTATCCATCAGTGCTGTGTTCCTACCAGCATACTTCTGTATGGAAGTCATTAGCAAAACTGTGCCAACCCTCTCTATAAAACATCTTCAGCTCATTTTCACAATTTAGAATTACATCAGCAGGGCAAAACCCTCCTTCAATGGCCAACACCATTGTACAGTTACGTATGAATCTACCAAGTAGAAGTGTTAAGTTTAATTCATTAGAATTTATGACCAATTTGTAAATTAGTCCCTAAGAGGGTTCATTTTTCCACCTGCCTGAAAGGTGTCATAGTGACTGTGCAGAACAGAAAGCAGCAGAGCACCGGGAGACTTTGGTCCTTGGGGAAGCCTCACCTGTGGGAAGTGACTCACTGAATGGAGCTCTAATGGAGCCAGACATCATGTCCTGAGCTCTGCCACTGCCTGGGGCATGGTTGTTAGGGCAACTACTCAAGTTTTTTCTTTTTCCAGTTTCTGAATTTGTTTTCTGTGCAAGTTCTACACACTTCAGAGCAGTGACTGAATCTTCCAGTCTGTCTCTACTAGCCTCTGAACTACAGACAGGGCTGGAACTTCTGGCTTCTGAAATTGTACAAAACCAACAATGCTAAGGAACCTAGAATTTGCTACTTCCTTCAAAACTGAACTGCAGTTCCACCAAAACTATTAATTTGCTTTACGTTTCCCTTCCTTTTAAGAAGATTGAGATCCTTGACATAAATGACTCTATTTTTTCATAACTATTTTACTTCTTCCATACAAAAAACAATCCTCAAGTTATCCTGAAAATTTTTGCAAATTCAGTCCAGTAACAAAGTCTGCTATTGGTAGTGGTAAAGTTTTCCAGGAGTATCTCTCTTTCCTTGTACATTTCTCAGTGAATTTTTTACTTGTTTGTTGTGATCTATCCCAAGGGTCAAATCTTTAGCGGCTACAAACTTCCGTAACTTCATCTACTCCAGTGAACTACAGCAATGTGTATCAGTTTAAAATTTTCCTCATTTCTTACTGCAGAAAGAGTAGAATTTCATGGCTTTGTGTAAAAGTTTTGCTTTGACTTTAATTCAAATTCTTGCCAGCTTGCTGACACTTTAGCAAGAAAAGTAATAATTATTATTATAATCTCTGACTTCAGATTTTCTATCTTAAATTGATCATTTTTCAATGTTTTAATTTCAGATTTTTTTAAGAAGTTTTTTGTTTTTGTTGTTCTGGCAAAGAATTAACTGTCAGTTCTCCTTTAATTCACTTTGTTTACATGTTTTCTGATTGTATTTGTCTTGGGGCTGCATCAGTGCCTCATGGTAAAAGATAAGACTTCCATTTCAGGAGAGAAATATTCACAATATTGGCTTTCACACAGGCAGCACAGATAGAGTTTTCCCAGACTGAATATTCATTATACCTTGGTGCTCTCCAATAGCAGCAATCTCAAAAACCAACAAAGTAGTCCAGTTCTACAGCTTAATTGCTCTCCCAATTCCCTTCTGTTTAATTTGCTTTCATCCTGCCAATTACCAGCAAAAGAGTACCCATGCCTCCACTGGCATGTCCCACAAATGAACAGAACAGACTGGGCAACCGAGCAGGACTGCACAACCCTAAACTATGCAACAACCCTACTAAAAACCCCAAGGTATAACTCATCGAATGATGGGCAAATTATCTGTGTGAAGAAAACAGTGAACGAGCTTTCCCCACAATACAAGCCAGACAGTCCCCAAGAGCATTCCAGTAATACTAAAAAAAATAAAGGAAACACAATGACAGAGACACACATATATCCAAAGGGTAAGCCTGTTCCTGGTTTCAGAAAAAGTGCTGCCTGGGCTCTCTTTTAACAGCCACTGTAATATTGTCTGTATTCAACAAGCCTTCTCTGCCACCCTTCAGTGGGTTTAACACTGAAGAATGGTCAGCCAAATATACCAAACCAGCCCACTTTGTATGTCATTCTTTCAAGCATAGGTGAAGATGAACACAAGAAACCATTTGTTTAGGGAAAGCTTTTTGTAAAACTAGAAAGCTGGCAACTCCAGTAAAGCAGAGTTAAGAGCAATTCCCAGGGCTACTCAGTAGTGTGGGCAGAGGAACTCTTACAGTATGAGCGAGCACTGCGCCGAGCGCTGCACTGCAGTGTTGGTGCCGGGAGAAATCAGGACCCTCCTGGCCAGCATCCCCCTGCTTCACATACTCCCCTGCTTCCTTTTGCAGGTGCCAACCTTCTGCTTTCAAACAAGATCATCCCAGAAACAGAACACAAACAAGTCAGAGAAAAGGAGGGGTATTTTTGCTCAGTTTTGGCTTTCCAGGGGGCAGAATCTAAAAGAGGTCCCATATGTTACAGCTCCAGCAGAGCTTTCCCAGGATACTAAATGCATACATTTGCATTGAAGAAAGGAATAATAAAACTTGAAGGTCTATAAGAAACATACTGGTTTTCCTTCCCGGTCTACAGTGAAAACTCTCTGCAATTGAATGTACAGGTGCATAGTTTAATTTGTTATATTTCAAATGGGGTCACTGGAATCACCCAAAATAACTCAGTGCAGTGACATTAAAGCACATTGTTTTTTAATGAAACTATGTATTATTGATGTCCCACCTCCAAATATAACAACTGAAATAGTCCAGAAGGCCGCAAGTGCCTGTAACTGCACATTTACCAGGAGGACCATGTGGATGAGGCCCTTCACAGACAGATAGGACTTGCTTCTCATTCAGAAGCCCAAGTCTTCATGGGGGATTTTAACCACCCCAATATAAGTTGTAGAGACAACATAGCAGGGCATAAGCAGTCCAGAAGATTTCTAGAATGCACTGATGATAACTTCCTCCTCCAAGCAACAGAGGAACCACCATGAAGAGATGCCAAGCTAGACCTTGTTCTCACCAACAGGGAGGGGCTGGTGGTCAACATTAAGCTCATGGGCAGCCTTGCTGCAGTGGCCATGAGATGGTGGAGTTTAAAATCCTAAGGGTAGTAAAGAAGGGGGCACTCAGAAAGCCTGATAACCTCGACTTCAGAAGAGCCAACTTTGGCTGCTTCAGGAACCTCCTTGGTGTTATGCCATGGGACAAAGCCCTGGAGTGATTGGGAGCCCAGGAGAGCTGGTTGACTTTCAAGGATCATCTCCTCCAAGCTCAAAAGCACTGCATCCCTGAAAAGAAGAAATCAGGCAAAGATGCCTGGAGGCCTAC
>VWZY01008277.1:26747-68695 GCA_013399075.1 Chloroceryle aenea
GAGGGTGTTGATTGACAAGAAGCTCAACATGAGCTGGCAGGGCACTCATGCAGCCCAGAAGGCTGCCATGTCCTAGGATGCATCCAGAGGAGTGTGGCCATCAGACCAAGAGAGGTGATTCTCCCCCTTCACTCTGCTCTTGTGAGACCCCACCTCGAATACTGCATCCAGTTCCAGTGTCCCCACCATAAGTGGGACAGGTCTGTTGGAACGAGTCCAGAGAAAGGCCACAAAGATGATCAGGGAGCTGACACACCTCTACTATGAGGACAGGCTGAGGGAGCTGGGATTGTTCAGGCTGGAGAAGAGAAGACTCCGGGAGGACCTTGTAACTGTCTTCCAATACCTGAAGGATCCTACAGGAAGGCAGGAGAGGCACTCTTCCCAAGAGTGTCCACAGTGATAGGGCAAGGGGAAATGGTTTTAAACTGAGGGAAAATAGGTTTAGATTGGGCCTTAGGAAAAAATTCTTCAGTACGATGGTGGTGATACTCTGCAATAGATTGAGCAGAGAAGTTGTGGATACCTCCAGGGAGGGGGCATCCACAACTTCTCTGGTCACACAACTTCTCTGCCCACAGTGGGGAGGTTGGATTAGATGGTCTCAAAGGCCCCTTCCAGCCTAAGCCATTCTATGATTCTATGAAGCTTTTGCAGCTTGTATCTATAATCCACAGGCTTTGAAATTTTGAGCCTGAAACTAGCTTCCAAAACCAAAGGAAGCAGTTTGGCCCTGGACAGGGACAAGGAATGAGTGGTACCTTGGCTAGAAAAAAAAAAAAACAAACCACAAATGACCAGAAATTAAGAGTGGTGTCAGACACACTCAACAGCTGTTTCTGCAGTCCTGTAGCTAAGGTTAATAACTCGCCGTATCCAGATGAAGGTTATATAGATTTTATGACCTAGGAGACTCTCCAAAGGCTTAATTCTTGCCATCTTTTGTGTTTTACTGACTGGAGACAGAGAAGCATTCAGGTTCTACGCAGCTTAAAAATATTTATTCTTGGGAGTTGGGCCAGTTGCTTGAAAGCAGGTTTCACCTAAGGTAACAGAATAAGCCAAAAGCCTAGGCTGAAGGTTTGTAAATGTTTATCCGACTTAAATGGCATGTATCCCTAGTCCTGTGTCAACTTGGACACAGGCTAAATTTTAGCAGTCACTGAAGGTTTTGAATTGTTAATAAAAGGGCTGAAATGCTGTCATTATTCTCAGCTTCTGGTAAACCCCCATCCTATGGACACATCAGAAAGATGGGGAGATCCTTTCAAAAAGATAATTAAAGAATGATATTGCACGCAAGCTACCGCTCAGATGTATTAACATAGAATTTACATGCAAGGATTCAGACTGACTGCAGCATAACCAACAATATATGTATGAATACCCCTGGCTGTGCTATAAAGAGGTGTCTAAGCACATTTAAGGGAACATAACTAGTGATAACTGCACTCCACATGCTGGACAAGGTTATTTGTCTCCATTACTGCAAAGAAGCCTCGTGGTATAATTTTACAAATAGGCTTAACTTTATATTTGCCAAATTTAGACTAAATACAATACAACAGAAAAGTCAAAATGCCAACCTCCAGATTCAGCTTTTTTTTTCTTCTATGTTATGCTAATACTTTAAGCTTGACTTGATTGTGAATTGTATTTTCAACAGTTGTGGTGTATGAGGCAACAAGCTCATTTAAACAAACGATTACAGTAGTGCCCTTATTTTACAGGTAAGGAAACAGAACTCCAAAGAGAGAGTACAATTATTTGAAAAGGCAGCTAGATCCAGGTGGTTGGCACAGTCTCACACATCATACTGTCTCCCTAAATAACTTCTGACAAAACCTAAACATTCCCTTTTTTAGGATTCCAATCTATAAAATGAAATGAAAGTACTTCCACACTTAAGGATGCTGTACACAGGGAAAATCATTTCACCATATGGAAGCATCAAGTAATTCTGCAGAGTGACAGCAGGCACCATCAATCTATTGGAATAAACTTGTTAGTAGTATGATCTGCATTTTATGATTATTTCACATTCTCAAAGCACTGCCTTAACTTTTAGAAATGCAAACTTTAACTATGGAAAATGGTAACCCAATTAGAAATGATCTGCATGATCTTTACGGCATTCCCACAGCTTAACAGCTGCAAGATACTCTATTTTTATACTAGAAGAATTTCAGAAGACTTCTGAAAACCAAAGTTGATTTCCTTTTATGCAGAAATATAGCAGTCCTTCAGAAGTGCATCAAGTTCTGAAAAAACATACATACTGAAAATAATTTTGTATTGCAGTTTAAGTGGCATTACTATAATGCAATTATAATTATTGAAACGGCTGTGACTAGTGCACTCCCATCAATGGGTTAGTACAAGCTCATTTTTGTCCCACTGAAACCTCCAGAACACACTCTCTCAGGCAGCAAGACCCATGAATGCAGAGGCAATTTATTTTAAGCATCCTTCATTTTAGATACCTTTGAAAAGCTCTGAATTTGGAACATGAGAACATGAAAAACGAGTCTACACAAAACTGTCAGTTGGACACCCAATAATGAAGAAACCCAAAATAATTATGAGACATACAAACAAACATTCAAACTCAGGTAAATGAGGTCACAGAGAGGCTGATGTTTTTTTGTAAAAAAACCCAAACAACCAACCAACAATTTCTAGCATAACGATTTGTCTGTGGGTTTTTGTTGGGTTGTGGGATTTTTTTTTGCAGAACTCGCACAAATGATACAGAAAATCTGTCAGAAGCAATGAAGGTAAAATAAGATATTTCCCTGTCACTTTCCCTGGTATTTTTATCTGGTTCCTCCCTCAGCTAACAGGTGGTTAAGTCCTGCAGTGCTGCTCTTGAAGAGAATAAACAGAAATAGAATAAATTCTCTCTACATACACATTAGTGGTGTAGAAACCATAAGATTGCTGCCCTGGCTGAAGCCCGTCTGCACCTGACCCTGGGACAGGGAAGTGCTGCTTTAGCTGGAAGCTGGAGGGCACAGAGCATGGTCCAGTGCAGGTCTGCCCCACGCAGGAACACGACAGGCTGCTTCTCTGGAACCAGCTGTTCCCTGTACGCACATCTGTGCCTTCCCCAGCACTTCCTACACTAGTCAGTGACTAATGCACAACCGAGTCCCTCTATTGTAAGTGGAAACCACACAAGACAGGAGCATAATAATGCAAAGATTAACAGGTTTTCTTGATCATAAAAAACCCCACGAGTGACCCCACAAACAAACTGAAGGCTTTATGTTAATTTCTCTATGCATGGCTTTCCTGAATATGCAAAGAATGGAACACGGTGCATGAAGACAAGACTGGGAGAAACTCACACCCATGACATTTAGTCTCATATTAAATGCTTGTTCACCAAGCATTTTAATGACCTTAGAAATATGAAAACCAGGGATATATTTGAAATAAAAGCTTTGTTCGTAAAATAGTCATCTTCATTGCCACCTCCATCATCTCTATCAATTTCAGAGACATATCCTGGTACCCCCCAATTTAATTAGATGGCTAGTGAGCTGCTCCAGAACCAAAACAAGCTGCCAAATACAGTAAAGCAGCCTGCCAGAATATAGCTCAATATTACAGAGATTTTCTTCTTAAGAAGTGAGATTAAGTTTACAAACCACCCACAGACACATCAGTGAATTAGTGGAGAAGCTTCAAAACCTGGCTTGACATACACATTTGAAAAACAGAATTGCAATTTAAAGCTGGTTTTTGGTGTAAAGACTTAGATACCTGATCTGACTGTGGGAGAGGACATCCCATCAGGCTTCTCCAGCTGTAGACAAAGCCCATCTGAGGAGCACAAAGGCCTGTTTTCAGAGATGTATGTATTAGGCACAGAGCAGGTCATGATAAGGACACCTCTGTATACTACCAGACAGGAAACAAGCTATTCCATACCCCAGTAAAGACTTCCATTTAATCTTCAGTTTTAGAACAGAGTTAAATTCCTTCCATTTAACATCTTAAAATTGTGAAACTCTCAAAGGACATTTCCACACTCTAAGAATCGTCAGTTTCAAAAATGCAAAACCACTTGCAGTCCCTTTACTGGTTTGCAAGTTCAAGAATTGCTTATGATGTATAATTAACTTAGTAGAAATTTATTGGAATAAATTAATATTTATTTTAGAACTGGGGAAAACTGTAACAATTTTACTGGTCATTTGTTCTAATAATCTAAAAAAAAAAAAAACCAAGCAGCCGTGGTTGAATCAGCTCTGAACCAGTAAGTATTTTCATAATTTAATTTTCAGTACTGTCCTATCAAGATTTATTTACATTTACTGTATTGTCAGATAGCTTCTGGCAGTTTATCACCTAGATACTTCCATTATAAACTCATTTCTGTGGTCAGATTAACTGGAAAGCAAGAGATGACTGAAAATGTTACCCTGCTGTCTATTTAGAGCAATGGGCAGATTTTATCACCTATTTCAGTATTTTGTATCAAAGCTTCTCATCAAAGCAACAATTAACTTAGATTCCTATCTCTATTAGGGAAGATTTTTTTTTATTTGCACAGTGTAGTTAAATAGTTCAGGCAACTGCAGGTAAAATGTATTGATAAAGAAGGGAGGAAATTGCAAGTTTATATATGGTTATTCACAGTGTAAGTAAACTGGTGAACACACTGACTTCCAGCCAAGGCAGTGGGGCTCTGAGGGACAAAAGAGGTTTGCTCACAAAGTAAGTGATGAAACTACAATCTAATACGTATAAAGCCATTTAGCTGAGTTCTCCAAGCACAGAAGAAATTATGTTTGCTGACTGCTTCTTAACAAAGGCATTTTGCAAGCCCAAAAGAGAGGTACAAGGCCATACAAGTTTAAATCTTTAAGACAGGCACTCCCTACAGCTCTCATTCTACAAAAGCCATCCTCTCTTAGTTTTATTTTAGCATGGTCTTCAATGGAAGGCAAGTTGGCTCATTCTTGTACAATAATTTTACTCTGTTTTATTCTCAAATATACTTTAAAGTGTGCAAGTTCAGATGATTCTTTCTTTGCTGAATCTTCTTTGCCAATTTTTTTTAACTATAAGATATTTCACATTTTTTGTTAGCAGGATTTCAGCTCAACAACCAAAATATAGTAGAATCTTTCTTACTTCTCATACAGCTGCTGAAATGTAAAGGAAAGTCTGAACTGGATTATTAATGCTCCTTTAATATGGAGCACCAAGCAATGAAAGTTCACCCTTCTTATGCAAATTTAATTAAACATCCAAGTTCTGAACACAGACAATTCTGCTAAATAAATCGAGTCAGGAAGTGAAAAAAAAGAAAGAAAGAAATCCTCAAATCCTCTGTGTTATCTTTCTTATCTTTCTAGGCTGTAATATACACAAACCTTCCAGGGAGAGAGGCGATTGTCTGATAGTTCCCTGTTGAATTTAACTCCAGGAAGGAATTGTAAGCCCTTCAGACAAATATCTTCCTCAGACAACATGTTAATCTTCACAATCTATTGCTAAGGGCCTCAGTAAAGAAGCCTGTCATCAATCCTACTTCAGTACTGTAATATGGAGATGCTCTGCTCGCAAGAATGACACAGCCACACTGTACACACCAAACAGCACTGCACTCAGGCTTCATACACAGCTTTAAGAGCAAACCCCATATATGAAGTTAGCTGTGGGCCACGGAAAGCAGCCCTAATGAGAGAAGTTCACTGAGACAGCCAGAAGAATATATGCATGAAACAAATCAAAACAATTTTATAAGTGCTCAGTAAAAATAGACATTAAAAACTAATTCAAATTTGCTGAACATGTCAATCCTGCTCCTCTTTATAATTCAGGTTCCACCTATTTAAATATAAGGTATTTATCTTTCATTGATACAATTCATCTGTCAGATTCAGACAGGGGTCTGAATTCACATTCAGCAATACATAAAGTTTGATTTTTATGTCTTATGAAAAAGTTAAATATATACTGCAACTTGCAGTCTTGGATCCAACATTAGTCAGACTAGAATAGCTAGGTCTCTACCACTGTATGATGTTCAGCTAAGCTCTCAGAACAGCCATTCCACTGGTACTTTATATATATTTTTTACATTTCTGTCTTACAGATGACTTGAAGCGGATGTACAGCATCTGTTTCCTCTCTGCACCACTTTCATTTTATACAGTTCTATATGAAAAAAAATTACTTTCTACTGAAAAAAACCTCACTGCAAAGCTACAGATTGTTAACAAAGAACCTCAGATACTTAATTACCTTTATAAGACTGATGGAAAGAAAAATTTTCAGTCCTGTTTACAATGAAACAAGCTTCTTCTTTGTTTATATCTAGAAATGGCTTTGAAGAAAACCCTCTATAGTGCTATTACACAGATTTATATTAAAAATGTTGTAAGGCAAAGAAATGTCTGTATAGCAAGTCCTACAGAGAAGATGAGCTGGCTTCCTAAAGAACTCGGTCAATGGATTATATAATTCTGGTGTTACTTTAAAGAGGTAGGTTATTATTTATTATTACTTATTATAGATTTTAGTGCAATGTGTTCTTATGACATGTAATCACATGACTAGAAAATAAAACTCACACAAGCATGTATTCTTGATTTTCATTTCCTTTTGGTGCTACTGCAGAAAAGCACCATCCCTAAAGCTTCTCAAGTAATGAAAAACACAGCAAAAACAACTGGCCAAAACCAATCCCTGAGCCCCTATATGTTACTAAGAATCTGAGAAGCTGCAATGAAGTACAGCAAAGCATAAGTCACATCAAATCAAAACCAATGCAAATTAGTCACTTGTACACATTTGCAGAGAAAAGGACCAGTTTAGCACAGCAAAGCTAAATATGATTCCAAGTGTCTTACATGTACAGACACAAATAAACTCACGCTGGGAGTAAGGAAAGTAAACCAAACTGAGCTGACAGATGTGGCAATGTACGACATTTGTTGAAACACAGAATGGTGCCAGAACTGGGCTAGTCTGTGAGATAAGATGGAAAAATTAGAGTTGGCCTAAAACATCAAAGATCAAGAAAGAATAGTCACACTTGTCAACATCCATCACGAGCAGATCCTTCCTCAGGTCCTAGCCTTGTGTCATCAGCAGAAAACACTTCAAAAGGAAAAAAGGAAAGCAAAGGGAATTGTACACAGGCTTAAACAAAGTCTTCCAACCACCACCCAAAGCAGCTACCCCTTTTCCTATGCAATAAAATATACGTTGCCAATGCAAAATGAGAGGAGCAACATTCAGCTGGTTAGGTTGCAGGTTCAAAACAACAGATGAGGTGTGTTGGCTTCAGCTTGGGAAAGCCTAAGACTTGTGCTTCATCCATTTATGACAAATCTTAAACTGTTGCCATGACAACACTGACATCTCCCCATGCTACGAAGTACTCTTAGTTTAAATATTGTATAAATGAACATAAATCTTTCATCGATCTCATGCAGCTATTGTTTGTGAAATGGGGGCAATATTCCTCATCTCAGTTTTATCAGAGGAAGAAATATTATACAGATTGGTCACACAGTTGTTCACCGAATGCTGAGAAATTTCAACAGCCCAATCTAGCATCATGCACTCTTTTGTTACGAGAAAAGAAACCTAGTAACATAGCAATATACGTTCTTGGTATCTTGAGTGCAAGAAAGGACAATTTCAATACATTTTCTGTCCTGAAAAATAAAGGTGTTAGAAAATGAGACCTCTATGACAACTTATTTTCCATGCAGAAACTCGAGGTAGCTCAAGTAAAAGATTTTTTTAAAAATGTTTCAAATATCCTAAGTGAATATTTTTCAGAGATTTCCAATTCGTAGCTTTTGATAATTTAATTTTTAAGTCCTTTTGGGTATTATTCTTAAACATTGAAGATTTTCTTAGGATAACAACACTTCCATCTGTCTCTAGCTGAGTTTCAAAGCACAAGCATGATGCCATGCTTGCTCTCAGGGCATTCTGTGCTTCAGAATCAGTAAAAAAGCCTTATAGACAGGGTACAGCTTTTATTATCATGTACATGTAAGCCTCTAACAGTGATTCTATTACTTTCAATTCCACATTCATAAAAGTATTTGAGATAAACCTAGAAATAAGTGAGATCTTCCTAGACTTCAGTTTGATTAAAGAACTTTAAGAGCAAATACACAAAGGAGAAAAAAAAAAAGTCAGTCTTTCAGTCCTTTAAAAACCCAGTATTTTTCCATTGTAAAAGCCTATAAAGATGTTCACATAGATATTATCATGTACAGCTGACACCCAGTTCATATGCTGTTACCACTTTACCTCAATACTTTTGATACTTATTGTATTAATAGGGTCATCTTCTAAGGGGTGGATCTGTGTCTTTCCACATGGAGCTGATAATTTCCATCCACCCTGGTACAAAACAAGGATGAGTTTATTTAGGACTAAATAATGCTCATGGGATTGGGAGTGCAGACACTCTTAACATCAGAGGCAGTGTGTTTCAACTACCCCGATGAATCCACATCCTACAGCTCCTTTGCCTGCAATGGGAAACAACCTCTTGTGTGCACTCTCTATCCTGTGCTTTTCTTTCCATACAGAGAATATTGAACCTCTGCTAACATCTCATAATATAGACATAGATATTCTATTACTTACATACAGATATTCCAGAATCAAATGACACTGGGAAGCTGGGTATTTTTGTGTGCAAATACATAGCAATGCTGTAATGACCTATAAGGAAATGCATCAAATAAGATCAGACCCATCTTTAATCATTCCCTGTATTAGATAGATAGATAGATAGATATTTCCTCCTCTTATTTTTCTTTCAGGCTCACTTTCCATGGCTGCTATAGCATTTAAATAGAGTTAATCAGTTCCCTCCAGAGCCAAGGCAAGTACTATAAACAGAGCTGCATGGCTCAAGGGATGTTCAGCAAATGTGTTCAATCAACACTTGCTCCTTCTGGAATAAAGAGGATGTGCCTCTGCATTAGATTTAGCCCTTGTCTACTGTTTGAATAGTGTGGTAGTCTCTGCCTATGCAATAATATGATTTGGATTGAGGGGAAAGGGGCATAAGGTTATTCTAAAACTGTATTGCAATGCCCAATTTTCATCTAATGAGGATTATCTAATTTACATCTGAAAACCTGTACCTACTGCAAACATGCAAGTTACAAAAGAAGGCATGTGCAGGGCTGGAGCTGCTGGTGAGAAGGCAGATAGATGTAAATTTACTTTGCTAGGACTCGTTCTATTTGAGAATGTTAATTATTATCACTGGAATAAGGATTTTATTAAGCAGATGAATAAAATCTTGAACCACAATAATTTCCTTTTTACTGATGAAGTTAATTATAGTTGAAAATAGCAAGCTTACAAGCATAGCATCTGTTGGCACATGAGATAACGTGCTGCTTTAAAAGGTGATAGCAATAGACAAGTTTAGTCATATATGAATTAAAGAAAGGCTCCTTATGAATGTCATCAATAAATAAGTATCAAATCACAGCTCTGATTCTGTAAAGCCACACACAAGCTGGCAATTTCAGCCATATTTAATATCTCATTTAAACTGGCAACATTATCCAAATTCTCACGAGTAACTCCCTCTCTTATTATTTTAGTAGATTATAGGTTAATTATGAGAAGATTTGGAGCTTTCCTGACCTATCACTCTGCATCCCTGAAATCCATTAAGGAAACAGGGCCACTGTTGCACACAGGCACATAGGTTCCTTTCATCTCTAGAGCCAAGTTGTATGACTCCTATTTCCCATTAATTAGATAATCTTTCAGAGGATGATTTGCTAATTATCCTCGGTAGGATTTTGGTTTATAAAAAAAACCCCAAACCAAACAGAAAAAAACCACAAAGAGAGAGTCCTCTAAGAAACCTGGCGTGCTATATGGAGCACATTATGGGAACACCCCACAGATGCTTGGGGAGACTCCAGCTGTGACATTCCAGGTGTAACAACCCAAGTTGTGTCAACTGCTCCTGGGCAACAGAAAGTACCCAGGGCCTATAATGCTTCAGAATCACCTAATACCAGGCAGGAATTTAAAATAAGATTATTTTACTAAAAAAGCATGCTTAAGGAACTACTTGACAGATATAGAACACAAAATAATATCTAATAGCTGTGTGTCATTTATTAGCCATGGGGATTTCCTTCTTTTTCATTCTGCTACTAGAGCTGAAGATTGATGCAGGAGGCATTTTTACACTTGTAGTAAGGACCAATTCTTAGACAAGGCAAGTTTTCCAAGCAGTCTCTTGCCACAGAAATGCTTGGCTGGGAACCTTCCCTTGTAAACCTCACTGCTAAGAGCTACTTAATTTCTCATTTTTTCCTGTAATGCTTAATTCTGAAAGCATATTCGATCAAGAACTATTTGCAACTTTCTTACTAATAAAATACTATTTGTATTAGTCTTACTTTTAGCTGTACAATGGTGCTTTTGAAACATGCAGCCCTTTCAGCCAGACGTAAGGAGTATTAACACGTGGTTTATTAATAATATCCATATGATGCAAACATGATTCATTCTGCCAGAACAGCTTTAATCTTGGTACGTGATATTTATTTTGACAATCACTTCTCACACAACGTTAATGACACTACAAAGAGCACCTTGCTATTTGCTTGTGATCACAAGTATCTGTGATAGATGAATTCAGACTTGGAAAAAAAACAAAACATGGGGTAAGATCACAACTTTATCACAGTTTTCAGGATTTGAATGGTTTCTCAGTTTCTATACATTCTTGCTGCCTCTATGCTTTTTGCAATACCACATAAATAAAGCTATTAAAATGACTCAGTATACTTGTCAAATGGGATAAGCAAGAAATGTTGACCTGCTGCTTCCTTTAGAGCCAAACATGTGCTAAAAAACGGGCACTATCACAGAGTATGTGCTTGAAGAAACCTTTTCTCAGCCTTACAACTATAACTAACCATGCTTTACAGAGTTCCTTTCACAGTCCATCACTTCCCTTCACAAAGTTAAACCACAGTTGCCTGATACTCATGTGACCAGCTGACATGAAAACTGTTTAGTTGTGGGTTTTGAGTTACTACGTGTCCACAAATGCTACAGAGATTGTATCTGTAACCAGTCAATCTCTCCCAAACTGCTACTCCGTTGACAAATTAGACATCTGTAACCAGAAAGGATGAAACAAGGAAAGCTGTCAGATTTATCCTAGCAGTAGCAGAGTTTTATTCCTTCACCTCCTCCCAGCTAACCAAAATATGGCACAGAGTTTTGGCTGCTGCTGTCCTTGACTGTTCTGACTTGCTGCTGCCATATCCTCCTCCATTATTTCCAAGGTATATCAATGCCAACTCTGTTCCAGGATCTCCTACACCCAAAATCTGAGCAGCCATGTGTACTCACAAGACTTGATGCAACTGAAATAAGCAAAATAGTATCTCAGCCAACTATCCATCAACCAGAAAAACGATGGATCGGTGTTGGCAGCTGCAGACCACAGTCTGCTGAGTCAAGTATTTGCAGCACATTTGACAGCAGCAGAGAGCGCCAAGCGTCTTTAAGTTCCAGCAGCACAGGAATACCCTACCAGAAACTCTAGAGCCACAAAAGTCTGAATGAAGACAACATCTAAGTTCATTAGCCTTCAGGTACTCACTGGATGTGAACTCTGGTCACTGAAGTCAAGAAAGCTATTCAAAGAAAGTCAGACATTGTTTACTCAGTTGTAGAACTTGGGTGCCTTGGGTATATGTCAAAAGTTTGAAAAAATTTCCTGCAGAGATTACAAGAATTTTTTTTTTTAGTTTGACATAAATTAAAAAAAAAAAAAATACAAGGTGCTCAACAAGACTGGATGGTTCACCATTAAAGATGACTTTCTCAGAGCACTCGAGACACATCTGGATTAAATGCACACCTCACAGCACTGCCTATACTTCCTTCAGGGATTGCTTCTGTAACGAAGGTTGATACCCACATTTTGAAGTCAAAATAATGTAATAGAAGATACTCCAGTCTTATGTTCTTTTAATTACCAAGGAAGTAATGACTGTCAAAATGTGTTATAATCCAAAGTCCTGTTTTTAGAATTCTTTGCAATTTTAAACCCACCAAGGAGAGTCATGTATGTTATCCAGCATGACAATCCTTGTGGCAACATTAAGAAATGTAAGGGATATTTTGTTATTGTTACAGACTTCAAATATAGAGTAATGTTAGCTTTGCTGCAGAAAATGCTTCTGCACACACCAAGATCCTAGAAACGGACTTTTTTCAACTCTTACTTGAGAAGTCACATGCAAACCTTCACACAGGAAACAACTGGCAGTCTAAAGTTCTGAGGATGACTAGCACAATTTGGCTGAAATTAAGAACAGATTTCAATCGTGGATCAATTTCAGTTCAAGCTCTAGCACATGTACTGAGGCAGTCCCATTTATGACAAATGGTATCCAAATTTAAACAAATAAATGTAACTGAACTATATATAATATTGCTCCTTATTCTAAAACTTCCATTCCTACCAACACACCTCCCCTTCCTCCCACCCTTCTGATATACTAAGAATATATTCCAGTAAAACATGGATTTCTCATTGAAGTAACAAAAAAAAAAAAAGGAAAAAAAACAAAACCCAACGCAAAAAAACCCCAACCAAACCTGTTAAGAACAAGGTCCTCTTTCTTTCCCCCACTACATGCATTTCCTTTATGACTTACCAGACTGATGAATTACATGACTGACAACTGTTACAATAAAGCTATAAAATATTATATAAAACTATTCCTAGGATGAGCCCTAAGTATTTTTGAACTCTATTTTATAATGAAACAAAAGGGTCTGGAATGGTTCAAACTTCAGTATGTCCTATGTCTCATTTTCAGCTGCTGGAATTCTGAGTTTGACAAGCAGTAGCTGTTGCATTTTACTCTACAGAATGGGTGGTTGTGCAGATGCCTACAAAGCACCTGAACCTCAGCGTAAAACTGCCTCCTGCTGCTCAGTATTACCACTTTGTTTTTACCATTACATAGACCATCCACTAGCATTTCAATTCTTTAGATAATCATAGCCATGCACAGTAGTCAAACACAATCTGTTAAAATATGTAACAAGCACAGGAAGTTGCATTTAACACAACAGCCGTTTGCTACACCTCTGCCAAAATACAATCTCTAAGGATTCCCAATATTAAAAACCTGAAGAAGAGGTGAGAAAAAAATAATTGACTTGGAATCATTAATCTTCAGTGAAGGACCTTTACTAGTCAAAACCTAACAGCAGCTGATGACAGCAGTAGGTATTGTACTGCAAATCAAAGATGAAATCCTGGCTCCAAAGTCCATGCCAAATTCCAACAGTACTTTTGAGCAATTCTTAGCCCTTCTGACTCAGTTTTTTGAACTGTCAGTTGAGTGGGAGGTGTGAATTGAGGAAATGTTTTCATGAGATTCCTCATTTAGCCATTTTTCCATAACACACATTGGCAGAGCTCAGAGGGGAAAAAAGAAAAAAAAAACCACCACGCTGCAGACTGTTCACTGCTTTGAGTGAATTACTCAGCTTTTTAGCTACGCCAACGCTTACACCTCCCAGGGTTTCCAGAAATGCTGAAGGTTGCAATTCTTACTCCTCAGCGCAAAGAACCAAAGCCCAGGAACAATTCTCTTTCTACAGTCATATTTTTGCAGGTCCTTCATCATATAGATATCCACATGAAACATAAAGGAAAAAAATTCTTGGAGACTAATGCAAATAAGAAATGTGTATAAATACACAATATAAATTATTGTCATAACTTTGATATTTATCAAACCTTGAAATACAGAAAAACTTTAGCAGGCTGGAGTAGGTCATAATTCCAGAACAAGGTGGCAAAGATGTCTCTATCACTTAAGCCAGGAATTGGCAGTCTGATTTCTGGGGTCTCATTTCCAGCTCTGCTGCTGCCTGATTCTGTGACTTCAGAGAATATGATAGAAAATGTAAAATGTAAGGATCCCTTTAGGGCCCAATCAGCTTGGTAAGTTTGGGCCTACCTTTGTGAATTCTTAACAGAGAGAGAGAATAAGAAACATTCATCCCGCTTTGAAATGCTTACTTGAAAGGCAGCAAACCTTCAGCATTCTGTGTCTGAGAGGACAAAATGTCAAGATTCAAGTCATCACTACAGGAGCAGCCTGGTGAGAAGGCAGATAGAAACAAAGGACACAAAGCAGCTGGATGAAGGCATATGGAATATCTGCACAGGGATTCAATTTTGTTCAGCAAAAGCCTTTCATCGGGGGGGAACATAAAGGCATGGAGGAACCCATTACCGAATGGAAAGAGATTCACTTCAGTTCCGCTGTGACGGCGCCTTTAGACATTGAAGCAGTTTCTTGGGCTATGTAAACCACAGGTGTTGGGGAAAAGGCCAGACCTATTGTTTTCAACAGTAGGACTCCAGGCTTTAACTGCTTTAGAGTTTCAGGACCCTGAGTGTTTTAAGCATTTGTAGAGGTGCCTGCCTGGGTCACCCTTGACAAAATGGCTTTAAGAACGGCTGTCAAGATGTGGATGAAAGTGTAAAGGCTACAATTAAACACTCAGCAAAACCTGCCTACCAAGTGTCTGCCCAAAATGGACCATGCTAAAGATGACATAAGGGGAAGCATGAGGAAACTTTTGAAACAAAGAAACACAAACATTTGTATTAGCATTAGGGAAGCAGTGGGGGAAACAGCAGTAATCAATATCAGGTCTGGCACTACCAGGTCATCCCACCAGCATTTCAACCTCTACCTAGAAGCTACTGAGCAGCCTCCTTGTCACACCCCATCAGGAGCCAGCACCTTAAGCTGCAGGGCAACAGTATGGGGTAGAACAGGTAAGCACATATATGACTGTGCAGGTTGCCCAAGGATGTGGGTTAGCAGACACATGGAAGTGGGAACACTCATCTCCAACTGTCAGAGTGCACAACATGCCCAGAGAAGATGCGTTCTTATAACTCTTTCTTTCTGTAATGAGAGGATGGGGGTGTACATATACCCTTGAGGGGAGTAGGGTTAGCTATAAAAGAGTATTTAGAAATTTGATGTTGGATATAGATGTTTTTTCAGCATCTAATGTTGTGGTTTACCCATTGCATTGCTGATATTGATCCTTAAGGTATATTTAACTGGTAATCAGTAAACTGTATGTCATTCATAAATGAATAAAACACTTTGATCCTTGTTTGATTTAATGTATGTTAACTCAGTAGTTTGTCCCTGCAACCAGCATTTAAATCAAGTGCCACTACAGGAAAAAACCCCAAAGTCACTACTGCCTAACTAATTACCTGGATGTCCTCAAACAAAAAAATCCATGGGTGAACCACAACATACAGGGAGAGCTCCAGAGCAGCCAGCATTTCCAGTCAGAACAGCCATGCTCTCCAGATACACTATAGCTCCCTACACACACAAACCCACGCGATCTGTCTTGCTCTATGCCATTATGCATGCAAACTATTTAAAGGCTTTTTTATTTCTGTGCTCTATTCATAAAGTACTTTGTAATGGCTGGGAGAGAGCCCATACTCTAATAAATAAAAACTAACCCTTGTTGCAGTCACCACTGGGATAAGTGCTTTTTAAGTACAAAGTATCACCAAGAAACCTTGAGATCATCTCAGTCTGAGACAATATTGCTTTGCATAGCAACCACCATTACACAGAGTGTTTCAATGGATCTATAAGCCTATTGCAGCTTATTTTACTTAAAAGATAACAAGACTGAAATTAGCAGGGAGATAAAAAAAAGAAAAGTAGAAAAAAAAATACAAATACATTTTTAACATAATCCCTTCCAATGGGTCAAATTACTTATCTTTTCTGTGTTTACCATTATGAGAGCAGTTCTTAGTCACACTCATTTACTAACTGCCAGTCTCCCCACAAAATATTGACAAAACAAACCCCAAAATAACAAACAGTAGAATACACAGCACTGGTTTCTCAAGGGACACATATCCTTGTTGGTGCATGGCTATGACATGAATAATTCAGAAGCTTCCTATCCAAACCCAATTTTTACATAACTAAAGGTATAAAGCCCCTTACATTCATTAAGAAAGATTAATAGCAATGACTGCAAATTCTGGGATTTCTTACTGTCATTAGACTTAAGGGTTTGAATGTGAGTTTTATATAGGCAAGGGACAATGATCTCCTGTCTGTGCTCCACATCTTCTGAATAAATCATTCAATAGCTTTTCCTTAAAATGCATTTTAATTATATAGGTTGCTCAGGTGTGTCACATTGAAAAAGCACCATTTAAAATGCCATTGGGATAATCAGCTAAATAAAAAAAATAAAAACAAGCTTCTAATAAGCAACAGCATGAAGTCTGTCAACCAGAAAACAACGTGCCACTTTGTGTCATACTACTGATGGATCTGGGCAAACAAGGTATATACTGCATGGTTCCCAGGGACCACCACGAAAGAAAATCCTTAGCCGGAGGAAGGAATGGCAGTGGATCCTACAACAGCCAACTTCTCTTCTACCAGGGAAACACATTCCAGTTCTCTGCTTTTGAAGGCATCAGAAGATGATGTACATTAGTATGTCCTACAGTGAATTTTAGTTATGCTGAGGCATTCACAATTATCACAAGAATGCTGAAATTTGGATGGGGAGGGAAGTGAGAGAGAGAAAATGCTCTAGGTTATCATTTTATGGTGTCCTAAGTACTTTTAACTGCATTGCATGACATTTGAGTAGGCAAGAGCAAAGCCACACAAAATTCTCTACTATGTTCAGTCACCTGAGTGCTAGCAAAGGATGATATACAATTATTGGTTAGGTTTGAACATTTTTTTTTAAAGCTAAAAATGTGTTTATGGTTCCAAAGAGCAGCCTCTTCCAAGAAAAACAGTCAATGACACCAAACCGTAAAAGAAATATCCCATAACCTTTTATAAGTGATTCCTCTAATATTAAATAAGGTTAAATGAGCCTCACTAAAATTATTCCACTGACGTATTTATGTTTTGTATTTGTGGCTTTTGTGTAGCTCTGCAGAGCCCACTAATGATAATAGGCAATTCAATATACAGGCATTACCCAGTACTATCCCATTAGCAAAAATATAAAACCCAGCTATCAAAAAATGTCTGATGGTTGTGATCCCTAAACTGTATATCAACAATCTAAGGGCTGCTTATGCAACTCCATCAGATTTTTAAGGATTTAAATGCATTAGAAGAGCAAATACTGAAAAGTACTCAGGTTCCTCATGCCAGATTGATTGATATCAGACATCTCAGTCCATTGCCTAAATTTTAATCCACAGCTACTTCAGAAATGGTGCAAATTCATCAATAACTTACATTTGTTTCTTTCTTTAAAGCAGAATATTATTCTGTAAATACAAAACCTTTATATATTGTCACTTACTAATTTCTAGGTTTTGCAGAAGACGTGTCTGGAGAACCAACATTGCCCTGCCAGACTCTTGAGCTTAAGCTACAGTAAGACTCCTCAATGAATAAAAAAAGTTNCACCACAATAAAAAAAAAAAAAAAAAAAAAAAAAAAAGAAAAAAAAAAAAAGAAAAAAAAAAGAAAAAAAAAGTTAAACACCTCTTTCTGTGCATGTAGAGTGAGACCTATGTCAAAGACTTGAAATACGAAATGCATTTGCTCATTAACCTAACCAAAACACGTGATTAGCTCAACAGATCCATCAAGAAAGTGCCTTTTTCAAGTGAAGCCTTGAACCTTCTCCTTGCAGGTCAGGTGGTCAGTTAACTGGCTGTATACACAGCCACCCGGCTGAGCGAAGGGCCACTGCTTTAATGAGAGTGTCCAAAGGGACAAGATAAGAGGAAAGCAGAACATAGCTACAAGGTAGGTGAGCAGCAAGAAAGCACCACTTCCCATGCCATTTGCTGTTCCATTGCTCTATTCAGTCCTTTTGGTCCAGTAACAAAGTAAGCCCATGGGCCAAGTACATCTTGCAGCCACCAGTAAGACTACACTGTATTATGTTATAAATGATATTTCAAGAACACTGAATAATTTATGTAAAGTATCACTTGTACTTCCAAATGCTAAGACATCAGAAGGCACTATTCCAGGATAGGAAATAATCACTGCATAAGTTGGAAGGAACTGTTCTCCTTAGGCAAAATATTAGCTACCAAAAATATAAGTGAGATTTTCAAGTTCTTCCAAATGTTTTCGACTTGCAAAATCAGAACCAGAAAAGCTCAAGCTATGAAGTCACTAGAGCAGTAAAGCACACAGCTCATCCACTCCATTCAGGTACAAGTATTTAATTGGTCTTAAAAGACTACTCATATATAGATATCTATATATGTATGTATGATGATAAAAAGGCAGTCTTAGGAAACAATCATGTAAAAAACTTAGGCTAATTTAAAATTATCCAGTAAAAATACTGACTCTGGGAGACAAAATAGGCAAAATTCATTAGAGAGAGAAACATTCTCATATTGCAGGACAGGAAGTAGGGTCTATTCTTGGACATACAGCTTTTACACAGCATCCAACCTGTATCAAGATTATAAAATATTCTTCAACAAGAAGGCCTTTTAGCTCTTGCACACTGGATCCTGTAAGTCCCATATTTCTGCAGGAAAGGCAACTTTACTTGGTATAGAACTCCACAGTAGGCTTTTGATCTGTCTCAAAAAACATTTCCTCTCTAATGCAATGAAATGCTTTAAAGAATGAAATTTTTAAATTACATTTTCTAACAAAAAGTCCTGTCAGACATTTGAACCACATTTCGTCACAGTTTTAAGTTTCTCTATAATCCTCTCATGGAGTTTCGTGTCACTTCAGAAATTTCTACACAATTTCTTTCTGTGGTCCTTCTTATTCTGTTCATGAACATCTTTCTGTTGATACACAAGATTTTAGGGATCAAAAAAGTACACAGTATGCCCAGAGAAGTCTATTTCTACATCTGCTCTTCATTTCCAATATTGCCTTAGCCAAACCTTTCCACATGAATGCTTCATTGCATAATTACCATTTAATTATCGGATGAAATAGATCAGACACCTCAAAGGCACTTCCTTTGATAGTCTTGCTGTTTTAATAGCACTGCGTCCAACCCAGCTGACATGTGATGTGCAAAAGCTGATGGTGTAGAACTCCAGTGGTAGCACTTTCAGGTTCTGACACAAACATAGCTTTAATCTATTCATTTATACAGCTCACAGCTTGTTAAAATAGCTTAGTGTTTTGGGTTGGTATAAATTAACTCATGGTGTAATTTTTCAAATTACAATTTCCCCCAATAGATTGCTTCAAAGAAGAGCTGTAAATTCATAAGATTCCTTCTGAATCCTTGCACTAATAAAATAAATCTTTAATTGGAAATAATTTTGCTATTTTTCCTCTTTTCAAAAATCAATGCACATCTAGGACTACTATTCAGTGAACTCAATTATATTTATTATTGGAAGTACCCATGAGAACTACTACCATCCTCTGCTTTCTTCCTGATAATTACAGTGTTGTTATACATAGAAAACCAACACATGTCCAAATCAGAGTGCAGGTCAGATGCTGACTATACATAAACATTTCTTAGTAATTCATTAGTATACCTCCCAGTTACAAAATAAGCTTTGCTTTTTATCTTTGATTCCAATGAAATGTGCTTCAGCTAACATTTTGTGTTCCCCTAAGATATCTATTGCAAAAACATGCCTCACAAACAGTTGTTAAACAATCTTTACATTAATACTCACAGGCTTACTACTGCAATTCTGAATGCTTACTGAGAATTTATGAAGTTTTGAAATTTGAGTCAACCTCAAAACCTGACTTCATAAAGTTTTAAAAAATCCTGTTAACACAGGGCACACCATGACAAGGACAATGATGAACTTCACTGGTTTGAAATCCCGAGTTGACAGTCCCCAGCACATCATGGGTTAGGTTTTGGAAGCAAGAAACCTGATGGAAGACCAGTGCTCTAACCTATCAGTCCTTTCAAATGAATAAACATAAATATTATTATAAAAATATCACAGACAAACTTCCATTAAAATGAAGATACACAAAAAGTTACAATATTGCAGTAACAACTCATTTTAAACAGTTGAAGAAAACCAGCATGTAATGCAAAACTATCCACTGGGATAACATTCAAAAAAGTGATCTGAGATACTATGAGTCAAAATTAGGCCTCTGAAATCAGTATTCAAATGATTCTTCTTCACTGTAACCTTCTCAGTGGCACAACACAGTAAATACAATTTGATTCGCAGGCGTTTAGTTGCTAGTGATAAATAATAAACCAAAACAGTAAAATACTGCAACATAGTACAGATTTGGGATCTGAATGTAGTTTTGAGACACAATGAAAACAACAGCAGTGTTAGGTCCAGGGAAACCACTGAAACAAAGGAAACCCAGTTAAAATGTCCTTGACACCACATGGAAAGGTTAGCACTGCTAACCCTATTTAAAGACAGGTAACAGCCTAAGAACAGGTACCTGCCCCTGAAGTCAATACTCACTGCATATATAACCCAGACAGCAGAATTACACCTAAGAATGATAAAGAAGAAATAAAAAGTATAAAAAGTATAGTGTTCAGTGTATAGAATGGTTTAAATTGTGCTGTTTAAGCACTCGAAAAAAGCATAGTTTGAGATCCAAAACAAATGGGCACTTGGGGAAAAAACAAACCAAAAAAACTCCAAACAAACAAACAAACAAACAACAACCAAACCACCAAGGATTATGAAAAAAGGGAGGGGAGTGGAAGAGAAAGGCAATATGCAGTCCTTTTACTTTTTATAATTTCTAAAATAGTATCTTAAATTTTTAAGCATTTTGTTTAATTCCACTGGAATTTCTATTCCAAAGGCTATTTCTTTCGAAGACAAAGATTTCTCCCTGTTTTTCAGAAGATTTATACTCACACAAATAAATATATAAATAAAACAATCTGAGCAGAAAGGAAAAATGACCCATTGACTTAGATGCCAAAAACTCATCATGTCCACCAGACTTGACTCTGATTTTGTATTCATCTTCCTTTAAGAATACATACAACGTAAAGCTGGAATTTGGACTGCATCTGGGAGAGAAGAGCAGGAGCACTTCGTATGTTTACTCCTGCAGAGGTTGAAGTACAGGCAAACACAATACCTGTCTTTGTTAGGACCATCAATCTCGCAACCCAAACCATTTAGGGTAACATTCTTTTCCAGAATAAGATTGCTTCTCCTTCTCCAACCTCTTGGTTTCAATTTTAAACCTCAATTACAAAACAATTGCATTCTCAAGTACTTCTTGAAAACCTAATTTAATTTTTTAAGATAAGCTATTCAGTTGCTAGACTGAAAACCACTGAAATAAATGGAAACTGGTTTGAAGTCCACTATGTACAATGTTGACCCAACTCCCTCTGAAGGTAATTTACCATATGAACTACATCAGCAAAACAAAATCCTATTATTAAATATCAGAAATACCACGTCAATACTCATACAGTGAGCACAGAGGAGAGGAGGTTGCTTAATATTCGTTATCTGCTAGAGAACTCACCTATCTTTCCATTAAAAAGAAATGCTGAGACTTTTCTGATTTGAAAAAGGGTTTCATCTGATAGGTAAGAGTTGAAATGCTTAAAGAATTAATGTCTCTGGGTTCTGTTACTTTCACACCATCCCTTAAAGCTAAATTCTGCCATTCTATAATACAAGCAAATCAGGGAAGAAAGAAAATAAATAGTCAATTAATTTTGGACCCTCATATTTGACAATTCCTCAAAGCAGCTACCCCTGCTATTTTTGCTGATCTCCAAATTCAGCATGCGCTATGTGCAGCATTATGAATCACTGTTATTTTCTAAACCAGATCAGATTTAATCATCATCATTTCACAAAAAAGAAACCTAACATGATATTCTGAATCCTTCACCAATATCTGTGGAAGCAGGCACACCACTAGAGGCAGACTCTATGTGTGAGCTTTAAAGTGCGATTCAGGATCATAGCCTACGTGAAATAAAACAGAGAGTACAGTAGCTCTTGCCAACATGAAGGTGAATGAAAATTGAACAGATCAGTAACTGTAATGACCCAACTCTGTCGCCGTTCCATCTGCCACGTAGACAAAAGTTTGTCTCTATATGGAGTAAGGAGGGAATCTGTCTTGCCACACCTCTGTATTGCTGTTAGCCACTGAAAGCAGCATCCAGCACTATTTTCAGGCTTAGAGTTTTAAACAGTCTATGCAAATAGATCCGGGGAGCATAAAGAATATATCCAGTATACTCCTAAATACTGTAAATAAAACTGTATAGTGGTAAATGCTATAACCAAAGCATTGCAATTACCTTTATGTGAATATTTAAACTCATAAAGATATTGAAGTAGCTCTTCTCGGATGGGAAATAGAATAAATATACTAATATAAAATTGCCTAGATCATGTCAGATTTTCTACTACCACAAAGCAATAATTAAAGCTTTTAAGGTTAATGTATACAAATACACCTCAATTTTTAAATCAGAGTAATATGATTAGTCTAATTAAAAAATTAATTAATTCCAGAATGGCATACTTTGAAAACACCAGCTTTAGCTCGAACTGTAACAAACTACTCATGAACAGAAATTCAAGTTATAGACTTCATCATAGCAACCAAAGTCAGAAAACATTCCAAAAAAGGCCCTACATGCCAAATGGAATGTTTTTAATGGGGAAAAACAAGCACTCCTTGAAATTCTTAATACTGGTGGCAAACGACTTCATGGGCCTTATTAAAGAACAAAAATCCTACAAAAGCTTCTTCAAGATCAAGCTTCTCATGCCCACCTCACATTTGACAGTTTTATACTTATGAGTGACATGGAAGCATGAAGTTTTGATCCCATCCAAACAAATCTCAGTAGGGGGACTGGAGATCATCTAAAAAGACAGAATTTGAATTATCTTGATTTTTTTTTTTTTTAAATAGATGAATCTAAGAGAAGAAATTTCAACAAAACCTTATGCAACTACATTAAAGCCTCCCATGGTCCTAGGTACCTTCTTCTGTATTTCTGTGATTTCTGTAACAACTTTATCTTTGACATTTTTACTTAAAACCAGTGGAATCCTATACTATATTCTACCACTACACTAACACTTCAAAGACAATTCTTTCCTGAAAATCCTGAGATTTTCAGGAAGAGCCTAAACCGGTGATCTTGCTAAGGCTTTTGAATACAACGTGAATAATCTCCGTGAAAAAACCAAAACAATTACATCAGTTAGAGTTCTAATTTCTGATTAATTTCTAATTCTTCATCTTAAATTAGAATACTAGAACTGAGTACAGCCCTCCGAGTGCAACGTGGTGACAGAAAAATTAAGCAATCTACCAGCAACTGAACTAGAAAGTGGATTCATATTTTCTAGAGCCTGTCATGTGCCTAATCTAGAATAATTAACTTACATCTAAAAAAAATAATCCGTCCTTTACAAGGTAATAAATGAAGCATGGGTAGTAAATGAATACACTCTGTCCTGCTAACTCCACTGTAGGGAGGATATCTAGAGGTAAAGGGACAGAGTAGACAATGAGGACAGTTTACTGGTAACTTCTTAAATCACAGTAGCAAGATTTACAGAGGTAGATTGCTGCAATGAAAATCCCACCTCTAAAGCACCAACTGCTCACTGGAAGGATCTTCATAATGGGAATATCTTTCTTTGAAGTAGACTGATTTTCTTAGGTTCATTAGTCTGCTATTTCCAAACAGCTACAGTGCTGAGGACACAGTGCTTGGTTTACCCTGCATGCTTCTTGATTTCATTTCATTTCTTGGCACATATGTAACAGTGAATTCAGAAAGGTAACCTAACTAGGTCTTTTATATATTTTTATTCTTTGTGGTTTTTGTGAAGTACAATCTTCCCAGCTATTGATCTCTCCCTATGTTAAAGGCTTTCTATTGATCACAGTGAAGATAATGAATATCAACTATCTCCCAAACAAAACCCCTTTATCAACATCTTCTGCTGACCCAGGATGTTGACTTTCCTTATCTTGATTTTTCAGTATCACAAGACACACACCACAGCACATGAATGTAGAAATCAATTCTGATAAAAGTTACATAAGTGAAATCAAGGCAGATACAGTACTATAAGTCAGAGAGCTATGCTTCATCATTAATGGGCCACACTTCATTAATTTCCCTGCATCTTACCTAACCTCCTAGTGAAATCATTCTATACGCATACAAAAGTTAGAATGTAGAAAAACATTGTAAATGTTTAGGTCTGAAAGATGTTCTTGCACCATGTACTAACTAATACTTTTTGCAGTTCCAGCTCAGTGCAAATGTGAAGGCCAGGCCACCAGGAAAGGAAAAGCACACCGTTTGCATTCACTCCTAATTGGACCCCAGAGATGGACACACTCAAACTGAAGATCAAATCTGCTGCATTTCGGAATAAAACTGCTTTGTAACTGTGAAACTGCCTGTAAAGCACAGGTAGCAAGCAATAACACTTCTCAAATAACAGTTAACTGTGAAATGTATCACTTGGCTGTTAGTTAAATAGATTCATTACAAGTAAAGGTCAGTTCCTCACATGTCCTCTCTTTTTGATGAATTACCTATTTGTACTTGCATGAGAAATTCCGGGGAAAACCAAACCAAACCATCGCTGAACACCACAAGCATCAGTAAACACAATTCTTTACCTTCAGAAGTGCCTTTTCTCTAAAGGTTTCCGAGTACCTCAAAACCTGACAGTCTAGGGCACTCTCCTGAATTAAGCCAGTTTTGCATTGTTATCTGCCATAAGCAACCTCGCCCACTGTGCCGAGCAGCAAGGTAATTGTAGTGCACAAGACTGCAAGCCTGGTTTTATAACCCTTGTCCCTTAGCTGCCCCAACTCTCTTGAGAGCTTACTTCATCTGAAACTGAGAATGCATTTTTAGAAACCCTGCATCCATGCAATGTAATTCCTTATTCCATAGTGCTTAGCCAGACACCACATAGTTTGTGATTGTGCTTTAAATCACAGTACCTGCATGGTTATGTTTACACATTCACATTAAATTCCCAAAGCAATTTATTAGTACTGCAGCTTCTTTGCAACACAATTGTGCAATTGGTTTTCCCATGTACCCTCCATTATATAGGTCGGGATGACTGAATGCAACCTCATTGTTTATAAAGTGGTCTGCTGCCAAATTTGCTGGGGTTTACCATGGATGATCCAGTTAAGAGTCCATTTCCATATGTGTTTAGCCTTAAAAATCACCAGATTCCATCCCTCCTTTCCAAGTGGAAGCACGTCTGCTTTCTTGGATTGTGACAAAGTCCTCTTATCCTATGGATATCCTCAAGTCCACCTACATTTTTAAGACTGTCACTCAAAGGAAGGCTGATTGTGCTCACCTCTATACAATATCATAGTAAAACCAAGAATACCCAAGGGGAAAGAAAAATAATCAAAAAACTCCTATCTTTAAAAGCACTCAAGTCATCTGCCCATATGATAACTAGAGAAGCCTTTGGGTTCTCCCCATTTCAGGGGCACTGAACATTCCCAGTGTGCATGAGAACAGTGAAGGCATGTGGAACTAAAAGCAGCTCTGTAAAAAAAATCCGATTCAAAGGTGTGAGAACCACAACTTGTAACACACAAGACACCAAAACCTTGCAAAGACTGACCTGCAGACCCAGCAGACTCACTGTTAGCACATAATATTCTATCCCTAAGAACTCCTCTGTATGTATTCCCTAGTTGCCATCCTCATCCTCAAAGGCTATGCCATATGAGGCACCAATAGCTGTAAAGATTTGGTAAGACAAGCTCTTTTGTAGCTCTCCCTCTAGTAATCTACCAGAAGTTCCACTTCACACCAAGCATTGAAATGACAAGTATAACAGGCTCAAAAAAGAATACACTATCACAGAAACATGTACTTTGTACACTCAAGAAGTGATGTGCATTTGATTGTGAAAAATGCATGTCACCAGTGATAAGCACTGTCTTCATTTTTAAACAAACAACAAAAAAACCACCCCAAATACTGTGTTTTGGTTTTAAACCGTATCACATTTATCAGTGTTTTTTTCCTGTACTACAGAATTCTGCATATTATTTTGGCTTGGTTATTGTAAGAGCAAAATTCAGCAAGGGCTTTTTCTGCTCAGCAAACTGCATTGCAGCAGGAAGCCTATGCAGAAAATGCATACAGTGCACAGCAAAGCAGCAGATCAACAACTCCACTAAATTCCAGTCTGTCTAACAGTCCCTGCAAAAGAGCGTTTATTTCACAGTGAACTCTAAGCATACCAGGAGGAGGTATAAAGGGAGACTTTACATGCAGGAAGTTGTTCATTATTGCTCTAAGGCAACATGGCAAGAAATTCTCCATTCTAAAACAGGTGGATACAAACTTTCAGCCAGCTAAGAAAGCCATCAGGGACACCATTCTGGCTGACAGTATCAGAGTTTACATTGTTAGACTTCCTTAGCCTTTACAAATGGCTTCTTGCTTAGTTTTTCAGCTAGAAGGATTAGGGGGATGTTCTCCACCACCACAGCAATCTTCAGGGACATGATTTAGCTACTCTGACCCATTAGACTATCATTTCACTTCCCTGTGTCTTGCCCTGGAAAATATTCACAGCTCAGTTACAAATTATCGGCAGATCCTTACAGAGCAGTAGATGCAGAGACCAATCTTTCTATACATGCTGAGAAAGATGTAAATTACCTAGTTTAAGAAGGCCACACCTGAGCCAGACAAACCCCAAATGCCTGTTCAACTCCTGGCAATAAAAACAAAACAAAACAAAAAATCCAACCTGAATAGGTAAAGAATAAAGAAGAAAACACTTGATAACCTCACAGAATCCAACTGCAATTTTGACGCAGCTCTAAAACCTTACTTTTGAACTATGGAGTGCTGAACTTTGTAACAAAACCCTCCTATTTTCAAAACCTCAGGCTCAGTTTTTCCCGAAAAAGAAAAGTAAAAATATGGCTCTGCTAGGTTTGGTTTGTTGCACATAAAAAAAGCCCAAAACATCAGAGTTGTGCTGACATGAAAAGTTACACTGAACATCAGGTCAAACATACAGCTAAAAAAATATGTTCTTTCTTGAAAGTCAGGGCCCCACTAATGCATTCCTGACAACTGCCAATGGTTAGAACTCTGCTACTTGCTGCTTAAAGAGACTTTGAAATTTTTTAGCTGCCAACCTCCGTAAGGATCTCTTCCTTGATCTCTTCCTTCATGCACTTCAGATTCAAGGCAGGCCATTTCCTAACATTCTCCTGTCTGTTATTTCTCAATGGTATACATCTGACAGCAGTTTTAAGTTGTAAAAAAGTTCTTTCCAACATCTATCTGACCGATAAAAATGGTTACTCAAAGAAGCAGAGGAAACGTAAGTTTTCAAGCCCCCAAGTACGTTGCTTCATGAACCTCAAGAGGCACTGCACACTGTGAAGCTATTCCACCAACAGCCACTGCCATACACCACTGCACAATCCCATCCTCTACTCTACTCTAGCAGGGCCATTACTCTGTCCCAGCTCAGCAGTAAATGGGCTAACTGCATCACCAGAATGCAAACAATACTAAGACCATGGTCCTCAAAACATACCAACCTAAAACACATCACTCACCTGTACAGTTACTACTGCCCAGGCAACAGGAAGCCAAATACACCTAAACACAATCACAAGCATGACACCATTAAAATTTCTGAGCCTTTGAAATCGTTTTCAGAAGGTAAGCCACAACAAATGATGGAAAATACCCCACAAATCAGGAAGTCTGGTACTGGAATGAAGCAGCCTGCAGTACCTGCCTAGAACTGTACATACAAAATTCAGAGCATGTTGTCACTACGGAAGACTTAGGATACCCGTGAATGTGTCTACTACATAGCAAAACACTCCCATCTTTCAGCAGAAAATTAAGTTTTTTTTTCATGTATCAAAATCTGATGTGTGCAGATGGAGAATAAGCTTATGGCAGTAAAATAATTTTCCCAAAGCTACAAAGAAAGCTTGGGCTATGTCCAGGATTAGAACAGTCCCTTGAGAAAATTCTTGGCCCGGACTCTGTGAACCTAGCAGGATCTGAGTCAGTGTTAATTCACCTTTTTTCCTCAGCATTTAAAAATGCTTGTGAAGGTTTAAACAGGCTGCCTTAAGCAAATATCAGCTCACAAAAAATGAGAGGCAAAACAATAATTAATATCAAAAATAAAAGAAAATGAAAAATGGAGGTATGTCTGAAAACACCTCACCCACTGTATGTTGATCCAATCATTTGCCATAAGCTTTAGGGCCAGGTGATTACCTGTTTCCAACTGAAATAAATCCATGGAAGTCAACAAACCTAGGTACTCCAACTGCAGATCTGTCCCTATAAAGTTCCTTAAGTATATTTAGGAGATTTCAAGCCTAAAGATTCCATGAACCATTAAACATTACTTGCAACATTATCCCTTAAATCCAAGGCTTGTTTTCATCCACCAGATGCTTCTCAGCAGGCAAATGTACACAAAATAACCCTGCGTGTACCTCTTAGTGGGAGAGTAGCAGGAAAGATCCCTGAGCAAGGTTTGCTCAAGTGTTCACTGGCATTCAAAATAAAAAAATTGAATCATTTTGCTGCCTGCATCTCAAGATCAGATTTTTTTTCATTCTTACACATGCATAAGCAGCAGCTACGGGTTTCCTACAGTCAGAACTAGCAAGGAAAAAGGCACCTAAGTATGAATTTTATCTCCTTAACTAGCAATCTGTACTAATTAATTTGCTGACCTATTTTATCATGGCTAGAGAGAATTGCTAAACAATCTCTCCTTTTCTTGTTGCAACTAATTACATGCAGAAATATCAAGTCATGATAAATAAAAAGGAGACACAATTTATTACTAGTTTCTAATGTGCCACAAAGATGAGCAAACGAATTGGCTCTTTTGGGTACTATTAGTTCCACGTAGTTAGACATTATAGTCTGATATATTTTAGCCCCAGCAGCAAGTCAGAGAATAGTGATGTCTAACAAGTCAGGAGGTAGACAGTAACCCTCCAGGCATACATTCAGCCCTCATTCACTCTCTTACAAAACAACAAGCTAAGATTGATGCCTTTCATCTGCCTTTCTGTATCCCCAGCAGCACATTCTTACACACATACAAACTGATCAACATAACCCAGTGCCAGTTCAGGCTGCCTTATTTTCTCTTGTGCTGTTCAGCAGTTTTCTCATTAACTCCTTAGCCAAGTAGCTGGGAAGTGATCTACCACCACTGCAATCACTTACTAGCTTCCACAATGCTAACCAGGTCTGATTATGGTTACTTGTCTCTGCCTTCTCTTCCATGGAACTGTTAGAAACACTTTTCTAGGACTAACTCAAATCTGACTAAATGTGAATGGAACCACACAAATCTGTTAAATATCTGAAGTCTTTTATTGCTTTAAAAGAGCATTTTCATTATGGAAGGATCATAAATCATTCTTTTGATGGAGGTAAAGTTATGTGATTTCCACAAAATACTATTTCTAAGGAACTGCTTTCTAATTTGGACTTCAAGTATACCTTAACTTGTCTATCAGTTGTCTATCAGACCTACCAAAATGGGAATGGATGGAGCTACTTTTCCCCAGCTACAAATCCTAGCTGACACTGCAGGCTGCATGTCCATTCCATTAAATATCCCACTGAATGGTAATAAATCTTTCCTCTAAAATTTGAGATTTTTCTTTTCAGAGCCTGGGGAAATACTGTCATTCTTTGACCATTTAAATTTTTCATTAAAAAATGTGATCTGAGGACAATGTGCTTAGAGGTGTATTTTCTTCACCTCAATATATTGAAAAAATACATTATACTTAACATTTTCTTGATGCATCTTTAATAACAGAAGATAAACAGTCTTCATATATGATGAGAAAATTTCATCTAGGATTCAGCTGAGGATCCTGTTCTGCAGTAGATGCTATTGAAGTTCTCAGCATTGCACCAAGAATGAAAAGGGCCGAGAGATCTCTCCAGAAAGGCAGAGTTCATGGTGCAAGTGCCACTTACTCTGCAACAGTTCCGGGAAGGCAGATGCCTCTTGTCTAACTATTTTTATGGTATTTGTCAGACTGTGCCCCTTCCTCTGCAGTTTTTCTGTCTAGCAAAAATACCAGCTGCTTATTTCTGGTCACTCTTCCTTGGCTAAGCACTGACTAATCTGCTTCTTCTAACTCTGAAGCTAAGCTTATCTGTCCACTTTTCCTGCACATCCAGAGAAAATAGAACAGTAATGGGCCATACAGGAAAGTCAGAAGAGACATTTAGGAGCTCTTTTCTTTTTTTTTTTTTTTTTTTCCTAGAAAAGTCTGGTTTGCAAATGAACAAAAGTTACCTTGCCTTCCCCCATCTCCAGACTTTTGGTTTTAGTCTTTAGTCTTCCTCAAGATTTACAATAATTCCTACTTGAAAAAAAACATCCAGTCAGGATTGGAATCTCTCCTGTGAAGAAGACTCCACAACCTCTCTGGGCAGCCTGTTCCAGGCCTCCATCATCCTCATAGTAAATAAGTTTTACATTATGTTCAGATGGAAATTCCTGTGTTCCAGTTTGTGCCTGTTGTCCCTTGTCCTATCACTGGGCACCACTGAAAAGAGACTAACACGGTCCTCTTGACACCCCCCCTTTAGGTGTTGATAAGCACTGAGAAGATTCCCCCTCAGCTCTCTCTTCTGCAGGCTAAACAGCCCCAGGTCTCTCAGCCTGTCCTCATCAGAGAGACACTCCAGTCCCCTCATCAACTTTGCAGCCCTCTGTTGGATTCTTTCCAGTACTTCTCTTTCTCTCCTGAACTGGACAGCCCAGAGCTGGACAAAGTACTCCAGATGTGGCCTCACTAGGGCAGAGTAGATTCCTACATGGTAGGGTGATACAGTACAATGATTACTAAACATCCATTTGCTTTAATTAATCCTGATTTTTAGCACAAGGAATGATTAAACTGATTAAATTTTCTAATGCAAAAATACAACAGGTTTGTATGTTTTAAAGGTTAGCATTTAAACATAAACTCTTGTTTTCATAAACGTCCACCACAGCAACAATTTTTAATTGAGATCATTCTATAGCCTATTCTAGATTTCACAGACTTCTATCATCATTTTTGCCTGCCAACTAAGGAAAAGATTTCATGATGTGTGAAGTATTGCAGATTTTAGACCTATACTTCTGTTCAACAGCTATCAGTCTTGAACTTGACATCCATATGCTATTTTCTCCTCCCAGGAAAGTCACTTAGAGCTTTGTATGCTTAAAAAAAAAAAAGACAGGCCCTTACTGGCCTTTCATTTCATTTTCAGTGAATGAAAATTGCATTTTGCTGTTACTAAGTATGGACTGACCTATACAAAAGGCTGCCTTTTGCTAGTGCTGCACGGGCAATGGACTTTTGTCCTTTAGATGTTATGTATAACACAGTTAGGACCAAACTCAGTTTTTAACTATAGTGATGCAGGCATAATGAGGACCATAGGGTTATACAAGTCTCACCAATATCAGAACTCTACCTTGGGAATTTAAGTTCTATATTTCATTAACACTTCTATGAGACTACAGCCCTGAAGCATCTGTCTTTTGTAATTAAATGCCCTGAGAAATATGCAAAATGAGGGATTTGCATACTATCACACACCAGTTCTATTCTGTGTTTAGCCTTTACTTGCTTTCAACGGTCTGCATTGTATCATGACTTGAAGTATAAGTTTCTGAATAAATGAAATGTGTTTTACTGAAAAAAAAACCAAACCACCAACAAAAACAAACACCAAACTCTCGTGTCTTTAGGAGTGAGAAATCCATTTCTGTATAGCTTCTGGAAGACAAAACACAAAGACCAAGACTTTTCATGAGGTCAGTGATCCTGGAGAATTCTGTTTAGATACCCAGCTGAGACACTCTAAACCAGGCCTGAGTTCTGAATGCCCAACATTTGTCTGAAATTCAGTGACCTTTAAAGAATGTTGAATTGGGTATCCAAACTGAAGAGCCTCAGAACCACGAGCCTTCACCTATATTCTTTATTATTAGCAGTATTATTATTATTCATAGCTGTGCCCAGGGCATAGTAAGTATTGTGCAAACAAAAGGGAGAGCCAACATGTATTTCATTTTTCAAGCAAGAATAGGAATGCACCAGTGGGAAAATAATATATTAATCAATAAATTAATACAATCACTCCCCAGCTCAGTTGTCCAGGTAGTATGCCTGAGATGAGGAGTGACAGATTATATCAATATCTCCACATCTGAGCATCCAGAGAACACCTTCAATTGTTCAATGTTTGTCCCATGCAACTCCATTTCCAGTGCATCAGAGTAGCATAATAGGGGAGCAAAATCAACAGTAATGTTTTGTAAACAAAAAGGGGTTTTATGTCTCAATTTAGTCATTCCAATGAAGAAATCCATACATCCTAAGGTTTGTCAGCATTTGAATCTGTCCGTTAAAGAGTCTGAACTGGGATGAGGCTTTAATCTGAAAGCAAGCTCTACCCTGAAATTTCTAAGTGTATAGACCATGCATTTCAAACAAAATGCCTCTCTGACTCCACTATGAGGAAGCTCACTTTAAAAAAATAATTACTTTTCAGTAATTCATTCTAAAACAAAAGTGACTTTGTATACAAAACCAGAACATCAGTGTCTTTGCATTTACTTCTAATATCTTAACCATGGGCCAACAGCTAATCCTATAAAATGTTCCCACTTACAGAACTGTATCTACCAAGTTTCCCTCTGAGATACTACACAGATTAATAGGATTCACCTTCTCACAATAGCAGAGCATATTTACAATGCCAGACTAAACACCAGGATAGGGCCTCAAATCATGGACCTATTGTTACACTCAAGTTTTCATTTTTTTTTATATAAAGCTAAACCCTTAAATATGTCTGTGGTGATCTAAAAGGAGAGCTCTCTAAAGCAACTACAAGGACCAGTTTCACAACCTGCCTGCTATTTCCCCAGCGTTTTGCAAACAGCCCAGTGTCAGCTCTTCCCGTGATGCTTTAGCAAGCAGGGCCTATTCCAGTGTGCTCTGACCACACTGGGACAGGCTGTCTGCAAGTTCCATCTCGACGGCTGCCTCATGAAAGCCCTTTACAAAGCTCACATTTACAAAGGCATACATACCAAATCTTTACTCAATCTCTGACTACAAAGAGAGCTTTTAGTGCAGAGTTTGGTCTATACATTGTTTTGATATATTGATATGACTACTCCATTCACTGTGAAACCATTTTAGCCAATCAAAGCAGGAAGATGAATGAACAGGCTACTTTCTGTGAATCTCAACTCTACACTGGACAAGAAACACCAGAGTTTGTTTTCTGCTTTGACATTATCAGAGATTAGCTTCTGAGCAAAAATCAGACTAGAACAACAAAAGCTTTATTTATATATTTTTCAAAATCATGTTCAAGTAATAGAAGTGTCAAGAAACAAAGAATAACGGGTTTCAAAACACCAAAGTTCCATTCCGCCTGTAACAGTCCCTAATCCTCTGTCATGATTTGAAACTAGGCTCAGTGTGAACCTAATACGGCAGCTACAGAAAGAAGTTATAGTTCTTATTATGAAATAATTTAGACTTGAAATGATAGTAGCCTTATACTACACATATATGTTGCCAGAAAAAAAATAATATGTTCATATTATGTTTGGGATTTTTAAAAATATTTTGTAAAACAGAAACAATTCTATTAAAATTATTATTCCAGTACTTACTTGACATTTATGAGGAATAAATTAATGTTCATTTTAGCAATTTTTATCATGTCCAGTCTGTTTATGACTATAGATTTATAAAAATGTAAATCCACTCTTAATAAGAATTCTACAAGCATGCATATTTCAAAATGAAAAGTGAAATGAACTTATCCATCAGGCATTGCTCACTATCTGGCCATAAAAGTATTGCACAGAACCACAAATGTCAGAATATGCATAACTTATTCTAAGAGATCCTAACCTACAGCCACTAAAGATGATACCATAGGCTCCACTGACCTCAAGGATCTTACAAATGTAAGTTTATGAAGATTTTACTGAAGCCTTGTACAAAGTATGCTAGAGAGCAACACCTTCAATAGCTCTCAAAGCCAGTGAGACCACAGTGACTACCACACAGTGCAGGAGCTCTATTTAGAGACAGAAACTGAAACTTTCAAATGGTTGTTCACAAGTACAGCATTTCTGTAGCAAACAAGCATATTAAGCACTTGATAGTAAGAGATGTGTTTTCAGCTAAGGGAAAAGATGATTTAAGTTCAACTTCTCAGTAGTAGCGAATGAGAGTTGACAATTTTCCCTTAGGAAGTCATTCCAATCCATATCCAGCCTAGCCTAGTTTAGTTTTTCAAACCTAGAGACCAAACACACTTTTAAGTTACATCAGCATTTGTTCTGCATGCCGGTACTTCAGGCCACAAAACAGCCCATCCCAGGGAGAACACATACCATACACCTGTTACACAGCAAATATACGACGTGGATAACATAATTGGAATGTAGGCACCTTTATAATACGTTTATACACAGGTTCTTATTAATAGTAAGTCTAACACACAGTGTTCAGATCAATGGAACTCACACCTCATCGTGCCATAGATCATTACCTAATAAGAAAACTATTTTATATATTCAGATCAAGGTCATGTTTATGAATCTATTTCAAAATTACCAAATGAAAGAAGAGCAGAGTTCAGCTGTGGCATCATCATAATCCCCCCAAAAGAAAACACCTCATACCGGACAAGATAAACCATTCCAACTTACTCTAATGATGGAAAAATAAGAGTGTTGGAAGCAACTATGCTAGTCTTGGAAGGAAGGACGGTGTGATCACCTATGCTGCAGCACTCAATGGAGGGGACAGACCAGAGAAAAGGAAGTCTAGTTACAAACACCTGTTTGAAAAAGAGGCTCCCGAGTCATTTCCTCATTCTCCACCCAGACCATGAACACAGGTACCATTCCTCTTAGCATTTTTCTTACCTTCCACATCCTCCAGTTCTTCAACTACAGTTAGGAAATAATGTCAGTTCCCCAGCCTAGTGTCTCTATCACATGCTGCTGCAAAAGCAGCATCATAAGATACCCTTGCAAGAAAGTATTTTGAAGCCTTTAAAAGGATGAAACAGAAATTATATGAAGTATTTATAGGGGAATCAGAAAGAGTAGTGAGAATACAGTCAGTGTAGTCTGTCAATTAGCACAGCAGGTCCCCATTTTTCACTGAAATGGAACATCAGGGCTGTATTACCAACACTTTACCGTTACAGAAAGGAGGTAAAGCGGAAGCAGGATGCTTTAAATAGCAGGTGTTTGCAAAGAACTGTTGGTGTCAGACACCTCAAAGTGACAACTAGTCATTTATATCAAACAGGCAGCAAACTCTGGTCACCTGGCATGTCTCCCAGCTCATGGATTGGCTAAGAGGAACCTGCTAAAAGGAGAGCACAAAGGAAGAGAGCAGACAGTGTGAGATGATAAACTGAGCAGAACTGCTGAAATTACATAGGGCAGCAAAGTGAGTCTAGAAGAACATACTGTATTTTGCTCAAAAATAAGAATGTTTTTAATAGTAAGCATATTAAAAGACCTGGCAATGTTTTTGTGGCATCTAAGTAAACTGTCAACTGTCTGTTAAGAGATTCCCTACAAATTTTAAGTGTATCTGTGTGCTGATTCCTATTTTATTCTTCAGAAATGTAGCCTATTCAATGAGGAGAGCTACATTCCAAAACCATGTAATTAGTAATTACTGCTAACAGCTGATTTCAGTTGTTCAGTGCCTAGCCACTCCCACTGAGTAAGCAGGCACAGTATATCCAGGCAGGGACCACCTTCTTTGATGGTTTGTTTTTGTGGTAGGATTTCTAAACACTACCAGAGTGCCCCAAATAAGGAGAACAGAAAAAAAGAAAGCTTTCAAATAGTCAGCTAATCTTAGAAAATGTTTTAAAAGGTCTTTTTAAAAGAATTTGAGCATTTTAGTTATTCATATATTTTACCTATACAGTCTTGAAACACTGACAAATGAAAATGTAAAATAAAACTAAGCCATTTCTTGATATTACCTAAAATTATGTTGCTAATAGGTAACAAGATTTTTTTTTGTAACACAGTATTTACTTCTATGTTGCTTCAGTAGCAAAGACAGACATTTGTATTTTCATGAAACGGAACAAAAGGGGAACTCAGATGTCCGGCTCTCTTGTTAATATTCAAATTCTTTACAGTGTTAGAATCTGCTTTTAAGTATTACTTCTCTTTTCTTTCTGAATCATGTTATTGGACTTGTGTTTCTCTGTAAATTGCTATGAGTAATATATGTTGAGTTTTCAGAGACCATTTGGTCAGATTCTAATAATCTCTCCTGGGAGCTGACACTAACTTCCAGCAGCAGGTCGTATGCTGCAGATTAGAATAATAAAACACTGCTGCTGCAGCTTCAAAAAAAGAGAAAAAAAGTTAAATAATGCGAGTCTGTCTTTATCAAGCTGAACAATGATGTTTTGAGACATCTTAGATGTCTTGTCTCCTAGACAGAGCTTTCTTTTTTTTTATGTATCAACATGTAAATCCAGTCACTTCTAGTTTTTCCCTTCTTTTAAGCTGAGAATGTGCCATTGCAAAGATCTTGTTCTGGATTCCACTTTGTCCATACAGAAACACAGTGTTACTTAACTGATCAAGACAGAAAGCTGGTATTTTGCAAATTTGCATTGAACTAAAATATATCCTTATTTACAAAATGTAGCCCTTTTTCCCATTTGGAAATGAAATAAATATATTTCCTTTAAAAAATTATTTGGTTTGGGTTTTTTTGCTTGGTTGGTTGTTTTTTTTTAATTCTTTGTGTAATCTAGACAAATTAAAGAAAAACACTGTCTTAAAGCACTGGTATTTCTTCTCCAGATTAGCATTGTGTTAGGTGTAATGCAGTAATCAGTGTAATACAGATAGATGATATGTTTCTCCCTTACAATTCACTATTCTTTATTCTAGTATTCCCACTACAAATCCCAGGAGGATCAAGACTTGTCATATTTGACCTCTGGTTAAAGGCAATCCACTGCATAATGATTTTTACACTATTTTGTGAAATGAACAGTTCCACGGGAATAAATTCTAGCAGGAATCAACATCTCCTATTTCTTTAACCGACCTTCAACAACCATATCCTCTGCAGAAAAAAACAACAGTTTTACTAATTTATAAGCACCATGCAGACACAGGCAGTCTAAAGAAAAACCTCTTTAGCAGTTGCAAAGAAAATAACATGAAAACGCTTCAAAAAAGAGAGACATTTTGAGAGTTCAGAAGAAAAAAAAAAAGGAAGAGGTTTGAAGATTTAAAATATTCCCAATACTCACTGAAAGCAGCCACTGCAAGAGCCAGTGTGACAATAATGGAGACCCAGGAAACCCACAATGCCTTCTTTCTGTAGCTTTGAGCTTCATGAGGTTTTAGCCTTGTACTGCTTTCTAGTAAACCTGATAAGCAATAAGCAAAGAGGGTATGAACAATACGTTGCTCCTTTTAAAAACACAGCTGTGTTAGTTCAGACCTAGATCACATATTTACATTCTATATTACATACAGAATCAAATCCTGATCACGTTGTTAATGTTAAGTGAATGAAGCCACCAGGAACACAGGAGTAAGCAAGGAGGGCTGAAACGGGTTGTTTTGATTTCACATAAAAAGACACACAAATTAATCACATAAAAAGAGCACTGCAATCGTAGGGCAGTTACAGAAATTCACATCACTGACACTTTCCACTTGTACATTTACACAAGAAAGAGCTCAGTCCTATACTCAGATCAAAACTCAATTCAGAACTTCAGGATCCTGAACATAATTAACATAGGAGAAAAACTCCTGCTCACCAGTCTCTGTGAAATAACCTACCAATGCACAGGAAAACTCTGCACGTATTGAGCACTGAAGTAGAAGTAGCCATACTTTAGAAACAAAGCTATCAGAGTTGAAGAAACCTCTTGAAGCATAATGTCCTTCCTGTGAGGTAAGAATACATCCCTATCTAGAACTAACTGAAGAACTAATTCTGTCTTTATTGCAATCAGCACAGAAGTCTGTTGAACACAAGGGAATGGAATCACTTCATTTTTTGATGCTTTCAATTTGTGGAAATCTTTTGTCCACTCATCCTAAATCACATAAATAACATGATGTTCTTTGGTTTTCATTCTCTCAGTCTGAGTCTTAAGCCACTTTTAAACTGCATTCAGAATTTAACATGTGTGCCTTCTGTATATCCCACCCAGATTCTTTTGTGCTTAATATGTTTATCTAATTTAAAACACATATTCTTTTTCACCAGCAAGTTCCAGCTCAAATCTGCTTAACTGGAAAGGAAACCTGATGGCTTTTAATTTGCTTACTGAATTACCCCAGGAAATATAGGTGGTTCATCTCATATGATGATCACTTTTCAGAGGGACTTGTCTGCACTGAATGCATTGAACTGGGGCACTGGTTTAATAGTGCAACCTTTCGGTAGCTAGTCTAATGTCTTAGACAAAGGGCTGAGCACAGGGGCTCTGGTAGACTCAGCAGCAGATTAAAACATAAAGCTGAAGCTATTACTATCCTTACCTTTCCCAGTTTTCTATCTGATGGCTATTGCCACTTTCAAGGAAGGGACATCTGATCTGGTTATCAATGCACTCCTGAACCCACACCGTGTTTAACCAAGTTTATTAATGTTAACTGATATTAATTTCAACTGACTGTAATATACTGGCTGAAAACTCTAATGGTTTTGGAATCACTTCAGAAGTGAATGAGACATCTCTGCCTCAGGGGCAGCAATGTGTCAACACAGGGGCAGGCATCCAGGGGTGGTAACAATGCGATCCACCAGCTTTTATTCTGCCACTTGAAGTCTGTCAAAATTATTGGTCCTAATCCTAACAATATTGGTTGGATTTACGCTGTCCTGGAAAAATTCTTCATGCTTTTTCCACCACAACTACAGTAAAGCAGAGAGACATTTTTTTATGGTAGTTTGGAAAGCCACTGTGAGAATTTAATGTTTGTACTGTGTTTTTAGAGAATTTGAATTACCTCACCTTTGTGCTACACACTCCCCTCTTTCTGAATGGGAATTGCAAACCTGAGTGCAGGAGAATTACGAGGCCCTATAGTGAAATGATGTCTGCTTCGTATTATGTGCGTTCTTTGTCCATTTAACACATGAAAACTACTACATGACAACTCCAAAGGTTTGAGTCTTTTACTGTTAGTACTGCAAAGCTATTTCTCACATAGCACACTTTCATTTGTGTGAAGAATTTATTTTTCCCCCCTATGTTTGGCCTATCGTTTCCATTACAGATAATGATGCACAGTTTAATTGCTGCCTGATAGGAAGTAAATTAATAGTACTTATTGAAATATAGTAGAGATTTCTGCCAATACAACCATAGAGAAAACACATCTTCTCACATTTTTTGTGGTCCCCCCTCCCCAAACCAAGGTTTTTAAATTACAGCCCAAATCCTGTTGGAATGCAAAGCAAAGTAGGTTTCCTTAGTCAGTTTTGAGGCTCGTTATTTCAAATGTCAGATAAACAGGGATCAGAATGACAGACATCCTCACCTGCTTCTTTCTCTAAAGACATCCTATAATTCATGGCTACAGCTCACTAGTACCTGGGAAGTCCAACATACACAGTTGATACTTACAAATCAAACAATATCCTAATTAACTGATAAATGAATAATAAGCCCCACAGCTAGTGCAGCACTGCTGATTACTATTCACATGTCAAGCACGTGTCCAGTATGACAGAGACTGCAATCCTTACAAAACTGAACCACTTCTGCCGCGTGTGTGTGTATGTCTTTCTCTCTCTCTCAAAATGGCTGGCATATTCTAGCTGCCAGAGATGTGAACCCTCCTTCCTAAAATAATTAAAATAATTTTTCTCTATTTACAATTTTCATCCCTGAGAAAGATCATATTATTCCTATTCCTAGGGGATGGCACACAAAAATACAAACTCATTCACATGACGACCAGGCCCATAGCGTGAAAATTATTTAGAAGCAACAACAGCTCATTAATTTACACTCAACAACACAATTCACAAGGTAAACCTCCATATTTTTTCCAAAGCATATAAGAAAACAAGTTTTAAGCATCCACGGGAGGCTGAAAGACGATCTTTCAGTATGACCTGCACTGCTACAAAAATAAAAAGCTAGTATCTACTGATAAAATTCCTTCGCCCTGAAATTAATATACCGAGTAATTTTGCTGCCATTCATTTATTTCACCTTAAGGTAAATAAAAGATTATGAACTGTTTCAATCCAATGGATTTTTACTTTAACTTTCAGTAACTTCATATATTAACAGATTTTCTTCCCATAAAAAAAAATTCAGAAGGAGAAAAAACCTGCCTAACAGTTGCAGAACACAAGCTTGGCATATTTGTGAAGTGATTCTAGGATATTCTCTACCATATGCTGACTTACCAGAAGTACTTTTCTATTTGGCTAAGGGATCATTTTAAAATGTCAAGTTAGAATTTGTGGAAGAGATAAGGCTAATAGAAAAATTGTTCCCCTAAGATGTTAATTTAACGATCCCATCCACAAAATTACCACTGATTTTGGATCTGCCTCTTAAAGAAAAAATATCTTGTTCCAAAATTTAGGGTTAGTTTTTATTTTTAGCAAACATGGAACTATCATCTCTAAAACTGGATCTGCTATGATTCATTGGAAAGGATCATAAGAAGAAGTACAATCTCAAATGACAGATTGTAACAATTTCAACAGGGACAACCTGCAAAAAGCATGCCATATTTTCCTCTACAATGACTGGGAATTATCCTGCTACATGGAATCAGTGACTATAGGAAAGGCTAAGAGAAAGCTGGTCTAAAGGCCATAGAAAGAGCATGAAGGCAGAGAAGGAAATAAGATCAGCAGTTTTAGTCTCATCTGCCTGCTAGAGACATAAGGTTAGGTACAACAGACACTCTCATTCTGGAATAATCCTATAATTCCAAAGGGGTCAGCTTTCATCTTTAACTCTGTCATACTGGGCACAAATTTCTGTTATCAAACTTCCTTATTTGAACCATAATAAAAACTCCCATTATTTGAAATAGATCTGAAGCCTCAAATTGCCCTCAGTCACAATGTCTGCCCTCTGCCATTGGTGGTCACAGACAGGATACCCCTGGAAAAGGGGCTGTTCCCTGTTCTGACATAACTGAGACCTGTCAGGGAATATGTGCCTGCTCTTCCCCCTTCTTCTCTACTTCGTGTCTAGGATTCGCTAGCAGGCACGGGCATTTGGAAAGCCAGGAAAAGAACAAGAGATCTGGAGGTTACATGTAGGATGGGATGAAGACTGAGAACACAAAAGAGACTCTGGGATGCTGAAAGAAAAAAAAGAAAAGAAAGAAAAAAAAAAGAAAGGAAGGCAACAGAAAGGCTAAAGAAAACCTGTACTTGAAATAAAAAATGGAAACAAATTGCATGGAAGAGCATCCTGGAGGCATTGTGGAAGACAGGGCAATGGGGAGGGTTAAAATGGCAGCTGCTTTATGGGCAGCAGGTAAGCGAGTGCCTCACGCTTAACTGTTAACAGATGTCCCCAAAATAGACGTTCTTCACATTAAAGGGTAACGCGGTTTGGAAGCAAGTAGCTCTCCATCTCTGGTGAGATATTTAGGCAAGTAATAAAATAGGAGTAATGTCAAAAATGCGTTATACGGTAGGGAACGGGAGACAAGGAGTAAGGTAAGTGCCCTGACCTCACTGCCCGGCCTGGGCTGTAGCGGACCCCCGCAGAAACGCCCCAGCTCGGAAGGCGGGTGCCACAAGCTC